>CM076570.1:705210149-705549630 GCA_034641835.2 Pinus albicaulis
CAACTGATTTTACTAAAATATTAAGTTTGGGGTTTCACATCCTCCCCCACTTAATTTTAACAATGTCCCAGTCTCTCTATATGCCTTTTATTTTGGAACTATTTCAGAATTAAATCATAGAAAGACAAGATTCTTTAAAATCATCATTTAACTCCCATGTTGCTTCTTCTGGAGTGAAATGTTTCGATTGAACCTTTAGTTTTACTACCTCTCTATTTCGGAGGGTAATTATTCTTCATTCTAGAATACATAGTCATTATGCTAGGAATTATCCCTTTGGTTCCACTGGTACAATATGTGAGTCAATTACATGAGAAGGGTCATGCACATATTTCTTTAATAATGAAACATGAAATACATTATGAATCTTATACTTACCTAGTAGGGCTAGTTGACAAGCAACAAGCCCAGATCTGGCTATCACTTTCAAAGGTCCACAATATCTAGGAGATAGATTAGCACAACTTCCAAGTCTAAGGGTACTTTTCTTAGGGTTTTCCTTTAGGTATACATGATCCCTTGAATTAACTTTTTTTCTGAGCTATTTTTAATTTTGTGTAACTAGTCTAATGGCCTTGAGCTATTTTCAAATTTGGTTTAATTTGTTTGACTATATCTTCCATTTCTCTTAGCATGTCAGGTCTAAGTATCAATATATGTGCAGAAATATCCAAATTCAATGGTAATTTACATTTTCTACCATAAATAACTTCAAATGGACTCATTTTCAAAGAGCTATAATATCCATTACTATAGGTAAATTCAACTATATGTAGGTACTCTTCCCATTTGGTTTGTTTGTCTTTCACATACATCCTTAACACATCCTCGAATATTTTATTGATCCTCTTTGTTTGACCATCAATTTAAGGATGATAGGATGTGTTGAAATTCAACTTGGTTCTTATGTTTTCAAAATGTAATTTCCACAATTTGGAAGTGAACTTTGAATCTTTGTTTGCAATTACAACCTTAGGTACTCAATGGAGTTTGAAAATTTCCATGATAAAGGTTTTTGCAATATGTAATACCTTAAAGGTGGATTTAAATGGAATAAAATGTGATTCCTTGTTGAGTTTTTCTACCACAACCATGAATACATCATGTTGCTTTATGTTTCTTGGTAATCTAGTAATAAAATCCATTTAAATAGTCTCCCATTTCCATTGAGGAACAAATCATGGTTGTAGTAAACCAATAGGATGTTGATCAGATGTCTTAAATTTGTGGAATTCAAGACATCTTTCCACATACTTTGATGTTTCATTTTTCATGTTTGGCCAATAAAATTCTTTCTTAAATGTTGTGATTAGCTTTTTATAACCAGGTATTTCCATCTTTTGTACTTTTATGTAGCTCATCTAACACTAAATGTTTCGGGTTTCCCTTATTTGGTATCTAAATTCTTCTCTTAAACAACAACAATTCTTGGTTGTTAATTTAGAAATAAATTTATTTTTCTCCCAAATGTTCAGTTTCTTGCAGTTTCTCTTTAATTTTTACATATTATGGATTAGAATTTGCAGTTTGTTTTACTTTTTCAGGAAAATTTGTTGACCAACTAGTTGCTGTTATTTTACTTATTTGGTGAATTTGCCTACTCAATTCATCAACTATCCTACTTTCTTTCGCTTTGATATGTGAAATTTATCCATCTTGATTTTCTAGAATTTAGATTGGGTTGGTCAAATAAATACTTAAGGCTCATATTATCTATCCTTAGCTAAAATATCTTTCCTATCAAATAATGTCTCCAAATTTTAAATGCATGATTCATTGTCGTAATTCTATATCATGTATACCATAATTCTTTTCATGCTCTTTCATTTTTCTACATTCATTTCAGGTAACATGGCCAACCTATATTAAAACTCCTCCAAATCCTTACTTATTGCATTTGTGCACACTATAAATTATATATTAGGATCTACTAATTTTAAATAGGAGTTGTTGTCAAGATTTTCTTAAGCTTTTCAAAACTAACTTGAAACTTAACACTCCACTCAAACTTGATTCCCTTATTTTGTAAATTAGTAATTGGATAAGAAAGCGTCTAAAATCCTTCAATAAACCTTTTGTAATAACTTGTGATGCCCATAAAGGATATGACCTCTTCCACATTCTTGGGTGCTGACCATTCAATTTTTTTTTTTAACTTATCAGGATCTACAAAAATGCCCTCTTCTAATATCACATGCCCCAAATAATGTATTTGATTCTGATAAAATGAAAATTTTCTAAGTTTATCATAAATTTCATGATGTGTTAAAGTTTGGAGAACCAATTTGATGTGTTGATCATGTTCTTCCTTAATTTTTTAGTATATCAGGATATGGTGTATGAATATAATAAAAAACTTGTCTAAGAATGGCCTTAACACATGGTTCATGAGACACATAAATGTGGTAGGTGAATTGGTTACCCAAATGGAAGAACTACAAACTCATAGTGTCTGTAATGGGTATGAAATGTTGGTTTATCTATATATTCATGATTCCATGATACCATGACCTTAAATCAATATTTTAGAATATAGAGGCTCCCCTAAATTGATCAAACAATTCATCTATTCTTGGTAAGGGGTATTTTTTTTTATGGTCATTTTGTTCAGTTGTCTATAATATATACATAATCTCAATGTTTCATCATTCTTTTTCACAAAAATCACAAGTGCTCCCCAAGGAGATACACTTGGCCTAATGTACTTCTTATCTAATAACTCTTGCAGCTGAATTTTCAATTCCATCAGTTCATGTACACTCATCCTTTATGCGGCCTTGAAAATTAGGAAAACACCTAGTACAAGGTCAATTGTGAAATCAATGTCTCTCCTTGGAAGAAGTTTTGGTATTTCCTCTAGAAGACATATTCAAACTCTTCTAACACAAGATGTTTGGAAAATAATGGTTGTTGATCATTTTCAAAAACTTCATGTACTTGGAAAAAAACAATTGACACCCTTTTATAGCATACTTTTTCATTTGTACAACAAAAATATTCCTCACAATTTGTTTTCTTGGAATACCTTGAATTCTACAATCTTCTCCAATATTGAATTATTTAAAAGGCACATAGTGAGAAATGGATGGAAATATGGAAAGAAATGAAAGCAACGATGGCAGGACACTTCATAGAGGAAAATGTTGCATTGGTTCTTGAGAGCTCTACAACACCACAAATGGCAAAAATGAATTTTACGACCAGTAAGTTTCTTTTTAATTAACCTTATTCTGGTGTGCTCATGTAACTGCATCGGTGTGGATTATTTATGAAACACACTATGATATTTTTAAATTAAAATCCTACTACAATGGACCGTATTATTTACACACTACGCATTTAAAAATAGGAACAATAGTGGTGCTTCATGGAAGTATAGCATTGAAATGGTGAAAATGAATTTTACAACTGACATTTTTTTAATTAAACCTTTATCTGGTGCTATGGAGTAGTATACACACCAGTGCTCATGTTTCACCTAGCACACTAATATTTTTAAATAAAAACCCTACAATGGTGCACATGTTGTATATATGCACTCGGTTGTTCTGAAAATATCAAACTGATAGGGCTTCGTTGGATTATCGCATTGGAATAGTGAAAATGAATTTTATGACTCACATTTTTTTAAATTTACACTAGTCTGGTGTTATCGAGTAGTATATGCATTGGTCCTATAAAGTTAGAGAGCACAACACTATATATATATATATTTTTTAAATAACCGTCGAATAATGCACCATTTTCTATTAAGCACAGAGACATACAATTCTTTTTATCGCACAGATGCTTATTGTATGAGTAGTGCACCGTTGCTTTTTAAATTAAAAACCTTGCCCCAGTGGAACATGTTTTTACACACCGGTGCTTTCATAAAATGGGAAAGCACTAGTGTTTTATTTGAGTATAGCACTAAAATGGTGAAAATGAATTTTATGATTGACATTTTTTTAAATATCACCCTTGTCTGCTACTATCGAATATTATCTATATTTGTGTATCTGCCCAATTTAACTATTTGATTTCTATTTTTTAATTTTGAAAATATAATTTACAATAAAATTGTGTCTTTTAATATAATTTTAGTATATAAAAAATATTTAACACCTTCAAAAACACACAAATTATACCCAATTACAATTTAGACAATTTCCTCTCAAATTTAAAACAAAATTCATTGAAAAAAACTGTCAAATAGTTACAGTATGTGATTCAACATCTTTCTAAAATTTAGATGACATCATTGTTGGCCTCACAATAAGATTCCACTACAAGTTGAATACATTCATGGCAAAATTTAAGAATTTTTTCAAATTTCGAGGACACTGTTCCTAGTCTCACAATAATATTCCAAGATTCCAAATTGATTAACCATTCGCATGTCATTACATAAAATATAAATTGATTGAAAATATAGAAAAGAGTGCATCGAAGTTTTTTAGGTTTTGATATTTTTATATAGATATTTTTCAATCAATATTTAGAGAAATGTTGACAAGAATATATCATACAAAAGTTTTGTCAAAACAAGTGATAAGGCTACATGATAAGGAAGTATTTTAACAATGCATACATATAGCATCCACAATGTAGAATTTTTCAACCGAGATAAATCATAAATTCAGAGTAACCCTACCACGGTGCGTTATTGTTTGTTATCGTGCATATAGTTCTATTAAATACACCGACACTTATTTCATACGAAGCGTGCCACCATTTGTAAATTAAAACCTCTTCCACATGCACCATGTTTCTTATGCACCAGGGCTTTTGCAAATAGGGATAGCACCGATGCTTCATGAAAATATAGTGTATGCATCAATGTACATTATAAACGTAGCACATCATTGTCTTTATTTGCATAAAAAATAATCGTACAATGATGCACCATTTCCTATTAAGCATCGGGGCCTTGAATTCAATTAAGGACATCAATGCGTATAATATAACATGTGCACTACTATTTTTAAATTAAAAACTCCACATCAATGCACCATATTGTTTATGCATTGAGGCATTTGTATACCAATTTAACATCAGAAGGCCATGAGAATATAGCACCAAACGGGGAAAATTAAATTTAACGATCGATATTTTTTAAAATTTAACCCTTGTTTTGGTGTTATCAAGTAGTATACACACTGGTGCACCTTATTTACTGAGTGCAATGTTTTAGTTTTCCATAAAAAATAACTCTACAATGGAGCACCATATGTTATTAAGCATTGTTGAATCTGTTTATAGTAATACACTAGTGTGTTAGTGTATTATAAACACGTTGTTAAAAAACATATGCTAAAACATCCGTCCACTCAACTCTGATAGTGACCTATGCTACAAATGGAATTTTGGGATATTTTTACATGGGCTTCCACTAAAACCTCCACTAGAGGGTCTTTTCCTTTTAGTGTAAATTACATGCATAAAAATAAACATTTGAGGAGGAGAAAAAGAATAGATATATTATTGAAAGAGTGTTACAAAATGATAATTACTTTGATATTCACCATTTTACTCCTAGTTTCAAGACCCAAAGTCCTCCACCCTAGTCCTAATTCCACCTTCATTGAATAAACGTGATATAAAACCATATCATAGTAAGAAAACCAAGTGAATGGCCAATCGTCCTCACATAGGATTAGGTCACAATAATGCTAATGCCTAACATTCAACATTGGTATCCCTCTCAAGATCAAGGATTCTTGACACAAATCACCAGCATAAGGATGGTTCTAAATCCACCTCCTTCCCTTAGCTCTCTGCCTCTCATGCTTATATATCCTTGAGGAGATAATAATATGCTAGAAGACATGCACAAATATGAAGATATGAGCCATGTATTTCTTTCATGCAAGAATCCTACTTTTATAAACTATTTTTCTTTATATGGCATTATGAATTCTTATGTTTTTTAAAGCTTTGAGGTATGGTTACACACTTTGTACTAAGAATGGTGTCAAAAAACACTCTTATTCCTAATAAAATTGCATAGATTTTCTCTTTTCTAGGTGCCAAACTAACTAAGTAACACCACCCTCACTTTTTGGGCGTGTTTCTCTATTCAAGTCCATAAATCCTTACACAATTCTCACAATTTTATTTTTTAATTCAATTATTCTCATCTATCTCTAGTAGGATTTTCCTTTGATGGTTCCATACTGAAAATGAGTATGTTCTCGTAATCATAGATATCCAACATAATAGCCAATTGTTGGAATTTAATTCCAACTACACATAGAGCAGAAATGACAAAATTAAAGTTCGATGGGAAATATGAAGGACTATGGGAGCAGCAAATCCCCAGTTCGGATCTTCACGCAACCGCATACTTTTCTGCAACACCCACCAGAAATGAATTCTCCACCAAACTCATTAAATGCACAACCAGAAACTCATTCCGGGGAGTAGAAGGTATGAGCAGTGAAAGAGTAGGATGACCCACCAGAGATGGTGATGTCATCGCTTCTCCAAATCAACTAAAAGCCATTCCAGGCAGGTAAGAGAGCTGGAGTGAATTTTTTCCAAGAAACCCACGGAAAGTATAAAGGATTGTTTGTTTTAATGTTTTTATTCTTTACATTTTACCACGGCACATTTTGATTTTTAACTTTGGTTTATGTTTTTATAAGAGCCGCAACATAAGTTTTATGTTTTGTTTTAAAGTTTGGTTATATATTTTGATATCTATATATATATATATATATATATGGAATATTTATAATATATATTTATATATAATGTAATATGTCGTGCGCATCAAAAAAAGAGAGTGTGGCTGTGTATTAAAAGAAACAGAGAGGAGTACAGCAGTGTATCGTGAAAAAGCCCGAAGGCAGAAAAGACAAAGAGCTGAAAACTGTGTGTGTAGTAGTGAAAAAGGTAGAGAGTAGAATTTGAATAGCACTGCATGTGTAGCAGTCAAGAAAGTCATTTTTTTTGTAAATCCAGAACACTCCAGTTCTGAAGATCTCATTTTGTAACAGTCCAGTTTTTATTAATGAAATATATGTTCTGCACATCTCTCTCCACATTTTAATTAAATCTTTGTGTTGTGAGGAGAACTTGTTTTATTTCCTCTGTGTGTTAAGGAATTGTTCAGAAATTCCAACACCAATGTGGTACAAATGAGGACATGGCCCTGTGAGGTGGTGACACATGGACAAGGACCCTTCCACATGGCATGGTAGGATGTTAATGTGGCCCTGTGAGGTGGTGACACATGGACAAGGACTCTTCCACATGGCATGGTAGGATGTTAATATGACATGTGGAGGATAGATTTTCAATTTGGCATAACTTTGTGTTCACCGCTATGATTGAAATGAAAATTATATTGTTGGAAATCTTTTTACAAGTAGCAGACAATGATGGTATCAACAATGAATTTTAAGATGCTCAAAGAAAGTACAAATTTGGAAACACTATTCCATAAATTAACCTTCAAGTTGGACATAAATACACAACATATTTTTTACAAGATTAAAAGGGTTAAGTGTGTGATATATAGAAATTCTTTTAGAACTATACATTCATCTTCATCCTCCTTATCCTAAATAAAATCTATTACACCAATTATTTGCTAATTTTATTATATCACTTCCATGTAATTTGAACCTATTAACAATTTTCTCAACAAATTCACACCATCTTCTTCATATTTGGCATCTAGTACTAATGGTATACCTTAGAACTACCTATACCCATCATGAAATCATGAAATTAAGGCTTGTTCCAACCATCCTACTATTGACAATACAAACGTTTCTTCTCTTCATTTTCCTAAATAGTATTTTCTATATCCTAGGTCACATTTTAGATTGTCAATCACATAATCACATTTTAGATTGTCAATCACATATTAACAATTTTCTGAACAACTTCACACTATCTTCTCAATATTTAGCATCTAGTACTAATGGTATACCTTAGAACTACATATACCCATCATGAAATTAACGCTTGTTCCATCCATCCTACTACTGACAATGCAAACGTTTCTTCTCCCCATTTTCCTAAATAGTATTTTCTATATTCTCAGTCACATTTTAGATTGTCAATCACATAATCACGTAAGTTCAACTTAAACTTCTCTTCATTTAGCCACTCATTAGAATAGTCTTCGATGAAGTGGCAGAAATCCAAGCATGCCCTCGTACTTGAAGGATTCAAAGATCCCTGCTTCGTGGGTCATTGATCTCCAATTAATTGGATGTCCCTCGGGGTTTTGAGATGACCTCGGATTAAGCTATGAGACAATACTACCAATAATGGGCAACTGAATCTACACTACAGTAAATTGGAGGATAAAGTTAAGCTAGCAACTTCGTTTGAAAGTTGTTTTGACCATACGAAGCAGAGATGAGAAACTGAAATCATGCATTATGTGTGCGGTATCTACATTTAATATCAGAGGGATTTTTAGTGGTTGTTGTTCTGCTCAGAGTTTGTGAAGCAACTAGTTTTCGTGCAAGGTGATGACTCTTCGAGGTGTCATATATAGTAGTCGGGGGCATTTAGCATAGCATATATCGGATATAGGAGGCAGAATCATAAAACCCCAAATACATTTTTAGTGAAATTGCAACGGAGGGAGAAAAGGGGCAACTATAGCTGCTCGGTGTGGCTCTCAGTCCCTTCGTGGTGCGGGTTCACATAGCAGTGGGCCTTAAAGATATCAATTATGAGTTCATCCAAGAGACTATTCCCAAGAGCGAGTTGCTCCTGAAATCAAACCTCGTTCATAAGAAATTTCCTATGCTTATCCACAATGGAAAGCCTGTTTGTGAATCCATGGTTATTGTACAATACATTCAAGAGGCATGGGGAATAAGAAACCCAATCTTATGCACAAATATCCATATGACTGAGCCATTTCTCTCTTCTAGGTTTCCTTTGTAGACGATAAGGTAATTTAATTCTTTCATTAGTAATTGTCTACATTCACATCTCATCGACCCTTTCCTTAACTGCAATTTCTGTCTTCCGAAATTCAAATAATGATTATTTTTATACTTGCTATTTTAATGTGTTGCCTTCGGTATTTCCATCTATGCGAGGAGTTTTCTTTGGTCAAAGCGAGTAGCTACAGAAAGCAGTGGAAGATACTGTTACAAACTTTCTTTTCATAGACGAAGCTCTGCGAACTAACGACTGCTTCGCGTGAAAAGCGTATTTTGGAGGGGATCAGATCGGATAGCATCGGATTGGGTGGTTTATAAACGCTTATCAAAGGCCTCAAGAAGGCTATTGATAACGTTTTAATAAATGTGGAGAAAATGTTGTTGTTGAGAGCATGGATGGATCGATTCTATAAATCCAATGAAGTGAAAGAAGTGATGCCTGATCTAGCCAAGCAGACAGGATTTATATCCACTAGGAGAGCCAGTATGATATCACCACCTATAGCTAAATAAGGCAAACCATGTCAGCCTTATAAACTGAGGGCAGACAAAGATTATATTTGAGGTGAGTGTTATTCTTAGCCTTTGCCTTTTTATTCATCTGGTCAAATGGGTCTTCAAGTCTAGCTATTATATGCTAATTAGTTTGAATACTGTTTTGGTGAATCTCACCGCGGTACTATAGGTAGCATTCCTCTGTTCAATGTGCATTGATTTATTCTGAACAAGTTTTCGATGAAACTCTTTGATATGGTAGTTTTCATTATGTTTTTATGTGTGTTGATTACGATTGATATTGTAGCTGTCATTATGTTGTTCAATGTGTGTTGATTACGATTGTAACAGAAACCATGATGAAAAACAAGTTGATTTAGAATGTAGTAAAAGCTTGAATGAAATGCAATTACTTTTGTGGAGAGATCCTTTATGTGGGACCTTGTTGCATTTTATTCAATCTGTGAGTTTTCTAGAACCATAAGTTTTGGTAATGTCATTTTTTAAAATATTCAATAAAATGCCACCATTTGCTCTTGATAAAGTTTTTCGTCTAACTTCCTCGATAGGGGTGTCATGGTTGATGGACATTTTGGAACTGGCAGTACGGGTCGGACAGGCCTGACACCATGCATCATCGAGATTCATTAACTCCCACACTTGAACGTTATGATCCCTCAGGATGTGGGGTCCCGCGGCATATGACATGCACTTATCTAGTGTTTGGGTCAGCGAGTGAGCAGTATGAAGGTTTGGGTGATGGTGGATGCTTAAGAGGAAAATTCTCTCTGTGCATCGACGTTGGCTCTCAAGATTCAGCTTGAACTTCAACAACAGGAGGCATAGTAGAAGACGCGAGAGACTCAAAACTAGGGATGGTGGTTCCGTGACCTGTGGGATCCTAGAAGAGAGGAGCTAGAGGAGCAGCAGGGTGATGGGAAGGGAATTGTGTTTGGCTTACCAGTGGGAAAGGTGCTTTGAGGCACATGGCTTCTGTAGTCCCTCTGGTCTATAGTGGAGGAAAGGGTTGCGAAGACAGAGGAGTCGAATTCTGTGCATTGTTGGTTCGGGCTCACAGACCCTCTTGGATTTCTAGCGGTTTCATCTATGAGAGGGCGGTGGTTCATCTCTCCCTCCGAAAGCAGCAAGGAATTCACTTTTCGTTTGGTGGCAGTCTCCTATGTTGCTTTGGGAGCACGTTGTTGGACGAGTAGTGGTGGTTTCAGGGACAACAGTGCTAGACTACAGGCTACTCGACCCTCTGACAATTGGAGTTTTAACACGAAGGCAAGCCGGAGTGGGGTCGCGAAGCTCATGCCATGCGATTGAGGCGGTACGTGCAGGCGAAGACTTGGTCGCGGGATGGAAGCACGCAGGTCGATCGGGGACCGAAGCTTCAACTAAGAATCCACCGAGAGCCAACATTTGGTGGCTACCATGGCAATTTATCCAGTGCAATCCCTTGGGCAAATGGAAGCTTAGACCACCCTCGACGACATCTCAATTCAACTTCAGCAAATCTAGCTCAACCTGGACACCATGAGGGAACAAAGGAATGAGGATCTTAACGAACTCATTTCCTATGTCAATGACATTCATCATCTATAAAACGAGACTCTAGATGCTCTTAAGAGTCTGCGCCATCAGCTGAGGTGCCCTCACGACCACCTCCGAGCACTAGAGATCGAGGTTGAGCATATTGACTACCATGTGCACAATCATGTCGTTTTATTTGCTGGGCCAACTGTAGGCCTTGTCAATCCACCTCCATGAAGCTATGTATCCACTAGATTTTTGTTCCAATAATAACCAATGGCATCGTATGGCTTGGCATGCACTCGAGACACTTTCGGATTTATTTGCCCACTGAATTTCCTAAATGTATCACATCAAAGTTATTATTTAATGTAAATTTATTTATGATAATATAAAATAGACTTTAACCCACATAAACAGTTCTCCATCCAACTTTCTAAATATATTTGACTTAGCACATACACGAAATATGAAATATTAATTTTATAGTTCGGTGGATTTCAGTAAACTATCCACTATATAATATACTTAACTTTTAATGCACTTTTTTTTAATAGATATTATTATGTTTTAAGGGAAGGTTTTATATTTTTGAATGTGTATTTTTTTCCTATAATTATTATGATTTAATTTAAGGCTACTATTATTACATTTCGGAATGGTTAATAAATATGGAGTTGTTTTAAAGTCATTTAATATTTAAGTTTGTACATATTAGAGTTGTTATGTGTATGTTTTAAGTTAAATAAAAATGTATAAACTAATAATTTCACTTGATGTTGCAAAGGAAACGTTGTAAGAAAACAACATATAACAGGAATTAATGCTTTTTTGACAATTGTTGAAAGACAAAAAATATCAACAAAAGGCAAGGACCATGCTACAATGAACTGCAATACTGCTTCCATGAGCCTTAAAAATCATGAGGCCTATGTTGAAATTAAAGTTGCATGAAGATTTTTTCTCTTGAGAGTATGTTGTTCTATGTTATGTTTTATTTAGGTACTCCTATTTCCAAACTAAAGAATCTTAAGATCATACTATAATAAGCCTATATTTTGTACAAATCCTACTTCCATGTGATTTTGTACAAATCCTACTTTCGTGTTGATGAGGGTTTTATTTGGATGTCGCTAACCATTTTATGTTGACCTATTAAAGATTGTTTAATATAATAATTTCTCATTGTCTTTATGAGTGTATAAATGCTCCTATATGTAACAGTGGTGCCTTTCATCACGAGCAGTAAAAGAAGACAATTGAGAAAACAACTGCAATACTTGAAGAGATTTGAGCATACCTTAAGCACAAACCTATTGTTAGCATTGGTTAATATATGCTTGTTAAAGAAATGATAGTTGAATATTATCATAATATCTATAATATATGTACATACATTATCAAATTATCTTTGGGTTTGAAATATTTATTATTTGATGGAAAAAAATTTCCTAGTAGATGACAGACTCTTCATGAAACTCACTCATGGATATAGATAGGATGGTAATGAACCTATAGTCTAAATTTTTGAACCAAATCCACTACTGTGCGATTCATCTATGTGAGATTCACCTATGATCCTAAGTCGAATATCGCATCACTTTTTTTCTGATAGACTCTTCATGAAAATCACTCATGGATATGGATAGGATGGTAATGAACCTCTAGTCTAAATTTTTGAACCAAATCCACTACTAGGAGATTCACCTATGATCCTAAGTTGAATATAGAATCACTTTAGATGAAAGACTCTTCATGAAACTCACTCATGGATATGGATAGTATGGTAATGAACCGTTGGTCTAAATTTTTTAACCAAATCCACTACTGTGAGATTCACCTTGATCCGAGGTCGAATATAGCTTCACTTGGCAAACTCTTCATGAAACTCACTCATGGATATGGATAGGATGGTAATGAGCCTCTAGTCTAAATTTTTGAACCAAATCCACTACTATGAGATTCACCTATCATCCTAACTCAAATATAGCATCACCCTTTTTCTTCTTGACTTGTATGTTTATATGAAAGCACTTAACCATGTTCTTCTCTTCTTGTTGCTAAAGGCTACTCAAATTCACCCACTTCTACATTGATGTGAAAAAAACCATATCATCGATGTGTAAGCTTATTTCCACTAATTGGTTGAATATGTGGCTATACGATTTTTCATTTTCACATCCGTTTAATAGTTCTTTAGGATTATTTTTGAATGCAATTCCCAACACCTATTTTGTGTGGATTCGAACTATTTGGTCCCTTTTTATAGGGATTTTTCCATTACCCGCTTTCATAGATGGCTATGTACAGGTGTGTCCTTGGGAAATATAACCAACATTATTTCCATCTTCCTTGATTTTGTCTTGTAGTCTTGTACACTTAAAATAATTATGTTTTTTCTTCCCTTTTAATTAAATTTATTAATGAAAATAAGTTTTGTATGAATTAGTGCAACTATATAAATTAAACAATAGGCAGCAATTCATGATAAATATGATAACACTTACTTCATGATACATTTTACATTGCTGAAATTAGAAAATCAAAGGAATTAACTAAATTATAACTTTATTTTCAATAATTATTATTGGTACTAATAATTCTAAAATGAATTAAAATATCAATGGAACATATATATTTTTATAACAGGAATTTTCAAACAAAAGTATTTTGTGAGAAGAGTAATTATGTTCAACATAACTCATTTTATATGACACTTGCAAATATGAATTTTTTTAGAATTAATCAATATAATTAAAAGAAAAAAAAGAGAATCACCACTATAGAGTTAAATCTCGACTTTTGATTTTTTGAGGTTAAATTTCTACCTTCTGTCTAATAATTATTGATAATTAAATTAAAAATTTTAAAATAGATACGCTTATCAACATAACAAGTGTATTATGAAATGAGTTATGGTTTTTTCACTTATGGTATTGATAGACCATGGTATTATGAAATGAGTTATGTTTTTTTAGCTTATGGTATTGATAGACCATAGTATTGGTCGAGATATTATAACCAAAAAAATTTCCTTAGATAAAATGTAGATGAATGATTTTTTAGCTTAAGGTATTGATAGACCATGATATTGGTTTGAGATATTATAACAAATAATCTCTTTAGATAAAATGTAGATGAATCTTTTATTACATGTTTTATAAATATATTTTTTCTTTTAATATTTTTTAAATGTATATAATTTTAATTCACATATTAATATTTATAATAATAATAATTTAAAATATAAATATAATTTTTTAAATTTTTTTCATATAAAATACAATATAAAATATTTAGATATTTATAGTATATTAATAATTATTAAAATTTATGTCAAAGCTTTTGATATCACATAGAGGTATTTTCAATCAGAAATTAACGTATGACTATCCGGTAACAATGTGAACATCCTCTGCCTAAGGCCCGATCCCCTTCTGTGCGCGGTTCTTCCTGCACTGCGAGATCTGAATTCTGTGCAGCGTGGCTGCCCCTTTGGTGGCCTGAGTTCGGTCCCATGGAGACGCATGGCTCTCCCAAGGAGCCCCCTTTGCCACCTTCTATTGACGCTTTTAACCAGCTTCTAGCTGGTTTGCCCCGGAAGAATAAAAGTGAAGCACCTAAATTCGTTAAGAAGCTCGATGATATCCCTAAGATCTCTTTGCCTCCAGAGACCCCCATCCAAGTAGCTTTGTCTCTGGCAGAGTGGGGTCTAATTGGCCAATTCACGGGACTTTGGCCTTCTCCGAAAACGACTAAGCAATGGGTTAACAGGAATTGGGCTCCTCTGATCAAGCAAAGTGTTACATCTTACTTTCTCGGGCGAGGGTACTTTCTCCTTCGAATTCACCTCCAAAGAAGATAAAGATCTGATCTTCCAAAACGGGCCGTATTTCATGGGTCCTCAGGGCCTCTATCTAAACAAATGGACTCCAGATTTTGATCCGGCCGTTGATGTTCCCAAGGCTGTCCTGGTGTGGGTTCGGCTCCCAAACCTCCTAGTTCACTGCTGGAACTGGGACTCCTTGAAACACATTGGCAATGCCCTTGGTAAATTCATAGATTGGGAAAACAACAAGGACCAGTACGACTGCGCTAGAATTTGCGTGGAAGTAGATCTTGAGGTGGGTCTCCCAGAAGCAATCAAAATAAATGTCGGCAGCTGGTCTCATGTGTAGATCTTGGATTATGAGAAGTTGTCATTCAAATGCAAGAAATGTCATGTTCATGGGCACTTTGCCAGAAACTGTCCTACTATTGCAGAGCCAGAGAAAGGAAACGAAGAGGGTTGGAATCAAGTCAAGCGTACAAAGACCAACCATAGAGGACAAAAACTGGGAGGACCCTTTGGAAAAGGCCCTCTTCCGGCCAATGCCTAGCGCCTTCCTCCCAAAAAGGCACCAGAAAACAAGTTCGAGCTTCTAAGCCAGCAAACAGAAGCAACTCAGGAGATCGAGACTCAAAAACCAGCTTCTCCAAGCAAAGGCACTCCCTTAATCTCCCTCAAAGAAACAAGTGATGAAGACCCCAAAGGCACGACTATAGAAGATGAAGAAGAGGAACAGGAAACGGATGAATCAGAGGAGGAAGGAGAAATAGGAGTCTCAAACCTCGGTAAGGAGATCCACAAGAGGTCGCAAAACTGACAGGGAAAAAAGAGAGAAGGAGACTTACAAAGACAAGCTCCAGGACAGCCAGCCAACTCTGGAAAAACTACTAGCTTCAAAACCTAGGATGCCGAAATATCAACCTCAAGGCTCCAAGGGAGCCCATCAGAAACATAAATAATGAAAGTCATCTCCTGGAACTGTAGAGGTATGGGGAACAAAGTTAAGGAAGAAGCCATCAGAAGCTTAATAAGAACAGAATCTCTAGACATACTTCTCATCCAGGAGACCAAGTTGGAAGACGTAGTCTTTATGCATGCAAGCAAGAAACTTTGGATTAGAAGCGAAGCAAGAGAAATCTCTGCCTCGGGAGCCTCAGGAGGAATTGCTACACTATGGAATGCCATCAAATTCACAGTCATTTATGAGGCTAGAAATACTCATTGGTTGCTGCTTAAAATGCAGGATCTGGCCTCCAAAGAAACATTTTGCCTTTTCAATGTATACTCTCCAGTCAATGTTGGGGAAAAAAAGGATTGTTGGGAGTCTATAAGGCACCAAGCAGAATTGGAAAATCTAGAAAACATTATCATTGCTGGAGATCTCAACCTCACTCTTCTCCCGTCTGAAAAAAGAGGAGGTAGTGCAGTTCGAGACCTGGCAAGGGAATGGGCGGAGGATCTTATGCAGGACTGGGATCTGCTGGATATCAAACCTTCCTTCGGTAAGTACTCTTGGTCTAACAAAAGAGCTGGCCCTGGTCATATTGCTGCCAGATTAGATAGATTTTTCATCCAAAGCTCCTTTCTATTGCTAGGATTAGAACCTAGAATGCATATTCTCACTAACAGCATCTCGGATCACAAGCCCATAAAGCTAGATCTCCTGGCCCATCTCGATCTGGGCCCTATTCCTTTCAGATTCAGTTCCCTATGGGTCAAGGAGCCAGATTTCATGCAAATAGTCAAGGACTGTTGGAAACAGCCTGTCAAAGGATCTCCTTTCTTTGTCTAGGAAGAAAAGCTTAGAAGGGTGAAAGGGGTTCTAAAACGATGGGCCAAAACCCTTTCCAACCCTGCCTCAGAAAGGCAAATCATCAAAGCTTCTCTTGCTTCGCATCAAACTCAAATGGAGAATGTTATTGTCACAAAGGAGCTTCTAGATCAAGAGGCACAGCTGCAACAGAGTTTACACAAGGCCTGCCTAGCTGAAGAGGAATACTGTAGATTAAAATCTCGAAATATCTGGCTCAAAGCAGGGGACAAGAATTCTTCTTTCTTTCATAAACAAGCCCAGGCCAGGAAATGCTTCAACACTATATCTGAAATCAAGGAGGATAATGCCACCCACAAGGAATTTGAGGACATCAAGAAAGCAGCCTTTACTCACTTTCAACAATTGTATAGTGAGGACACGGAGCCAGATCAATATTCAGATCTTTTAGACATTGTTCCTCCTTCAATCTCCCCTCATATGAATGAGATCCTCGAGGCCAAAGTCACTAAAGAAGAAGTTAAAAACGCCCTTTTCGCCATGGATCCGAACAAGGCCCTTGGCCCGGATGGCTTTTCTGCCCGATTCCTTCAAGTTTGTTGGCTGATAGTTGAAAAGGACCTTTTCAAAATGGTCCAAAAATCTCAAGACAGTCAGAAAATAGGAGGAAGCACAAACTCATCCTTTTTAGCCCTCATCCCCAAGGAGAAAGGCGCCAACAACTTCAACAGATTCCGTCCAATATCCTTATGCAATACAGGGTACAAGCTAATCACCAAAGTAATTGTAATTAGACTGAAGCTCATCCTTCCCAAAATAATTCCGAAAAACCAAGGAGGCTTCATCCAAGGAAGGCAGATCGTGGACAATTTCACCCTTGTTCAAGAGGCAATTCATTCAAGTCTTCATCGGAAAGAACAAGGTATGGTTCTCAAACTTGACTTAGCAAATGCTTTTGATTGAGTAAAACACAGCTTTCTATTAAAAGTCATGAGTAAGTTTGGTTTTGGAGCAAAATTCATTAAATGGATCCGGGCTTGCATCTTGGAGCCATGGATTGCACCTCCAGTAAATGGCAGAGTCACTGATTTTTTTAAAGCTTCGAGAGGGCTTAGGTAGGGGTGCCCACTCTCACCCCTGCTCTTTGTAATCCAAGCTTCTGTCCTCAGTTTTCTACTAGAAAAAAAGATGCAAAACCAAGATATCAATGGTTTGTGTATTGCTAGAGGGGTCAAAAACATAAATCACGCCCTATTTGCGGATGATACTCTATTATTGGGAGCTACCACTCTTTCCTCAGCCACCAAGTTCAAAGCAGTTTTCGATGAATTATGTGAGGCCTCAGGCAGTGTCTTAAATAAAAACAAATGCCACATTTTCAGTTGGAACACATTGCCCAGATTGCTCTCTGTTATCTCTAGATGTCTGGGCTTTGCAGCCTCCTCCTCTTGGACCTCCTTCAAATACTTGGGTCTACCTGTTTTTCTCAAAAGACTGGTAAGCAAAGACTGGCTTCCACAACTTGAAAAATTCAAGACCAGGATCCAAGCCTGGGGGTACTCCTGGCTCAACATTGCTGGCAAATCTGTCTTAATAAAATATGTGCTCACCAGCCTCCCTCTATTTCAATTTTATGTGCTCCTCGCCCCGGCAAGCATCTTAAAAAAAATGGAGGAGTACATATGGAGGTTCTTTTGGAAGGGAGGAAAACAGAATGAAAAAAAGCTCCCCCTTATCAGCTGGGAAACCATCTCCAAGCCATTGTGGGAGGGTGGCTTGAATTTTAAAAACCTCTATCAGCAGAATATAGATATGACTGCAAAGATCATTTGGAAGATCATTGTGCCCAAGCCAAGTTGGGCCCAATTGGCACTCTGGAAAAAATACTTCAGAGGTCCTCGCTCTAGCTGTTTGGACAAAGTGACTCAGCTACCTAACTCGAATTTCCTTAAATTGTTTGCCAAAGCCGCTCCTCTAGTCAATGCGCACTCCTGATGGATACCAGGAAACGGTAAAAAGATTAACATCTGGACTGACAGAATCATGAACATAGATCCTGTTGAAGACAGAGCCTAGCACTGCACTGCTGGATGGATGAAGAGGGGCTCCGAACGTTGTGGGATATTTCGTTCTGGAGATATTTTGTTTGTATAGGTTGGAAATGTCATGTTGTGCCGGCTCACTTGCTTGACGAATGGAACACGTTGCTTCACCTCCTTCATGGATTGGCTCCCTCGCACATCAGTAAAAGAGACATGAGAGGCTAGGGGCAGAATGTCAGAGGTTACGCCGTTTCCCTGGGATATGCAAAGCTGAGCGAGAGACCATACGTCCCCCCTGACCCAACACCTTGGCAGGGTATTTGGCGTTTTCCTTCGTGGCCCAAAATCGATTTTTTTTCTTGGCTTCTTTGCCATGGTAAAATTCTCACTTTTGACATCCTGTGGAGGAAAGGATTTCACGGGCCTTCCAGATGTTCGCTGTGCAAAGAAAATGCAGAGAGTGTTGTCCACATAATGCTTGATTGTAGCTTTTCTAAGGAGATTTGGTTCTCCTTCATCCACATTATGGACCCCAGAATTTCACTTCCCATCTCCACTACTGGTCTATTCTCCAAATGGGCGTACAAGTATCCTGGACCTCCTCCTAAAAATCAGATTATCAAAAATGCATGGTCTGTCCTCCCAAAGGTAATTTGCCGACAGATCTGGCTCGAAATAAATAGAAGAATTTTCAGAGGTACTGAACAGAATCATAATGTTTTAGAAATCAATATTAAAATCCAACTGAAAGAGTGCTTGATCGACTTAAAAGACGATTCTAATCTCACCCAACAGGACATTGTTTGGGGCTCATTCCTTGATCTGAAATTTGGAACAGCAGAAAGGAACGCTCCTCCTCTCAAAGACTGGAAAATTAGAAAATCTGAAACTGACTTCCAAGGCTGGCTTACATCTCACTCAAGACACTCACTCTTCTTTGATGGGGCAGCAAAGGGAAATCCGGGCAAAGCTGGTGCAGGAGGCATTGTTGTAAGCCAAGCTGGGGAAAAAATTCATTCCTATGCTTGGGGCCTTGGTCATTCTTCCAGCATCCAAGCAGAGGCTTTGGCTCTCTTTCAAGGCCTCAAACTTCTCAAAGACTTAAAAATAAATTAAGCTAATATCATTGGAGATTCCCAGATCATTATAAAATCTATGGTTTCAATCTCTTCCGGTTTCGGACCTTAAACTCGTAAGGCTGATAGGCAGAATCAAGGGCTTGGAAAACTCCTTTCAGAAGCTGAATTACTATCATGTGCTGAGAATTTATAACAAAGAGGCCGAAATTGAAGCCAACAAAGCGGCCCTCCTATCTGTTGGGGTCAAGTTGAAAGACGAAGAAGAAACATGGGAACCCATTCCATAAGCTGATTTTTATTATGTTTTACTGCATTCTATTAAATCAATTTGTATGCATCTTCAAGTTGGGAAAAATATCTGAAATTGAATTCATAGTTATCTCATCAAGGAGGAAGCTCTCAAGTTTTAGCTGCACTCTTAATCTTAGTGGTGAGGGGAAACATGATATAGACACCCTCTATGTAACCAGACTTCTGGCATTCAGGCCATGTTGAATATAATTACTCCATAACCGTTACTATAAATATATATATATATATATATATATATATATATATATATATATTATTAAAATTTATTAATTATTTAATTTATATAATACTAAAAACATTATGAATATCATTATACAAAACCATATTTTTAAATAAATAAATATATTTAAAACATAATGCTATGGAAAAAACCACTTAACCAATCATGAACATTATTATTTTAAATAAATAACTTTGATGAAATAATACTATGAAAGAAAAATGAGTCTTAATGAGTGACAAATTCCCAAAATAAAGAAATAAATGACAACGTTTAGGCCATTGGAGTCTTTAAGCCAACTCTTTGAGCAGATTTCGATGATGGACCAAAGCTTGGAAATATTGGAAGGCATTTGTTGTAACGAAGTTGGTTGGACCTAAAATGGAGCTGGAGCTACGTGTCAGCGAGAACAACATATCAACATATCTTTGGTGGAGGAGTCAATGAGTAAAGAACAAATATATATATATATATATATATATATATATATATATATATATATATATATATATATGCGCATAAAAGGGTACAACATTGGAAACTGGTGCATTCTAAATTGAAAATAAAGAAAAAAAATCCAATTGACTACATTAAATAAACCCAAAAAAAATTATTTTATTATTATCACAAAAAAATTATTGTTATTATCTAATTTTAAGACAAGGTATCTATATCTATCTACAGTTTTCCTTAGTTTCTTGATAGCTAAAATTATCTTTATGACTGACCTTGTACTGTCTATACTATTTTCATGATGCTAAAATTTGGGCTATGTTAGTTGTATTATTGTACTTGAAGTTCATGAGCATAGCTAAAGCACAAACCTATTGTTAGCATTGCTTAATATATCCTTGTTAAAGACATGATAGTTGAGTGTTATCATAATATCTGTAATAGATGCACATACATTATCAAATTATCTTTGGGTTTGAAATATTTATTATGTGATGAAAAAAATTCCCAGTAGATGACAGAATCTTCATGAAACTCACTCATGGATATGGATAGGTCTAATTCTTTGAACCAAATCCATTATGGTGAGATTCAACTATGATCCTAAGTCGAATATAGCATCACTTTTTTTTTTATAGACTCTTCATGCAACTCACTCATGGACATGGATAGGATGGTAATGAACCTCTAGTCTAAATTTTTGAACAAAATCCACTACTATGAGATTCACCTATGTGAGAATCACCTATGATCCTAAGTAGAATATAGCATCAATTTAGATGACAGACTCTTCATGAAACTCACTCATGCATATGGATAGGATGGTAATGGACATCTAGTCTAAATTTACGAACAAAATCCACTATTGTGAGATTCACCTATAATCCTAAGTCGAATATAGCATCACTTGAGAGACTCTGCATGAAACTCACTCAAATTTTTGAACTCGCGTATGATCCTACGAATATAGCATCACTTGATACACTCTTCATGAAAATCACTCAAATTTTTGAACTCACCTATGATCCTAAGTCGAATATAGCATCACTTCACATACTCTTCATGAAAATCACTCAAATTTGCGAACCAAATCCACTACTGTGAGATTCACCTATGATCCTAATTCGAATATAGAATCACTTTTTTTTCTTCTTGACTTGTATGTTTGTACGAAAGAACTTAATCATGTTCTTCTCTTATTGTTGCTAAAGGGTACTCAAATTCACCCACTTCTACATTGATGTGAAAAAAAAAATATCATCCATGTCTAAGATTATTTCCACCCAATTGGTTGAATATGTGGCTATGCAATTTTTCATTTTCACATCGTTTTAGTAGTTCTTTAGGATTATTTTTGGATGCAATTCCCAACACCTATTTTGTGTGGATTTGAACTATTTACTCCCTTTTTCTAGGGATTGTATCATTACCCACTTTCATAGATGGCTATGTACAGTTGAGTTCTTGGGAAAGATAACCAACATTATTTCCATCTTCATTGATTTTGTCTTCTAGTCTTGTAAACTTCAAATAATTATGTTTTGCCTTCCCTTTTAATTAAATTGATTAATGAGAAAAAATGTTGTATGAACTAGTGCAACTATATAAATTAAAAAATAGGAATCAATTCATGATAAGTATCAAAATACTTACTTCATGATACATTTCACATTACTGAAATTAAAAAATCAAAGAAGTTAACTAAATTATAAATTTATTTTCACGAATTATTATTAGTAATAATAATTCTAAAATGAATCAAAATATCAAAGGAACATAAATATATTTTTAAAACAAAACATGTAACAAGAATTTTCCAACAAAAGTCTTTTGTGAGAACAACAATTATGTTCCACATAACTCATTTTATATGACACTTTCTCATATGACATTTTTTTTTATTAATCAATTTGATTAAAAGAACAAAAGGAGAATCACTACTATAGAGTTAAATATCAAATTTTGATTTGTGGAGGTTAAATTTCTACCTTCTATCTAATAATTATTGATAATTAAATTAAAGAATCTCCTTAGATAAAATGTAGATGAATGGTTTTTTAGCTTAAGGTATTGATAGACCATGGTATTAGTCTGAGATATTATAACAAAGAATCTCCTTAGATAAAATGTAGATGAATGGTTTTTTAGCTTATGGTATTGATAGACCATGGTATTGGTCCGAGATATTATAACAAAGAATCTCCTTAGATAAAATGTAGATGAATCTTTTATTACATGTTTTTTTAAATATATTTTTTTCCTTTAATATTTTTTAAACGTATATATGTTTAATTCACATATTAATATTTTTATAATAAATAATAATAATAATAATAATTTAAAATAAAAATATAAAATTTTTAAATTCTTTTTCATGTAAGATGCAATATAAAATATTTAGATATTTATAATATATTTATAATTATTAGAATTTACTAATTATTTAATTTATATAATTCGAAAAAAAATATTTAAAACATCATACTAAAAAAAAGACTTAACTAGTCACAAACATTATTATTTTAATTAAATAACATTGATGAAATAATACTATGAAAGAAAAACAAGTCTTAATCAGTGACAAATTCCCAAAATAGGTAAATAAATGGCTACATTTAGGCCATCGGAAGTCTTTAAGCGAACTCTTTGGGCAGATGTAGATGATGGACCAAAGCTTGGAAATATTGGAGGGCAATTGTTGTAAAGAAGTTGGTTACACCTAAACTGGAGCTACGTGCCAGTGAGAACAACATATCTTTGGTGGTTATTTATTCAGGAAAAACTGCATGGAGAAGCAACAATGAGGGAGTCAATGAGTAAAGAAAAAATCGATACGTATATATATATATATATATATATATATATATATATATATATATATATATATATATATATATATATATATATATATTCAAATATGGTAGTGCATAAAAGGGTATCTCATTGGAAACTCATGCATTTTAAATTGAAAAAAAAAAATTTGATCACATTAAATAAACCAAAAAAATATTATTATTATTATTATTATAAAAAATATATTATTATTATTATCTAATTTTAACATAAGATATCTATATCTATCTACAATTAGTTTTATACAAAACAAAACTATAAAAATATTACGGTTCATTATAGTTCTCAGCTAGGCCAACAATTTATCCACAGTAACTTGCATTTCATTCTTGTCAATATTGAATATTATGAACTGATATATATTTTTTCTTCACTTCCAAAAATTTCAAAAAACCATATTTTCAAATTTTCAAATGCCAAATTGAACATTGAACCATATATAAATCAATTAAAAAAAACTGCCAAGCCTTCCAAACTTCAAAATCTTTCTTAAAATAGCCTCGCCAATAAATGTTGGAATTTCTGATAATTCTAGAACAAAGGACTAAGAGAATAATACTCTCCTTCTAACACAGAGAATAACTAGATAGAGATTTCAGAACAAAACTTTTCTATTACATTAACAAACAAAAGCTATTACAACTTTCTTCTTCCACTAAAGTGGGATTACAAAAATGTTTGACTTCTACAGATGCAGTGCTCACACAACTTCTCTCTCCGTCTCTCAAAAAATGCACAAAAACATTGCTCTGTTATGGTTCACTGTGTTTTTCTCTACCTGCGGGCTTACACAACAATACAATAATACAATGTTATTCTATGAGCCTACGGGATTTTCATTATTTTTATATGGTGCGGCGTAACATAAAACATAAAAAAAATTACAAAGAAAAACATTTCCGGAACATAACAATTTAACCTAAATTTTTTTTGCGTGATATACGAGTGGAGCCCACATCGCAATCGACGATCAGTGTTCGGTGGAACGGTTGAACAAACAAACCTGCAATGTTGCGATTGCGATTTGTGATTAGCGATGTGTGACAGTGCGATGAGCGATTGTGGTGTGACCACATCGCATCGGTGCATCGCATCGCAATGAAAACATAAGCGAAAAACATATTTTGGATGATGCGATTGCGATTGCGACAATCACATCACAAATATTACAATGACCCTACGGTCTGGGCAGATGGTGATATGAGATTTTCAATGTGCGATTGCGATTATGGTGGGACCACATCGCATCGCATCGGAACTTCTTCATATCAACGAGACACTCAAACACTCTACTGCTGCGATTTGCGATTGTGACATAGAAATGTTGGGTGGAGACCACAGATGACATGGCCCATTCAAAACTTAAAAAGGACTTTGGCGTGTTTGAACAAAACTCTTCCTATTTGGTTGTTGAGGGCTTAAAAGCCTAAAAAGACTTCTCTTTAATAAAATTATGATGTTCTATGGTTTAACCAAGAAAATCTTCATTTCCTCTGCGAATTCGATTACGCCCATACAAACGTAAATTCATCTTTGCAATGGTGGTTGTTGCCCATAAACTTAAATTCCATCCTTACGGTTTTTCCATTCCTCTTGAATGCACATAAGTGTACACTCAACCTTCTGCTGCTGCCCTTGTTGTACTCTGTTTCTACCTGCACAGGGTACGCAGGTGACTTTAATATTTTCAACACTCCCCCTTAAATTCAACTGCTGGATTATCAGTCATACCCAAGCATTTTATTGAATATTCAAAACTCTTTTGCCCCAATGGCTTTGTCAAAATATCTACAAATTGCTCGTCTGTTCTACAATGCTATAAAACGATTTCTCCATTGTTCACCAATTCTCTGATATGGTGAAACTTAGCATCAATGTGTTTCGTTCTATTATGAAACACAAAATTCTTTAATAATGCAATAGTTGAGTTGTTGTCACAACAAATCACTGTTCCCTTTACCTATTCTTGACACAAATTTCTCAGCATTCTTCTCATCCAAACTGCTTGACATGGTGCTGCTGTAGCTGCCACATACTCTACCTCTACTGTAGATAATGCTACAATAGCATGTTTCTTAGAAGCCCATGAAATGGCTCCTGAACACATATGAAAAACATAACTGGATGTGATTTTCCGATCATCTACACTTCCAGCCCAATCACTGTCAGTGTAACCAATTAACTAAAAAATTTCTGAAGTAGTATATAAAATCCCATACTTTTTAGTTCCTTTCACATACCTTAGAATTCTCTTTACTACTTGCCAATGTGCTTCTTTTGGCCTCTCCATAAATCTGGAAATCAAACTAACAGCATGCATAATATTTGGCCTACTTGCAGTCAAATACATGAGGCTGCCAAATGTGCTTTTATACAAACTTGGATCAAAATCCTTGCTATTGTCATATTTACTCAACTTCAATCCTATTATTGTGGGAGTAATTGTTGCTTTTCACTCCTGCATATTAAATCTTGCCAAAACTTCATTAACATACTTTTCTTGAGAGATAAAAATCCCATTTTCATTTTGTTCTACTTCTATTCCTAAGAAGTATCTCAGCAATCCCATATTAGTCATTTCAAATTCGTCTTTCATGACTGTTTTAAATTTTTCAATGAGGTAATCATCATTACCTGTGAAGATCACATCCTCAACATATAAAACCACAATCAACATCTTACCATATTTTTCTTTGATGTATAATGTGGGTTCTCCTTCACTTTTCTAAAACCCATTTTCTCGTAGATAGGAATCTATCCTACTATACCATGCTCTTGGTGCTTGCTTCAGCCCATAAAGAGCTTTCTTCAATCTGCAAACTTTGTGCTCTTGGCCCTTTTTCTCATAGCCTAGAGGTTGTTCCACATAAACCTCTTCCATTAAAACTCCATTTAGGAATGCTAATTTTACATCCATTTGGTAAACCTTCCATTTGTTTTGTGCTGCAATAGACAACAATGCTCTCACTGTTTCCATTCTTGCAACTAGTGCAAAATTGTCTTCATAGTCTCTTGCATGTTGGTGCTTATATCCTTTGACAACAAGTCTGACCTTGTGTCTTTCTATCTTACCTTCATCATTTCTTTTGGTCCTGTAGACCCATTTTACTCCAATAACTTCTTTACCTTTTGGGAGATCAACCAACTCCCATGTTTTATTATTCTCTATGGCATTAATTTCATCATCCATAGCTTCTATCCATTTTCTATATTTTATGGCATCTTCAAAATGAATAGGATCATCAACATGAAAATACAATGCAAATAAGGAATTCATACCTTCATTTCCCATCTCTTTCTCATAAATTTCATTTAAATTTCTGAATCTGGTTCCTCTTTCATTTGGTGTAGTTGTGCTTGAAGAAGCACTCAAATCTGCTCCATGTGGTGTGCTTGGAGAAGCACTCTCATTTCTTCTCAAGCATGTTCTTACTCCTACTTGAGGTGTCCCTTGTTGTCCTTGTGTTGGTGGAGGTTGTGCTACCGATGAGGTATTATTTTCAACCACATCTTCTTCATCTTCATCATGAGACAAATAGCTTTTAACATTGATTGTTTTCTCAATGCTTCCATCCCATGCTTCTTCTTCAATGAATTTCACATCTCTGCTTATAAAAAATTTATTTTTGGATGGGTTATACAATATATATCCCTTGGAATCTTCATAATATCAAAGGAAGATGCACTTCTCCCCCTTACTATCCAACGTCTTCCTCAACTGATCTGGAATGTGTGCATATGCCACACATCCAAAAAATCTCATGTGGGTGACTCCCTATTTTCTGCCACTCCACGTTTCTTTTGGAACTTTGTTCATTACAGCTTTTGTTGGGCATTTATTCAAGATGTATGCTGCACAATTTGCAGCATCTGCCCAATATTCATTTGGCAATTGTTTTGTCTTCAGCATAATTCTCACCATTTCCATTATGATTTGATTCTTCCTTTCAACAAATCCATTTTGCTGCGGTGTGTACCTTGTAGTAAACTATTTTTGTATGCCATTCTCTCTGCAAAAATGCAGAAACTCTTTTGAGATGTACTCACCTCCTCTATCAATTCTAAGAACTTTGATATGCTTCCCACCCTGTTTCTCTATGAAAGCATTAAAGCGGAAAAATTTCTCAAAGACTTCATTTTTATATTTCAGGAAATAAACCCATACTTTCCTTGTGAAATCATCAATGAAGGTCAGCATGTAATTGTTGCCTGAAACTGATGCTATTTGCATCGGCCCACATAAATCTGAATGAATGATTTCTAAGGGTGATTTTTCCCTTATTCTCTTTCCTGATGGAAATTTTTCTTTGTGTTGTTTTCCCAAGATGCAGCGTTCACATAGGCTATCCGGTTTCTCAATCAATGGTAGACCTCTTACCATTACTTTTCTGTGCAAAAAATTTAATCCTCCGAAATTGAGATGTCGAAATCTCAAGTGTCGTAACCAGTTCTCATCTTTCACTTCCTTCTGAAAGACCTCTTGAGTTACAGTTGCTACATTCTTTCGTTTTCCCTTCAAGTCGGTACTGAGCTTGAGTGGAAACATTCTATTGATGGTCATTTGTATTTCAGCAATAATATTCTTTCTTGGAGGTATATCCATTATTGTGCACACATCATTCTTAAAGAATACATTGTAACCTTTGTTTATGAGCTGCCCAACGCTCAAAATATTACACTTCAAGCCAAGAACATAGTACACGCCTGGCACAAATTTCTGCTCACCATTTCTTGCACGTATACTAACTCTGCCTTTTCCCTTGACAAATATCTTAGTATCAGTTCCTGTTGTTACTTAAGATTTAACTTCTTCATCAAGATTGGAAAACATTACTATGTTTCTAGTCATGTGATTACTGCAACCTGAATATAAGAACCATACATCATCTTGTCTATCTTGTGCTACATTACATGTTAACAGCACATTCCTTGGGTTCTTTTCTTCTTTTTCTACATTACCATTCTGCTTATTATTCATGTCATTTTTCTTTTTCCTACATTCATTTGCATAGTGCCCATACTTTTTGCAATAATGAAATTGGACATTGGATTTGTCATACCTTTTTCCATGAGCATGTTCATGTCCACCTTGCTAGCTGTTGATTTGGCCATGGCTTTGATTCTAATTGCTGCTCCTTCCATGTGAATGTGAAGGGATTTTCCTTACTCCTTTGTTTTGGCTTTTGTCTCTTCCTCTTCCTCTGCCTTGACCTCTTCCTCTTCCAAAAGGAATCTGGGTCTTGAAGGCATGCTCTAGAGATGGGTTTACTAATCTTTCCAATCTCTGTTCATCAGTCATCAGTGATGCATGAAGTTCATCCACAATGAACTTTGAGAGATCCTTTTTCTCTTCTATGGTGGTAACAATAACCTCCAACCTTGAGGGTAGGCTCCTCAATAGTTTCTCCACAATCCTTATTTCTTCAAGTGTTTCTCCATGGGACCTTATCTTGGTGACCATACTAATCATATGTGTGAATAATGAGTCTATGTTATCAAAATCTTTCATACAGAGAGTTTCAAAATATCTCCTCAACAATTATAGTTTTGTTGTCTTCACTTTCTCCATACCTTGATAGGATATTTTCAGAGTATCCCATGCATCCTTGGATCTCTTAGCTGCTTCTATCCTTGGAAACACACTCTCATGTACTTCTTGATAGAGATAGAAGAGGGATTTAGAGTCCTTATTCCTATTGCTCTTCAATAAATCCTTCTCTACCTGTGTTAAGGCATTAAAGGCCTACTCATCAACTGGTTCATAAAAACCATCTTCTACAAATTCCCATAAATCCTGTGAGGCAAACAAGGCTCTCGTGGTAATGGCCCAATAATCATAGTTCTTCCCATTAAATTGTGGAAGTTAAGTATTTCCAATACTCATACTAGTGCTTGGTCCAACCATTGCTTATAAAATGAACTCTGAACTAAACTTGACTGTGTTTTTTAAACAAACTATCTTTCCTTCTTTGAAAGACAAACTCTGTCTCTAAGGACTGCTCTTTTAAACAAAAAAACAACTCTTTTTTTTTTGAGAAATACCTGGACTTTAACTTTTGCTGAACCTTCATGCTGCTAGAGAGTTGTTGCAACAAACATTCTTCTTCCTTCAGCTTCTTTGACGCCTTCAAAGAGCCTGGATTAGCTCTGATATGATGTTGGAATTTCTGATAATTCCAGAACAAGCACTAAGATAATAATACTCTCCTTCTAACACAGAGAATAACTGGACAGATATTGCAGAATAAAACTTTTCTATTTCATTAAAAAAAGAAGCTAGTACAACTTTCTTCTTCCACTAAAGTGGGATTACAAAAATTCTTGACTGCTACAGATGCAGTGCTCACACAACTTCTCTCTCTGTCTCTCAAAAAACGTACAAAACAGTGCTCTGTTATGGTTCACTGTGTTTTTCTCTGCCTGCAGGCTTACACAACAATACAACTCAACAATACAATAATACAATGTTATTCTATGAGCCTACGAGCTTTTCATTATTTTTATATGGTGCAGCGTAACAATAAAATATAAAACAAATTACAAAGAAAAACATTGCGGAAACAAAAAACTTTAACCTAAAATTTCTTTGCGCGATATACGAGTGGAGCCCACATCGCAATCGGCGATCGGCGATCGGCGGAATGGTTGAAAAAACAAACTTACGATGTTGTGATTGCGATTTTCGATTAGCAATGTGCGATGGCGCGATGAGTGATTGTGGTGGGACCACATCGCATCGGCGCATCGCATCGCAATGAAAACATAAGTGGAAAACATATTTTGGATGTTGCGATTGCGATTGCAACAATCACATCGCAAATATTACAATGACCCTGCGGTCTAGGTGGATGGTGATATGATATTTTTGATGTGCGATTGCGATTGTGGTGGGACCACATCGCATCGCATCGGAACTTCTTCATATGAAAAATACACTTAAACACTCTGTTGCTGCGATTTGCGATTGCGACATAGAAATGTCTGGTGGGGACCACAGATGACATGGCCCATTCAAAACTTAAAAAGGACTTTGGCGTGTTTGAAAAAAACTCTTCTTGTTTGGTTGTTGAGGGCTTAAAATCACGAAAATACTTCTCTTTAATAAAAATCTGTTGTTCTGTGGTTTAACCATGAAATTCTTCATTTCCTCTAGAAATTCGGCTACGCCCATACAAACATAAATTCATATCTGCAATGGTGGCTACTGCCCATAAACTTAAATTCCATCCTTACGGTTTTTCCATTCCTCTTGAATGCACAGAAGTGTACACTCAACCTTCTACTGCTGCCCCCATTGTACTATGTTTCTACCTACACAGGGTACGCAGGTGAATTTAATATTTTCAACATATTTCCCAAAAATATTAAAATCTACTTAAAAATTCCAAAACATCGCAAAATTAAAAATATTCGATTTTAGGCATTTTAAATAAATTTCAAACTGACCATTTGAGAGACTGATTCCCAAAAATTAAACGCAATTAGAACATATATCATGTGCATGACTATAAATATACCTTTCTTCATCTCTCTAGCTTTTTGTGTCCCAAGAATCACCAATTCTCTTCGTTTCAGGTTGCAGGCATCTATGATGGTTGATGGCGTCATGTAGTGTAGTGATTACAATGGAATTGACCTGCATTATAGATGGTGAAATCTGGGGTCCCAAATTTTTTCAATTCTTACATTGTTGGTCAAATGCACCTGACATCCATTAATCTAAATCTCACTTAGTTAGTTGAAATTTCAAATGATGTTATGTCATTTTCAAACATATACCTAACTAGCGCAATACATAATTGAATGGTACATCAAAAAACAATCGCAAAGGCATCTCATTAAAATTGACAAGCGAGAATGAGAATGAACAAGGCAACTGAGGGTAGAGAATACAGACGAAATGAAGAGCATTGAAGCAACCCCTGCCTCTATTGTCGGGTTGGTTGGGGTAGGTACTTTCCCATGCTAGCCATTCTTTCTCATACTCGCAAGAAACCTTATCATGTTATCAGAGACTGGAATGTTCAAAATCTAAGTACAAGCTTCAGTGGATAGACTTGAATATTAGAAAGATAAGAATGTAGACAAATGTGAAGCTAAAATATTCTTTTATGATATTTGTACTCTTAACGCAAAATACGTGGAGATAAAAACACATAATTTCGACACAAGACATTCTGTATTGTATTTCATAGCAAGGTGGAAGATATTAGTAAAATTTTAGTGAGTTAGTTAGTTAGTTTGAAAGAGACATTGGATCTAATGGTCTAAAAATTTTTAGTCATCTAACATTTCATCTAATGATTCAAATAAGGACATGTGGTAGTTAGGAAAGTTGCTTTCAAAGAAGAACACCTTACTAAGTAATAAATATAGTATTTATGATTTTAAGTTAAATAGAAATACATGGGAGGTTAGAATTTTATAAGAAGGAAATAAAACTAGAAATTTAAAAAATGATTTTAAGTTACAAAACTATTAAAACTATTGAATATTCATTTTGAGTAGAGAGGTGTTTTTTACCGTTCATTATGAAGGAATTGTATGTTTAAGTTCAACCTCTTTTAAAATAAAAATAAAATATTATTTAAATAAAAAAATAATGTTACCTATAAAAAGATGAATATTTATATTTAAATAGTTTTAATTAAAATATTATAACCTTATATGACAAAGATGTGGTGAAAATATTTCACTGATATTAAAACCATATACGAAATATAAGTGGTAAAACAATTTCACTACCATAAATAATGTCCATGTGAAGTAACTCAATTTTATATAACATTAGAGGAAGATAAAGTAATTAAATAAATAAATAACTTTTATTTTCACTTTTTAGTGTGAGAAAATGCATGGTTTTTATATTAATTAAAAACATTTCAATGTAAAACTTATATAAACTATTTGAGTATCATGTTAGCTAATTTATTTCAATATCAACTTCATATGTATGTCCATGGTTGTTAATAATAATATAATATTTTAATAAGCAAAGAGAAGAAGTAATTAAACCTAAAAAAGTTCAATTTATTTGTAATAAGAATAATAAAAGGGAAGTGTAATTCATTCAACTCTCAATATAGAATTAATATGTAGCATTTAATAATAATAATAAAATTGAATGTGAGTGATAAATAAAATATTCCAATATGATGTAGAATTACGTAATATGGAGGTGTATTTAAAAATATATTAATAACAAAAAAATAAATAATGTGGGAAATGTCCATAAACAAAATATTTGGCCCATATTAATTAAAATGTTTCAATCTCAAGTATGTGTGTATTATATATAGTCAAAAACAATTTCAAATAAAAAATCCAACAAAGATTTGTTAGAGTTGTAAGTTTAGTTGTGTAGTTTACACAATCCAAGTGTCCAATAAGGTTTTCAAATTATTGAATCCATTTATGAATTCAAAAATGAAATTAAAATAATTAAAATTCTCTCTCTCTCTCTCTATATATATATATATATATATATATATATATATATATATATATATATACACTCACCATGGATTAACAAAGGACCAAATCTGTCAGCCTAAAAACATTTTATTTGAATTTAAAAAAGGTTCGCACATTAACAATTTGATCCCTATCAACCCTATTAATATGGATCTATATTGGTTATATATTTAGTGGCTAACTGATGGGATTACTTCTCAATTAATGAAAATAGGCCATGAGTGTGATTTGTCAAAAAGGGTCATGCATATTAAAGTACAATCTTAATGGAAAAGGTGGGGATTGTACCATTTTATGATTGTTACTTGCGATGGGAATTTGGATGTGAGCTTTAAAAATAAAATGTAACCATGTTTCCTATGAAATTCGTGAATCCTAGGTAGGATTCTATGAATAGTTCTCCTTGGATTTTTCTAAGGAAGACTAGATCCTTGAAGGGCTGTTTTTGTGGGTAGGATTGTTTATTGTGTGATGATAAGAGGGTTCTTGTAGAATCCATTGGGGTAATTGGACTTCTTAAAGGCACAAATTTGAGACTTCTTGATGTACCTATGTTAGATCCCTAGGAGGGAAGCATGATAGCTTGAGGGATTGTGGAACAAAGAAGGGGGTACACTTCATTGGGTTGTGCAAGTTAAGGTAAATGAGAGACTGTAGGTTGGAATTTCTACCAAAGTTTGTTACATTGGCCTAGACACCTTAATATTTACTATTAGACATATTTGGCTTGGGTGGTGTTTGCCTTGGTGGACTCATAACACCATCTTGGGGGTTACTTGTCCTTGAGATAATTAGAGTAGTAGTGTCTATGACTAGTTGTAATGTCTCTGGTCTTTAGTCAATGGGTCCTTTCATTAAAGATAAGTGTTCTTTGATATACATGCTTGTATGTTGTTTATTGTGTACTTGTATATATTTAAATTGCTATTATAAATGGATGCACATTGACTGCAAGTTATTATAAATTCATAACTATATTTTATAGTAGGCAAGTCTTATTTAGCATCAAGGTGGGTAGTTTATTGAAAATACAACACATGTTGAAACAAATTTAAAATTAAAATATGTACAAAGAGATAATTCTCGTGACATGACTCATCATGGACATGGGTATGTTCCAATGTGATATCCAGGTGAAGGTTACAACAATTGGGCTCTATGGGCCAAAAATGAACATGTAAAAGAAAATTTGTATGTTGCATACAAAATATTTGATGAATTTCCTCAAGGAATAAAGCTGAGAAAAATGTATGAATTAAAATATTGTAAGATTTAAAAATAGCCAAACATAGCTAAATTCAGTGGTATATTACTTATATAAGCATGGATTTTTAAAATATGTAGCTATATATTGGTATTATTGTGCCAAACTATTATTGTGCCAAACTATGAAATTATTGAGTTGATAATTGAAGAAATTGGGAAAACAATTGTGAAAATCCGAAATTTTTAGTGAAATCTAAAGCTTAATTGGTTGAAAATTTTTATTTTATGTATACACACATTGAGTTAATTATTATATGCTTGAACATGGTAAATTAGGGATGTATTTTAAGAGCCAAGTTTATGAATTTGATGGTGAATGGAATTTTTTGGAAAATTATGCATTATTGATGAAATTGGAAAAATTTGAAAATTGGGTATTACATATTAGTAACATCAAACCGTTATGATGTGAAGGATCCAAGGGGAAAAAAATTTAGTTATAGGGATAGATGAGAGGAAAAATTGTGGAAAAATTTCCATCACAACTTTTGTTTCAAGATGAAAAGACATTGTTAACAATTAGTCATTTCCTATCCCGAAATGAATGTGGATTGTTAATCTCTCTACCATTGGATTTTTCAAAGACAAAGCACTTTGTTGAGGATCATGCACCTTCAATCCTCAAGTGGATCTAAGTTATGGATATAATTTATTTATCGTGATGAATATTTATCATTTTAGAATGAAAATACTCCATTATGGGTTGTTTACTTTCCATAATTACATCGTAAGGCATCCATCTATGAAAAAAAATTTTCTATAGTCCATTTGTCATCGTTATTTTCCAATGGATTATATGTTAGACGATTGGAGAATTTGCAGCAATTCGATTAGGGTTGATCAGGTAAAGGTATTTGGAACTGTTCAACAGTTCAATATATTTGAAAGAGTATCAATTGAAGTAGGTTTGTAATTCAAAATTTCAAATACGAAGGATCTCGTAACAAGGGTTGGCATAGCGAGAGCTCTATTTAACATTCTTTGGCAGGGTAAGAATCAAGATTTAATTGTAATGTATTTATTTAACCTTTATGAATAAAAAGGCTTATTCGACATACTTTTAATTTTTTTTAACGATTTCACATTTCATAATTCTTGATCACTCTCTATTCAGTTTCAATTCTTGGTTATAGTATTCAATTCCAATATTCATTTAGCTTTTTAGATTATTCAATGACAATGAAAAATTCGAAGGGTTGTATTCGTTTGCTAGTACCCATTATATAACAAGAATTTACCAGAAGTTCTGCATGAACATTCTCACTTCTCATTTTTTGTGAATTTGTGTAACCTGTAGAGGAGAAATGGAGGATATGTCGGGTGTTAACCTCTCCTGTTCGATTTCAAAACATATTTTCACTATTTATTCTATGAATCTTTGCCATCAAATCAGATGAATTTTTGTTCTCAGATATTTTAGATTTGAGGAGATGTGTTAACCTATGGTTGCATCTATATCTAAAATCAATTTTCTTCATTTGATCGCATCTATCCATAGTCATTGGATATTTCAAAGTGGATGAAATGTATTAATTACTAATTACTTCTATCTTCAAAATAAATTTAAAAAATTGGTTCAAATACATGTGCACCGTTAGATATTTTGTAGACAATTTGCATTGTCATTGATCTTTAACATTCAATTCTAAAATAGAATTGGAGAATTGGAGAGTGATCATAAGGAGAAAACCATCCCCACGTGTTGGAACAAATGAAAACAGAGGATAGCAGAATTCGTGGAGGGTGTAGCTGGTACCCAATGAGAATAGATCATGTGGCTGTAGGTGGATATTACTGTTTTCCAATGTGCTGCTGGTATTTTGTTTTAGCTGGAACCCATGACGGTCACTTATGATGCTTATGGTGGCTAAGGCGGCCATTTTGGGACGTTTTTATCTGGAACCCTACTTATGGACATTTTTTATTGCTTTTGGTGGCTACCCTGATTATTTTCCTTCGCGGTGTAAACTTGTCATCGGGTTGTTGGATGTTACAAGGTTGTGGACAGTTGGTCCAGTGCATGTGCAGTTGCGTAAAAGCTCATGTTTTTTGCTACAGATCTGTTGGGAGGTCATATTGTGCCTCTGTCACGCTACAAGATGGGTAAATTCATGACCAATCGAGTGTTTTTCTCTCTCGGCTGACGATTTCTAGATTTGTGGCATCTTATATCGTGGAAAAGATATTAACATGTCACTATTTGGGGAGTTAAGCTTCCCGGACAAGATTGATATTGGTTTGATTATATTCTTGTTTATTACTGCTCTATTGTTACTCAGATCGATATACCATATTAACATGTCCAGTGGGCGATCGGGGTGGTGATATGGTTCACTGATGGTGGTTTTGGTATATTGATGACATTGGTCTAATGTTTAAACAAGAATTTTCTACTAAGTCCTCTTCGTCTTCGACGGGCGGTATACTAGAAGATAACAAACATCTAGTCAAGTGCCTCCCAGACTGGGATTATTGCTGTAACAATTTTTTCATCTCCCGGCCCTGCAAGAGTGTAGGATGCAGATTTCGTAAGAAATGGTGGTCCTTACCAGCATGCTTTTGCTGCTGCTGCTGTTCGCCATAGGAGGGAGGTGCATGTTTGTAAATTTCCGGTAGTCTATCCCGGAATACAGGATTTACCAGTGACAATTTTCAAAATTTGAATATACCAGGTATTATTCATTATCTGGTTGGCACACAATGATGGCGGAGCGGGGGTCTGTTTTGACATCAGGTGGGATCAGGTAGTACCTCACTAAATGCAGGCGCTATATGGTCTGAGATATTTCAACGTATTAATTTGGATACGTCATTATGATGGTCAATCCCTGATATGCTTTGGGGATCTGAGCTTCCATTATTTTATGCCCTACCTCTTTAAGGCATGTACATCGAGTTGTGATATGATACACCTACCGTTTATAGTTGGGACGATGGTAGGCGAGGATTATTATGTTTGTGGAATGACATATGTCTCCGCTCATATTACATCTGACATGTACTTATCCTAATATTTATGGGATGCATTCACCTGTGCCTCGTATGATCATGGGGTATGGTTTCAAGGTCCTCGGGTTACAAAACATACTCATTGGAAGAATTACCACGCTCATATTTTGGATTAATTCTATCCACCACTATTAGAAGCGGCGGCTGGCGAGCGTGTGGGCACACTGAACTTGGATTGGCTTAGTGTATCGGCTGATAGATACCTGGATGACGGCACACTGCCAGTTCGGTTGAGGTGACTTCAGGCAAACAGGTGACATTACTACAGGATGGATGTTTCCAGAGAAGAGAATCCGCGGGAGGACAATTCGACTTATGTTGCTCGGGCGCCCATTGTCTACTTTGATACTGATGATGCCATTATCAAACAGGCGGTTCATGATTTTGCAGAGACTAAGGTAAATTGTATATAGCGACCTAGAAGACATAAATTTCGCGGGGCTGGTCGTGGTGTTCGCAAAGGAAAAAGGAACATCTTTAAACATAGGATGGATATCAAGGAAGTAAACCTGGATTATGAATACCTGTGCACTAGGGTGGCGAGCTTACAGAGAAGGGCTGTTGTTGGGAGGTGGGTGTTTCCGGATAGAGAAGATTTTGACACTGCTTCTTGGATCAACCAGAAGTGGAATTCCATTATCGGCTATATGCCAAAGGTTAGTAAACTGTTGAACGGCTGGTTTAGTGTCCATTTCATGAACCAAAATGATGTGTTCAAAATCATGGGGCGAACCTGGGTTCGCGGTAGGAGCTTCATGCAGATTATTCCATGGTATATTGGTTTCAACCCCGTTCTGGAAGCACCACGTAGCAGAGTGGTATGGGTAAAACTGCCGGGCTTACCTCTCGAATTTTGGACTATTAAGACCTTGCGATCGATTGGTGATTCCATAGGATCCACCAAATATATAGATCCGAGCATAGTGGGGGCTGCTGATAAGAGGATTGCATGGCTTTTGGTGGAGGTGGATTACTTGGGTGGGCTTCCAGGTGATATTGAACTCATATGGAGTAACAGAAGGCATCGTCAACGTATTGACTTCTGGGGAATACCTTTTCGGTGCTTGATTTTCCACAAAACGGGCCATCTCAGAGATCATTGTCCGCTAAGACTGCGCATTGCGAGGGCGGACTAGTCGGTGGGGGCTTTGGATGGGGCACGTCGACATTTCAATGCAACTGCCTCGGCGGCTGGCCAGCAACCAGGTATTACTGTAAACTCTTCCTCTGATGATGAAGCATACATTATGGCGGATGGACAACATGAAGTCTCGGTTCTTGATTCTGTCATCCCTGCTAATTTGGCAAGCCATCCATCCATTGCTAGGAATCTTTTTAGGGTCCTCCAACCTAAGTCTCAGCATGATACTAATCATGCCCTTTCCATTCGTAATGATTCTGATGACCCGGTATCATGTCCTTCTTTCGCCCCCTCTGACCCATCTTTTTTTGCTAAAAATTCCATTTTATTGCCCGCTCAAAGGTGCAAATGTAACCCTGAGAAAAGGCCAATGAATATGCCCGACTCAGGCTATAACAGATCTATGGTCCCTATTCACTCTGTCAGCACCTTTTCTACAACTATTGACCCACCTTTATTTAAACCATCCAGTCATGTCGGGCGGCATCATTCGAGTCTGAGGATTGGTAGCTTGTTAGATGACTGTGATGATTTTGGGTCCGTGCATGTGGGGGGTGGGGCTTCGCATATCAATGTCCGTAGTTTGCTTGATGACAGTGAGGATGAAAGGAAATATCTTGGGTCTCCACAATGCACTCCGGACAAAGCTGGGACCATCAACCTTTCTGATTCCTCTAGGAATTCCATTGGTAGTGATATTGACTTTCTTATGAGAAACTCCAATTTGGACCTTGCTGCCTTGACAGTTTTTGACAAACCGATTTCCACTAAAACTAAGCAATCTCCTACCTTATCGGATGCATTAAAGTCCATCAAGAAGAAGGAAAAGGGTGCTTTTGGCAGGAAGAAAGAGAAACTTAAATCTATTTATGTGTTTACTGATGATGATGCGGGCCTTTCTGAGGTTCCCATTCACAGTAATACCGGTGTGATTTGTAACACGAGGGTGCTTAGAGCAAGTAACCCTTGTTCTACTTCACCATGAATCATATAATTTCATTAAATATAAGGGGGTTGGGTGATGCCCCTAAATATCATTGCCTGAGGGAATTACTTGTTTCAAAGAGTCTGTTTATTTTTTTCGGACAGGAGACCATGTCAGATAGAACTAAGGCCATTAATTTGTTTTTAACAATCAAGAAGAATTGGCACGTTGCTGCGACTAATTCCAGCGGTAGATCTGGGGGTATGTTGGTTATGTGGAATCCTGACCACGCTTCTTTTAGAGCTTTTAGTTTCTTTGGTGGTATTTTTCTATCTGGACACCTCAGAGGTATGGATTGCACTTTCAACTTGATCAACTTATATGCGCCTTATGCAAACAGGAAGGTTTTATGGGACAGGATGCTCGTGGCAGGTATCTTTACCCTTCCTAATCTTATTATTATGGGTGATTTCAATTCTACACTCAATGTTGATGAAGCATGGGGCAATAAGGTTCGCATGGACCCTCTGGCTGGCTATCTGAATGACATCTTTTTCTCACATGGGCTGGTGGATATCAGGCCGCACCCACTTGCGCCCACATGGACCAATAGAAGAGCGGCGGACAACTACATTGGGAAAAGGCTAGATAGGGTAATGGTTAAGGATTCAATCATAGACTTATTGGGTGGTCCCAAATCTTTCATCATTGCATCTGATATCTCCGACCATTTGCCCATTACCTTCACATGCACTAATCTTCCTATGGGTACGGGATGCCCTTTCAAGTTTAAAAGAATTTGGTTGGAGGACCCGGAATATATCAGTATGGTGGAGGGTATCTGGAGAGAGGAATGCGAGCCTATGTTTGCGGGGATCTGGGAATCTTTTTATCATAGGCTACAGAAAACAAAGGCTATGACTAATACTTGGGAGTGAGAGAAGAAGATGAAATTAAGGGCGGAATTCAGGGGGATACAGGTCGAAATGGAGAAGATTATAAATTCTTTTCTCACTATACATCCTGACGAGCAAACACTTGACATTTTGAGAAGCCTGGGGGCTAGGAAAAGAGAAATCCTGTGGATTGAAGAGATCACATGGAGGTTAAAGAGTAGAGCTCTATGGCTCGCCGAGGGGGATCGAAATACCAAATTCTTCCATAAATGTGCTAATGAGAGGAGATGTAGAAATGCCATTTGGCGTATCAAAAAATCGGATGGATCCTTTGTACACACCAGCCAAGATATTCAAAACGAGGTTATCCAATATTTTGCTACTTTTTATACTAGACAGAATGGTATAAATATGGAGAATCAGAAATGGCTGCTGGAACACATCCCTCGTTTTTTTGATGATGATGCTATTGCCTTACTGGATAAGGCGATCACTGGGAATGAAGTTATAAAGGTCCTAAAAACTTTTGCAAGAGATAAATGTCCGGGGCCAGATGGATGGCCCGCGGAATTTTATATCCATTTCTATGATTTGTTAGGAGAGGATTTGACTAGGGTGGTAGAGCAGATCCGAACTCGGGGTTACATTCCTCCCAATCTTAATTCCACTTTCATTGCTCTAATTCCAAAGAAGGATGACCCCCAAACATTTGCAGATTTCAGGCCAATTGCCCTTTGCAATGTCCTCTACAAGATAACATCAAAAATTATTGCTGAGCGTATAAAGGACACCTTGTCTACTTTTATCTCAAAGGAACAGTATGGTTTCCTCAAAGGGAGATCCATTCATGATGCCACGGCAATAGCACAAGAAATCTTACACTCTATGCACACGGAGAAAAGGGAGGCCATCATGGTGAAGATTGACATTTACAAGGCTTATGATTCGTTAGACTGGGCTTATATCAGGATGGTTCTCATGAAGGTTGGACTCCCCATTCGTATCATACGGTGGATCATGGCCTGTATTTCCACTGTTAATTATGCAGTCATTATTAATGGGGTTCCTACTACTTTTTTTTCTGCTGGTCGGGGACTCAGACAAGGATGTGCGCTGTCACCATTAATTTTCATTTTAATCATGGATGGTTTCAGCTATCTTCTTCAGAAGGCGGTTCAGCAGGGACACACTATGGGCTTCTCCTTCTCCAACATGGTTGCCTGCACGCACTCTTTGTTTGTTGATGATCTGCTACTATTTGGTCATATCCACCGGGGCCATTGGCACTATGTCCACCATATATTTAATCATTTTGAGTCGGCGACAGGGCTGGCCATCAACAAGCACAAGTCCTTTATCATATATGAACATGGAGACCATGGGGAATTGGCTTACATTGCTGATATATTGGGAATGGAGTTAAGAGAAGCTTCGTTGGGTTTCACATACTTGGGTTTCAATATCAAACCATGCGGCTACAAGATCTGGGACTGGATGTGGCTCATTGACAAGTTCAGAAGGAGGATGTTCAGATGGACGCACAGGTGGTTGTCTATGGGGGGGCGACTCATTATGATACAAGCTGTTCTATCCCAGATGATGGTATATTGGGGTCATCTTTATTACTTGCCAGATGGTATTATCAGACTTATCAATTCCATTATTGCAAAATTCCTATGGGGCGGGGCGCAGATGCCACAAAAAATACACCTATGCAAATTACAGAAACTGTGTAGGCCAAAGGACCATGATGGATGGGGTATTCTAGACACGAGAAACTTCAACAAAGCACTGCTCATTAAGTCGTTTTGGAGAGGTCTGGGTAGTGATGGTATCTGGAATGAGCTTATCAGGTGTAAATATATTGTGGGTGACATTTATCATCAGATCCTTACCATACAATTCTCACACCCAAGATGCATATCCGTCATATGGGGCAGTTTTAAAAAGGTTAGCAGGCATATGGCGGATAGAGTAGCTTGGCTCTTCCGAGACGGTGGACGTATTCCGTTATCTCATATGAAGGTTATTGGTTTTCCTCCTCAACACGGACCATCTCCACAACTCATTCATAGGCTTTCTCATCGAGGCATTATATATCTTACACAGACTATTTGTGAATGGTCCTACGGGGCCCCTATTTTTAAATCGGCTGCCCAATTGGATTTGAGAGCTCCGGAGGATGATGAATGGGAGTTCCTCAGGGACCGGCTATGGGCTGCGGGTCTATGCTGGGATTTCGGAGGTGATAATATTGTTTGGGATGGTCCCACGAAGAATGGTGTACCGGTGGTCAGAGACATATACAGGGGTATTAACATGGTACCATATCAGGAACAGATTAGTAGATCTTTCTATAGGTTTTGGCGGAGGAATATCCCTACGAAGATTATACTCTTTGGCTGGTTAGTGTGGAAGGACAAGGTCCTTACTGGAAATAATTTGATGAAAAGGGTATATTCTGGCCCTTTCAGATGCCATATTTTCTTATCGGATACTGAATCCACAGTACATCTTTTCTTCAGATGTCCTGTTATTATCAATATATGGAGACTCTTCTCTGTACATTTCATGGGCCCCTCATGGTCCTCGGTTGATTTCATATCTGTGGTGACGGATTGGGACAAATTAAAAGGAAAATACAGATCTCTTCCCTTTTTCGTTTTATGGGAGGTATGGCTTGGTAGAAATAAAATTATCTTTGAAAATGCACCCTTTCAGATTCCAAGTATTTACTCTGCTATTATTAAATGGTTGGAAGATAGTCCTACAATGACTAGGTCTATATTGGATTGCTCCATTCGCATTCAGCCACATGAGGTGGCTATCCCAGCAGTCTACTTTGATGGTGCATGCATGAATGGGGTTATGGGATGTGGCACATGGATTAAGATATCTCAAAGGGAAAGGGTCCATATTCATTTTAATGCCAGGAATGGTACCAACAACAAAGAGGAAATCATTTCTCTTTGGGGAGGCCTGCGTTTTTCCATCTACTTATAGCTCAAAGATATTCATGTTTATGGCGATTCAAAGATTGCTATCAGATGGATCACTAACCCACAGGCTCTCGTCCCTACTGGACTTCATGGCTAGGTTTCTCGTGTTCAGCAGTTATGGACAGTGCTCAACAAGCCTGCTATCTGTCACATATACAGGGACAACAATACTAGGGCAGATGGCCTTTCTAAGATGGGTTTAAATACTGACTTTGGTATCATGTAGGTTCAGCTCTTTCGAGATGGTGCCATTTTCTAGCAAACTGATATTTCCATTCCATAACGCGGTTGTAGTATTGAATTTTGGTTTTTTGATTATCTACTTGCGGCGGTGAAGTTTTCTTATGCAGTTTTATGCTTTATTTCCACTTACTACAAGCGAGCGCGGGCTTTTGTCTATATCTCTTCTACAGGCGAGCGTGATATGAATGCACAGGCCGGTTACATGTCATTAAAATTCGAGGGTTATGAACACTGGGGGATTGACTAGATTCAGTCTACACAACTAATTATAACCTTCAGTTTTCTCCTGGAATGCGATCTCCATTATTACAAGTTTCGACCATGACCATTCCATATGTTCGCGATTTTCTCTTGCACAGGGATGGTTATGTGGATTTCATCAAGCGAGCGTGCATTTTACTCTCAAGCGAGCCGGTCTCATAGTTGCTAGGGATTGCAATGCTTCTGCTTTTATATCACTTCTTTCTGCTATGTCCCTTCCTTCTATTATCACATGAAAGCCATGTGCATTTTCTTGCTATTCCTATTTTTCCTATTATGGCTTTTGATCCACTCACATGCCACATCTGGATCGATGTCTTCTGATCTATCTATCTACTTTTTTCATTGGCATATACTTTGGTATTTCATCTACTGTTTATATCTTTTGTTAATCAGTCCTATCATTACCAATTTCTTCCACCTACTCGCTTCTTCAGCTGAGCATTTGATATGGACACTATTTGTTCTATGATGGGGTGGCCATTCTTTTGGCTGCCTTTGGTTGTTATATTGCTGTTTTTATACATGATGGAGATGTATCTAATTATGTACTGTTTTATATTAATATATAACAGCGTTTTTTTCTTCTGAAAAAAAAGAATTGGAGAATTGTATTAGGAGGATCTCACATGTTGGATATTAGCTCACTAAATCAAATAAGGCTAATGTTCCATTTGTAATTTGTGGGAATCGAGTGGGATCCTTTCTCTCATTCATGAACAAGATGGTGATAGGTGGCAGAAAAAATAAAAGAGCGGCCAGGTGACCCATGCATTATTTGAAGGGGAGAGAGGAAAAATAAAGGGGAGAAATGGAAGATATAGAAAGAGATATAACATGAATATATGGAAAGGTGAAAAAGTAGGAATATTTTTGTTAATATAGTGACGTGTCCTATATTTTATATAAAAACAATAAGTTTGGACCTAAAAACTTGTTTTTCTAGAAAATGAGTGGATTACCGGACAAAGAAATGAAATTTTATTGGTATGTACATTTTGAAGAGGACTAAAAAAGAGTTGGTGAGGTTCAATGGCCATTTTCTATATAAATTTTATATAAAATGTAGATTATAAATTTTAAAGAACATGGTGATATATATTAATAGAAACTTTGATGAAAGTGAAATTTAAATATAATCGAACATTACCAACAATGAAGATACCTAATTGGTATTTTAGCAAAATTTCTAAGTGTTTGGAGTGGAAATTCTAAAACATGGGGAAATTAACTATTTTGGGCCACTTTTGGGAAAATTTTCAGATCTATAGAGGAGGAAAGGCTACTCAATCTCAAATTTGGAAAAAAAGAAATATTTAATAAACAATTTATCTCCTAGAAATCCCACAACATTATATTAGTGAAGATTCTATATTTCTTCTCAATTTACGAGATAGCTAGTTTGACTAAAAATTTCTATAAATTATATGTCTTGGAAAAGTGTAAAATGGACAAAGTGGAAAATTCTTGATTTCCATAGATTTTGATTGGAGCATCATGTTACAAATTTGAATGATGTTCTTTTTTCACAATCATAATTAATATCTATTTCAAACAAAAACATTTTTTCTAGTCCTTGATGGATTTTCTTCTACAAGTTGCTAAAGTTAGCCTCTAAGATTTATTACATCAGTGAGGAAAGTGAGAAAAATGGGAAATTATGTTGTTTTTTCACAATCATAATTAATATATACTCGAAAAAAAAAACATTTTTCTAGCCCTTGATGGATTTTCTTCTATAGGTTGCTGAAGTTTTCCTCTAAGATTAATTACATCAGTGAGAAAAGTGAGAAAAATCATTAGCTCATTCGCCCCCAATTTCCGACGGCCAAAATGTCGTTCTTGTGACACATAGATGTCCCAAAAGCGACACTTTGAGGTGGGGAAAAATGTGGCTTCTCCTAAAGTTAGACTTATGACACTTGACTTAAACGTCAGTAGATTGACACTATCTCTGACGTTTTATATTGGTGTCGCAATTCCAACGTTACAAATTTTTTGTTGCACTTCCAACGTTTCATGAATTGTCTCTCTTCCAACGTTTATTAAATCGTCACTTTTCCTGTGAACACAAGCGTCTCTAGCCCAATGCCTATAAAATTTTCTATTCCATCGCTTCTACACATCGGAATACCAATGGAAGACACATTTTAAAAAAAAAAGCTAAACCTCACTAGAGCGACGGTTCTAAATGTCAGAAGACTGACGCAACAAAACATTTTTTTTAAAACTAAACAACGCTAGAGAGACGGTTCTATACGTTGAAATACCAACGGCACAAATAATTATATAAAAAAAAACTAAACATTGGAATTCCAACGGCAACAAACAATTTAAAAAAAAAAACGTCGAAGACTATATCTTCAGAATACTGACGCTAACAATATAATACTTAAAAAAAAAATGGAAGAATTGAATGTATCATATGGATGCTTTGATAGTATAATGATTTTATGCTTACAATTAACATTAAATTTGGATATATAAATGATGTGATGGATTACTAAAGTTTTTCTTATCCAATTTTAGGTTGTCATTTCATAGATTCCAATGATGTTGTCAACTGAAGGAGTTTAGGTTCTATTAGATAGCCCAAATACTCGATTCCAAATTTATCGGAATCAATTCCTCGACATCCTAGTATAACAATAGGTTAATGCATAGCTCCACATCACCTTCTACTTCCTCTCCATGTTAGTGCCACATTAGTGCAATGTTTTCACCATGTCATCACCACATCACCAATGAGCCATGTCATGATGATACACCATCTACCACATGGGTGTGCCACATCATTGTACTTCAGTGATGCATCATTATGAACCAAATTACAATGACATGTTATCTTCCATGTGGGTGTTCCACATGCCAATCAATATATTACTATTCTTCACTGTAAACTACAAGTCTGGGCTAAGGAAATTGTTCTCAAACCTGGGCTAAGGCAACAGTTCTCAAATTTGAGCTCTTTTAGGTTCTGAAGGAAGGTCAAGTCCATAGTTAGGTTACTAATCTGACCCTCCAACAATGTTTTTTCAGTGGTCCGAGGTCTTCTCCATAGGTATATGTGCTACTAATCCAAGCTACCGCAAATACCTATTCACTTGCTAATAGCCTGAGCTTCTGAGCCTTCACAAGTTTATAGGACAAGGATTCAAGCCTTACTATTGACTGTCTGAGCTTCACAATACTATGTTCTTAAATTTAATCACTACACCAAGCCCTCTGCATTGAACATTGAGTTAGGTCACTACCGGTCTGAGCCTTCATGTTAACTAGATGTTGTCTGAGCTTCTCGAGGTGACAGTCCACAACAAAGGTAAGCTACAAGACTGTTCACACATTGGCTGCCACATATCCGAGTTTGAGCTTCTCCAACAAGTAGCTTTCCTCAAAAAACTAGTTCAAGGTTAAGTTTGTCTCCACAGGCCGAGGTACAACTGTCCAAGCTTTAGTGATAACCCAACATAATATAACCCAAACAATTAATTTCTATCTCCTCCTCGGGGTTATTTATCCTTCTGTCTTCTTAACTATGTCTCTGAAATCTTTACTGAAAATTGTTGGCTAGAATAAGGTGTTTAGACCTCAATATATACTGGTTTTGAGTTATGAATGAAAAATACATGTTTATTTGGATAAGTCGTCATGCCTAGGTGAGCCTACTCAAGTCGGTTGGGAGATTTTTAATTTTTAACATACATATATTTCAAAAATTAAGATTTGTGCAATCACCCAAAATTAGGAGGTAAATGAGTACTCATTGGACTAGCACATTTCTTAGTGTGTCATCAAAATTTATCCATTACAAAATTTTAAACCATGTAATGAAATGAGCCTATGTGAATGTGATTTGTTCTCTAAGGTTAAGTGGGCGAAGCACTTATTTTAGAATAATATAATGGGATCATCGCACATGGTAAGGGTCATTGTAAAAATGGGATGATATTAAGGAAAACCCAATATCCAAGGGTTTAGCAAGTTCCAAAGTAATATTTCATAATTCTCCTCCTTTATAATTTTTTTTTACAAAATTTTATTTTAAAATGAATTAATTAAATAATTGCAGCAATATACACACTCATACATGTTTTTTCTACTCACAACTCAATTCCATTTGATATTTTTTAGTGTATGGAGTGACTTATAGAAGCCTATGTAGTTGACTTGTTATGTTGATCTTATTAAAAGTTTGAAAATGACATTTCTTGAAAAAAATATTTAGGGTATTATGGCCATGCTCAAAGTTTATATAATGTTCCCATGACCAATCAGTTGGTTCATACATTTGACTGGGTTTTGATGTGAATTCCAAATTAGAAAGTAGCCAAAGATGACACAGCCAACAGGAGATCAGCTTCAAAAGTCAGCGAGAGGCTAATACCAATCCCATCACAAGATATACAGGAGAAACATAAAAATTATCAATCAACGAGCAAAATACACCAACCAAATTGGAATCCATGTATAGTTACTAGATTTTTTATTTCCAAAGGAATTCATGTGCTTCCCTACTTCAATGTTATATCCGTATAAGCTAATTCCATTATCAATTCTCTCCATACGTTCTGGGTAAGTCAATCATTGAAAGTTTTACAAGGATCCCTTCCTATAATTTTTCATGAGTTAAATTCAAATGTCCTGTTAAAAATTCAAATGTCTTGCAACTTACATGCCAAGAAAACCAATCTTCAAGTTTTAGAGACAAGTAATTATTCCAGTTCAATCCTTACCTGAATTGGGCTAAAGTCAAAATGCTATGATATGATCCAATAATTTCAGTGAGTCCTACAATTGTGTGATCAAGGAGCTCTAGCATTTCATTGATCAATCATTTGATGGTACGCTAGAAATTATTAGAAACTAGGCCAAAATAAAAAAAATTATGACCAATAGTACAACACTAAGTAAAATAAGGATGTTAGAGACTTGGAAAATAATCTTTCTCAACTCATCAAAATACTTGGAAAAAATACCTGATTGAATCTTATAGGCAATTGCTTGACATTTGAATCCCTAATCATCATTTCCTGTATCTTTAAAGTATGGAGAGCTTTCTACCATGTGATAAGTGAACGCCACCTAAAATTATAGCTACACCTGAATTATCTTTGCCTAGATACATTGAATTATAGACCTATATTTAATTTCATTTGATCTTTTCATCCATGAATGAAGAAATAAATGGTAAGGCTATTCTGAAAAATTTTCTCACCAGATAGAGCTACCATGTCTGATATGTTTAAGCCCTTTGAAGAAAAATTGTTTAACAATAGATCAACATTTAAATAAGCTTCAAGGATATTTCCTTTAACCCGACTTGCATTAGAAACTCTTCCATCTCTTCTTCCTTTACTCAGTGGATAGCTACGACCTCTCGTCTAAGTATATGTGTATGCATGTATTAGCAACCAAAAATAGTGATCAGTCCTGTACAATGTACATGACTAAAACAACAGAAGATTACTGAAGAATATAATCTCAAAGCCTATCTATATGTGTGTGTGCATGTATCAGCAAAATCAACTACAATAATTAGCCATGTACAGTATAATATGTATACAACTAGCTCGTCAAGTTTGCTTTGAATATCATCTCAAAGCCAAATGAATGGGTGGTACAATCTCAAAGCCAAGTGAACAACTAGCATCGAAAGTATTGTTTCTTTAAGGATACCATCATTCAATATCAAATTCAAGTTGAAATTGAACTAGTTAATCCAGCTATCAGAATTTGAAATAGGTTGCAGAGACGAACTTCAAAATTCACTCACCAAAGCAACAAAATCCCTAGTTGCCATGGATAAAATTTCAGCAGAGGAGACAACACCAGGACACCTTGCCTCCGCAATTTCTTTAGTCTGGCTAATAGAATCAAAGGCATCAGTAACCAAGTTTTTATTATCATAATCATCTCTCTCAGCCTGGTGTTTTGGAGTGGAAGAAATCAACATTGATGCATCACAACAATATATTAAAGGATAACATCAAGTACATTAATTCTTACTCCAAAAACACAATATGATAAATATCAATGCCAATAAAACCTTTTTTGATGTATCTATTCATTAAATTACCTAGAAGTTACGCTACATTTCTCAGATATTTTTGGAGAACCCCTTGGAGGAAAATGGGTTTCGAATGCAATTTAGATTCACATATCATCTATATAGGGACGGTAAAAAAATGGTTTCTCACCAAAGTATTTGTAACTTGATAAGAAGTTTATTTGGAGACAAAATTGGTCACTGGAATTTGACTTTATCTCAAATTGAATTCATTTATATTAATATAATGAATAGGTACATCAACAGTTCATTTCATGGAGTAACTTTATGGTGGGGCTCCAAAAGGTTTTGATTTTTTCAAGTTGTTAGAAACAAAGAATAAAAAGAGTGTGATGCTCACAGTATTACAAAAAGCCTAAAGGAAACTCATGAACGGATTAGAATGAAGCTACGATAGAGTAATTACATTTCCTTGAACAATAGGCCTTCTAAATCATAAGTAGAGGAAATACATAAGCTTCGATTGTAACAATGTAACAGAGTGTTGAGCACATCCCTCTAGAAATATCCTCCTATAAACTTTGATTCTTAAATGATATTTGAGGCATCCCTGTTCTTCTATTTTCTTACATGTTTCTCTGGAATGGGCATGAGAATGGGAATGGGACTTGAAATAGAATAGAATATCCCATTGGAAGGCTAACCACATACAACATATGTCTAGTTTCTTATAGATTCCTGGCAACAAAACCTATAGGATTTAATATTCAAATGCAAAATGGTTAAACCAAAAAGTCGTGTTTGAACATATGATTGATATTCTGTTAGGTCCCTATAATACTAGTGTATCCCCTTATTGTTGTTATTGTAGCCCCCTTATTTTTATTGTTGTACCCCTGTAGCCCCCATATTGTTATTATTATGCCCTTATATTATTATGGTTAGGTCAGCTAGGATTATATTGTTACCCTATGGACTCCTATATATAGAAAGGAGGTTGTGTGATTTGTATCATCCAAGGATTGTTCATTTATGTAATGATTTGGAGGTTTCCCCCTCAAAGTGGCTGATTTCTAAGGTGTTGATCTCCCTTTTCTTCTATTTTTGGAGCTTGTTTCATAACATTTGGCATCAAAGCTTTGGATTCTAAGGTTTCACTGCTCCAAATAGCTCATCGTGGAATTTTTTCTATAACGTTTTTTCTATGAAGGTTAAGAATCTAAAAATTTTATAGAACGAAGCAGAAATTTGGAGGAACGTCATGTAAAAATTTCAAATCTTGGTTCAAAATATTTTCAGAGATATGATCTGTGAAAGTTAGGGTTTTTGAGGCTCCCCAATTTCACCTAAACAGGTCATCATGGAATTTTCTCTATACCTTTTTTTCTATGAAGGTTAAAAAGCTGAAATTTCTACAGAGAGAAGCTAAAATCCTGAGTAAAGTCATGTAACAATTTTATATATTGGTTAGAAATACTTTCAGATATATTCTTTGTGGAAGTTAGGTTTTTTTTAGGCTCCCGAATTTCATCTCAAAGAAGTGACCGTGGGAAAATCTTCATAACTCTTTGGCTGAGCATCGGATTGGAATACTGTAAAAAGTGGAAAAAATTACATTTCAGGTTCCTATGTATCAATTTCAGAGCTGAAGGAAGAAACAGTGACATGTGGCACACCATACAAGTTCGCTCTACTAAACGAAGCCATAATTAGGTCATTGTGGGAGATTGGGCATAGATTTTTATTGAAGCATCCAAATTAGGTCAGAGTTTTGGCATTTAAAACAATATTTAGAGTGCTACTACATGACCAAATTTCAGATATTGAAGATCCGAAATCACAGAGATAATTTAGTTTCAATATCTAGCTCCTCAAAAGCAAGAGAAAGGTGTGTATTTTGTTTTTCCAAATTGCCCTCAAAAGCAAGAGAAAGGTGTGTATTTTGTTTTTCCAAATTGCATAAGTCTTGTTTGAAGAAGTAATTTGAAGTGATTCCAAGGGAATATTTAATACTTTTTATCCGTATTGGGTTTTTTAAGGCCTCCCAAAAATAATTCCATGCCTATTAAGCCCTCTGAAACCTATACCATGATGCATGTAGACGAAGAATTGCAGTATGAGATATCAAAATTACGGTACCTAGTGCAACAAATTTCGATCTTACAAAGAGTAATACAAAAAGACATATATGGTTTAAAATAAAAAATGGAGGCTAAGTTGGATGCTTTGAAGGATCAAATGAAAGCTAATATGCATGATAAAGTTGTGGAATATCACATGGAGCATCAACAACAAGTACTCCAACTCTCAAAGGATAACCTAACTTTGGTGCAGAATCAAATGAAACAACAGGAAGATCAACATCATGGCAAAAGAAGTTATAAAGCATTCACAAAAACAAGAACTCAAAAACTACCAAATCGATCAATTTCAGAGTATTCCAGCAAGCGGAATAACTTTCCCATTGAAGATTCCACATGGAAGGACGATAATTTTATACAAAAGCATCCAGAAATAATCAAGCATTGAGGGAAACACTTGTTTGAAGGAGAGGGGCATGTTAGGTCCCTATAATACTAGTTTATCCCCTTATTTTGTTTAGTGTAGCCCCCTTACTTTTATTGTTGTACCCCTGTAGCCCCCATGTTGTTATTATTATGCCCTTACATTATTATTGTTAGGTCGACTACGATAATATTGTGATCCCATGGAGTCCTATATATAGAAAGGAGGTTGTGTCATTTGTATCATCAGAGAATTGTTCATTTCTGTAATGTATTGGAGGTTTCCCCCTCGAAGTGGCTAATTTATAAGGCGTTGATCTCTCTTTTATTCTATTTTTGGAGCTTGTTTCAAAACATATTCCTACAACATTCTTGACATATTGACCCTCTTTATTAAGAAGACTGAGCAAACTGGAAAACATAGCATCACACTCAACTGTGAGGAGCTAGACAATCATTTTTAGTTTTGTCTCTCTAGTTTTTAATTGAACTATAAATATGTATAAAGGGTATTTCTAGATTAACCTTATAATTTTAAGACTCATATTTGTATAGGTATTTGTCAAGGAGGCTTAGCGAACTTGTAAACAAAAAACCACTCTATACTGTATTGGGAGATAATAAGCTCAAAAGTTTTCAAATTTCCCACCCAATATTTATCACGTCTATTTAAGCTTTACTATTTCACAAATAGACAAGGACTACTACATGCCAATTATTGTGGTTTCATTTCTATACATTAGGATTAGTTGCAAGCATTTTCACTTTTGAAGGATGGTTTTATTCTAAATTTTTTTTTCTATAAATTGATAGACATATGTCACAATATTAGGGAATCATATGATGACAACCAGTGGCTTTATGGACACCCTGTAAATTTTGATGAAAATTATTTAAAATATTTTGACGCATCCCCGTGACATCTAAAAAGGTTGTATGTCAATCCTGAACTTCGCATGCCCTTACTAGTGCACTGCATTTGGAATTGAATAAGTAGAAAATTTGAGGGAGAGCAAGAAATAAAAAAGGTAATAAACCTTGTTTAAAACATGCTTTGATCTATCAATGGTGCCTTGCTAGGTTGAAAAAAGCAGGTAGCTAATATAGGCACCACCAAGGTTCAAGTCTATTGAGTGACATGCTAGTTCTTGTTTTCATGTTTTTGGATGTGTGCTAATGCATGCAACAATGGTCGAGGCCAGGTACAAATCTTGGACTACCACCACTTGCAGCGACTTAGCTGAAGATATCCAATCAAATGGTGCTAATGGATCCATTGTAAGGCTATATATGGATGCTAATGGTTCTTTCTATGCATGTTGAGGAAAAGGGGTCAGATCAGGCTAAAGTTTGGGAAAATTTTGATAGATAACTATTCAGCCTAGCACCTAAGCTAAAGGAAGTCTATGTTATGCTTTGCAACACTAACCTTAGAATATGTTTCTCAAAACAATTTCAAAAAATGAATCCTATGAAGAATGTGGTAACATCTTGTGCTTCACATGTGGAACATAAGGCATAATTGTACAATCCATCATATAGTAACACACACCAGTATGGCTAGGTATGAAACCTATACGAAGACCCTCTTCTAAACAAGTATATTCTTCATTTCATTTCCATCATGTTGTATCCCATGGATAAGGCTTGAGATTACCTAATGGAACTCTCACCTGACTTCACATCTTTTTTCCAACCATGATAAAATGAAAATCTTTCCAAGCTAGTTAAAAACATTGCATGACATTTTCATAGAACTAAACAAAGTGCAACAATAAGAAAACACATTTCCTCCAAACTGACAAAGTAAGCTATTAAGAATGATCCAAAAAGCCTGAAAATGTTAATGAGAGTCTTCAATTGGCTTCAGTCAAGATAATGAAGGTCATTGAACAAAATAAGTAGGTTATTCCCAAAAGATCCATGGCTTAACGGAAATACCTTGATTATGCAAGAACAGAAACAATGGTTAAAGTTTCACCTTATGATGAGTAATTAATACATATTACTAAATACAATTAACTATAAAAGATTAACATATTGATATGTATTTGTATCATGTAAAAAAGCGTATGCATACACACATCATGCATATAATTAGGGAAGTAATAGAGTTTATGGTGAATTCTAATGTATAATTGAGCATCTGTAAAATTATTATTGTATACAAGGAGAAGCTATGTTCATTTAAATTTCTAAGGTGCAACTGAGTTTACAAGCTACCTATTCTATAAGGGAACTTTTCTTTCTATGGCACAATTAATTAAAATTGATTGAGAAGTTAATAATATTCATTTTTCAAGATCAAGTTTTGGGTTTCTTTAGCTCAACTAGAAAATTTATTCAACTTTTCTCATCTTTCTCTACCTTTGGTCCACAATAAATTGGTATCAACTCCTCAATATTGATGCCAAATTTGCAAAAATATCAAATTCTCAGTGCCCAAGGAGTGAGCCTTCTATCTTGATTAGTGGAAGATATGAAAAAGGATTTCAATACCTACGCTGGTGAATATTAACTGAACCTTCTTATATTGAAACTGTTTGTAGAGTGCAAGACCTAGGCTGGCATTCTCAGTTTGGGTAGCGGCCTCCACATGCACCCATTATTGCGAGTGTCATTCCACACTTGATTTTCAATTCATAAACTACATGACATTATCTTTGGAAATTTATACATTACAAATTCAATTATTCATCCATCATAGCTTAATTCTAGGCTTAATCCTTAAAACAGCATAGAGATTTCTCACCCTTTGCTAATTATATCTTGTCTAAATTTCACCAACATTTTCAACTGATCACATCTCAAACCGTAATTAGTTCTTAAAATATTATATAATCCATTAATATCCATCAAACCTTTCATCTGCAAGACAAACATAGAGAAAATGATCAATTTTTTATCCAAATCGTGACCATGTGCAACAAATGGTAACAAAATATCAATGGTACAAATTTCAAATAAATTTTCAAGAGCACCACAACATTCTAACTCCAGAAAATGATAGGGGACCTACCCAAGATTCACATGGTTTTATAAGTTCACTATTTCTTGAAGATGTAATCAACTAACTATCCAGATAGAAAAGAGATGAGGCACATACACTAGTGCCTAAGTTGCAGAATGAAAAACAAAATCCATTCTACCAATTCTCTATGAACCTCCAGACTCTCTCAAAGAGGGGGATTCATGTTTAGCATCTATTCCTTACAATGACCAACAACTTCTCATGGATCAGTCATATACCTCCCAGTTCACCATAAAATTATAAAAATCTCCTCAGAGTCTATATTTGGTAGATTGTTCCTATGAAATTGGGCACTACTATTTCCAAACATTTGGCACATTCATATGGTATTATGATAAAAATAGTTGCATGAATATCAGATGTGGACTTGAATTTAGCAAAAATCCATCCAATGACAATTTGTTGCTACAAGACCTCTTCTGTTATAACATGAAAACTAAGATAGATGCTGATAAAATTTATTTTGAAAGAGTGGGACTCTATAATTCAATTCATATTTACCTGTAATAGTCACATCAGCATTCCATCTTGCAGATTTACCCCAATAGTCATAACACCATTCAAACTTGTCTTTCTCATAGAAAGAAGGTAATTTTGGTATCTTGGATGCCTTATGCTAGCATTCCTGAACAAAATATGTGAAGCCTATTATAATTTATCCCTTTGTAGCTATAACACACCAAACTTGGTCTGTGAATTGTAATGTACATGTACGTAAGCAGGAAAAATGTCATCTTTGTTAATGGAATGACTACCATTAAAGGTGGTTCCCATGTTGATTTAGTAGAAAACCAAATAATACACCATGTGATGAAAATTGAAAATAAGAAGAAAAGACAGTTGTGGTGAAATCACACACGATAAAGAATAATTTATGGATATTTGTCAATTCATTGATTGACAATCTTGAATTTGAATCCCAAACCAAGGACACACTGACAACTCGTCAGAACATCTTTGGTTCAAAGTGTGAACTCCCTCAAAATTTTTTGAATAAATTTCCTAAATTTGGAGTTACTGAGAGCATATTATCACGGGTAGAATTCAAACAAAGCAGGGATCTTAAGAAAACTAATGGAACCAAGAGACAAAGTTTAACTGGTATCACCAATCTTGATGATGCAAATGATGCAGGAAGAAATAATTCTGAGAAATGCACTCTGATTTTAACTGAGGGAGATTCATCCAAGGCCCTTGTGATGCCAGGGTTGGTCATTGTTGGTCGAAATCATTATAGTGTGTTTCACCTCAAAGGTAAGTTTTTGAATGTAAGGGAAGCCAGCAATGAACAAATAATGGAAAATGTTGAGATTCAACATATTAATAAAATCCTTGGTTTGCAGCATGGAAAGGAATATGACAGTATCAAATCTCTGAGATATGGCTATCTTATTATTATGAAATATCAGGATCATGATGGTTCACACATAAAAGGATTGTTGATCAACTTCATACACTCTTTTTGGACATCTCTACTCAATATTCCTTCATTTATTGTTGAATTCATTACTCCTATTTTCAAGGCAACCCATAAAAATGGACAGGTATTTTCTTTCTATACCATACCTGAGTATGAATCATGGAGAGAATATCTGGGTGGATCATCATCAGGATGGACCATAAAGTACTATAAAGGTCTATGTACAAGTACTTCTAAAGAGGGGAAATAATATTTTAAAAATTCGGACAAACATAAAAAATAATTCATGTGGATAAATGAGGAAGATCAACATGAAAATGAATTAGCCTTCAGCAAGAAGAAAATAGAGGCCGTAAATAACTAGTTAAAACATTTTGAGTTGGGAACATATTTGGACCAGACTGACATGCTTATCAAGTACATTGACTTTGTAAACAAGGAACTAATCCTATTTTCCAATATGGTTGATTTGCAAATATCCATCCCATCCATGGTTGATGGTTTGAAACAAGGGTAAAGGAAAATATTGTTTTTCTCTTTCAAGAGAAATTTTGTTACGCAAGAAAAGGTTGCTCACTTCTTGGTTTATGCCTCAGAGCATTCTACTTACCATCACGGTGAGCAAAGTCTTTCTAGCACAATTAGTGGAATGGCACAATATTTTGTTTGAAGTAACAACATTAACCTCCTTGATCCATTTGCGCAATTTGGTACCAGACCCCAGGGTGGAAAAGATCATGCAAGCGCTCAATATGTTTTCACATGCATGTCACCAATAACATGCTTCTTGTTCCAAAAATATGGTGATGTACTCTTGGACTACTTGGATGAATATGGCCAAAAAATTGAGCTAACGTGGTATGTGCCAATTATTCCAATGGTATTTGTAACTGGAAGTGAAGAAATTGGAATCGGTTGGAGTTCCTTTGTACCTAACTACAACCCAAGGGAATTCCATAAGATGGATACAATACAATTGTGGTTATATCACCATAACTAGAAAAGTAAGCAGTTGGAGCCTATGAATCCAACTATATAATGCGAATACAGAGTGTAAAGAGTGCTAATACTACATATTCAACAAGCAATGGAAGCTCAGCTTACTAGAGAGAATACTAACAACACAATAATAACTAGTATCACTATTACTGCTTGCGTGTATAAGCTTATATTATATCCATAGGAGTGACAAGCCTAAGCAGGGTGCTTGAGAGACACCTAAGAAATAGGCCCTAAGTTTGGGATAATTTTGGATTTATCATTTTATAGGGATTTTGATCCTCTTGTCAAGGAGGTTGTTCCCTACACTTTGTATAAGAAACAAAGTGTACTCAGTCTCCTATTACATGGACACCATACCATGATGCCACGATGTCACCAGATTATTTTCTAAGTCCCAAACTAACATTTTATGGGGACATCATTCTAGCATCATTCTTCCTACACATAGCCGAAACAAGAAGAATGCATGTTGCCAAATCAAAATATGATGTAAACCACCAAGATGGTTCTAAAACATTACACGCTCTAAAATATTAAACTACTATTGTAACAATATGTTATTTATTCTCATAAAATAATAGTATAAAAAAAAATAAAAAAATCAATGCTTAAAATCATGTTTGAACTTACAATCAAATAGAGGAAAAAACACATACAGAAAACCAGATAATAATCATGAACAAGCTTCATCTTTAATTATGAACTGTAAAGGGACTTATAAAATGTGACACTACGAACCTGGTCAAATGCACAAGAAGAAATATTTAGACATGACCCTCATTGACAAGTTGTACTACTCATGATGCAAGAGGATTTTTACCTGTGCTACCAAGTCATTCAAAATCCATAATTATCTATACAATAAATAGAAGTAAATTTGTAGTATTTTTTACTCTAATATGCATTCTTATGATAATGTTAGAACATAGGTTGACAATGTCAAAAACATACCTAAATAAGCTCCTCTTCACTTGAAGAACAATTTATTGGAGTCGCCAAAACTTGGAACAAACCTCCCACGATTTGAAAGAGTAGCAACTATGTATATAGTTACTTTTTTGTTGCTATGTTGGATCGAGGGAGGTTTGATTCAAGATTAAATCACTTCAATAAATTATTCTCTACTAAAAATCGCTAACCACATGAAGGTGGAAGCTCTTATGGCCCCTCTCCCCCCCTCACATCACTCTCAATTCCCCAATACCCAATATGTATTTCATTTTTTACTTTCATGAGCACAAAAAAAAATATTCAATAACTAATTAAAAAGAAATGAAACAAAAAGCATGCAAGAAAACATTGAAATTTCTTGGCATAAAAATAGTATGATAAATGAGTTTTTATATAATGCAAAAAAGGTTCTAAGTATGGTAACATTTGTCTTATAATAATACAATATTTTACATTATCAAATTTTATTTTTCTTATTACTACTTCTAAAGCTCATAACTACATCATCAACATCATTGTTCTCTACTTTTGTTTCATGTCTTTCCCGCATAAATGACCTAGTTGCATACTCACGATGTTTGGTCTGATGTTGTGATGGGGCATTGCCTACAAAAACAAATAATATTAAATTTTAATTGCTAGTTTTTAAAAATCATTGGAGTAGTTCAGTAATATTAATAAAAAAATTTGCAATGACATTATTTACCTAGTGCACCAGTTGCCACCATTGGAACTGTTTTCCTTTGTTCCTCTTTGGTGGTAGGATACTCAAGTATAACATTCTTTGTCATTTAAACAAAAAATGTTATAAGGACACAACCCCCAATGTATAATTGAAAAAATTATAAGTATAAATTAATTACCATCGTGACCCTCACTGATAGTAGCATTGTCGGCCTGGTCCCCACTGAAATGATCAGGTTGCACATGAGGACTGTGTTTTGGAGATATTTCACTCTCAACGCATTGCTCTACAACTGGGTTATTTGGCTTGTTGAAAGTGTTACTTGCATGATTTAAACAAAGTTGTTAGAAATTAAATTTATGGAAGAAAGCAAACATATTGAAAGGATAACATTTTAGCTTATCAGGCATTCTGGATCTTAGGACCTATCTCAAGATTTTATGACGTTCAACTATAGCTTGATAGCTAGAAAGAAAAGTGATCTCTCGGTCTTCCTTTGTGGTTTCCATTCCAAAGTTGCCACCCTACATTACATATGATTTTGTATTTTTAATGTTATTTTATGGGATTACAAAAATGTTGGAAGGAAATACAATTAATTATAAAATGTTTAGCAACTTACAATTCTTGCGGCTAATTTCAAGTAGCCGCCCTAGCCTAGCTTGTGCTGGCCTTTTTTTTCAATCCTAGCTTTTGTTGCCTTCGAGGTGTCAGGCGACCTATCATCAAAAGCTTGAAGTCAGTTATGTAGCACACTTTTATTTTATACATAGAGAAAATCAAAGCTATTTAATTAAAGTTGTAATTTTCCTTGCCGGTCCAGTTAGCATTTTTCCTTATTTCTTGGCCTTTTTCTCTTTTCTGCCATCGATGAGTGCTCTCCACTCCCTCTCTGGAACTGTGAGCAGACGGTCCTATCTAGATTTAATTTGAAAGTGCGTCCTATAGGTGTCCTATGTATATTTCATATATTTTCCAACTTCCCGGGTGATCGTTGTTCTATCAAATGTGCCAGCCCCAAAAAGGCCTTCTAGATAATCTAGAAGTTTTTTTTTCAGGTTGGAATTCTAGGAATTCCACCTTGTGCATATGGTTAGGCCAAAAATTACCAATGCCTTTCTCTCCAAGGCCCTATAGAAATCATTGCTTCCTACACAGAAAAATATATTATCATTAATTTAAAAATAACAATCATGATAAAATATGTTTTAGATAGAGTACATGAAACAGTTAAAATATTAAAAATTACCTCGAAGTTGTACTTTATTTATAGTAACACCTTAATTTTTCACCAAAAAAGTGCCTAGAATGTTCCTCGTGGAGGTGGCACGTGTAGCTACCGGAAATGCAATAATAAAGTTGGCCATATCAGCCTCATCACTGCCACCACGTTCAGTAGTTCGTTGTGTGTCTTCTTTGGGGTGTGTTTCTTGGCTAATACCTAAAGGTGTAGGATGTGTACGAAAGGGTTCCTCGGGAATCTCTTGCCTTTGTGTCCCACTACCACAACACTAGGGACAACAGGTTACAGAAAATGCTACAGAAAAAAGAATTTTTTTGTTATTTTAGTTAATGTAAAAATTATAAATCAAGCCATCACAATTGATATCATGAAAAACAATAAAAATATATTTTTTACTTTTTTCTATTACCTTATATTTTTCTAGCTGGTTCATAACTTGTTTTATCCTTCTTTCTAATTCAGGTGTTTGAGGCACAATGTCTACCAAACGCTCAAGTTCCTTGGTTTCGTTTAACGTCTTTTTTCACAGCAACACCAATGGACAGGGGGGTGAACAGAACTCTTCCTCGTTGAGGGAATCATCATGCGCAGCATGGCTAGGTGCCTGCATATTTGAACAAAATTAACATTATTTCAATTATGTAAAGAATTAAAATACCTGAAGATAGAGCAAGGCTGACACTTTAAATTTTCTTTGGCTGGTCCCTTTCCGCGATCATCCTGCCACATTATAAAATAATAAGAAGAATGAAATATATAAAAATAAATTGTTAAAGATAAAGAAACTGATATGAAACTGAAATTTTTATTTTTTTACCTCTCTTGGGGTTGTTCTTGTGCCATGATCAATCTGCCACATTGCAATAAAATTAGAAATGTGAAAACTTGAAAACAATATCTGACTTGAAAACACAAAATGAAAAATGAAATAATTTCTAGATTTTCCTTTCTAATACATAAATTTTGTGCATTAAAGGGTACAACTTTACCTTCAAATGACATTTGAGTTTAAATAGAGTAAATAGGAAATCAGAAATATTAAGACAATGTATTCTCTAAGTTTTCAGATCAACATACAACACAACAAGTTAGAGGTGCATTTATAAGGAGGGGAAACTAATATGGACACCCCTTGGCTCCACGATGTATGATTCTTGAAGTGTCCCTTTGCAGCTGAGATATGGATAGGGGTAGGCCATATCCTTAACATGAGTGTATCATGGGATAGGTCCTTTATTGATTCCTGCCTTACACTTTTGTTTCGGGGATATAAGTCGTATAAAGAATTGTTGCTCTATGTCATATGGGGCATATGGAGAGAGAGAAACACAAATGTCATATGGGGATAAGGAAAGCGAGAAACGATGTTCTCTTTGACCGTACTATTCAAGATGTGAGGAGCACCTCCATTAAGGTTGTGGCATTCTTTAAAGACATGTCCTATTAAGGAGAAGGTCACAAAGAGAGACTTGTCTAATTTTTTAAGGCCTAGAAACTACTTTCCTTTCAAATGGTTCAGTGGAAAAGGATCCAACTCGAGAGCTGAGATACTTGCTCTATGGGGTATCCTCTTTTGTGCCAGATAGATGGAAATATCAGAGGTTGATGTATATGGTGATTCAAATGAAGTGATTGTTGAGTGGTAAAACTAGAGACATGATTTAGAGGCTCCAGAACTAGTGAATTGGATGGAAGGTACCAGGTCATTGATGATGTCCTTTAATAGATTATATATCTCACACATATTCAAGGAACAAAATCATTTGGCTGATCAAATTTCAAAATATGGTTGTAGCGAGTTGTCGAGTTTGATCAGATACTCTATTTTTTAGAATGAAATGTTTCAGAGATTGGGTATTATCAGAATCTGAGTTGTTTCACCAGATTTCAGTGTCTTTTTTATGCTTATTATGTAGGCTCTCCTATGTTTCATATGATTTTTTTTTTGTTTTAGTTTCCCATGATGTTATATAGATATAGTAGATAGGGAAGGCTCATTGTAATAGAGATGTGGAACGATGCTACTGGGGGTTCAAATTTTTTTGTGTTTTGCTCAAGTTTCTAGAAGAAGTGGTGTACAAATGTAAACTTTCTAATTTTGATAATGTGGTGATAAAGAAACTGAAATATGTTAATCAGGGTTGTCATTAATGTCAATATCACATTGGCTCAGATGGAAAATATTCTTGTGACTTCAATGAACCTCATGCAATCTCTAGGTGCTAAGGATGACATTAAGGATGATGCTAAGGTTGCTTTAACCTTATGAAGATGTCAGGATATTAATGATGTCATTATGAATATGTAAAGCCACTAATAAATAAGTGTTGTCCTAAATATCCATTGACCATAATTCCCTAGTAATGAAATAACTAATCATGAATATGCCAAGTGCAAATTATGTGCCTAATATACAAGCCCTCGTGTGAAAACACCCTAAGCTTTGTCCTAGACATTTAACTTGATGATGACATGAATGATGGTACACTTTATGATGACTTGAATTGATGGATACTGCACAATTAATGACATACATGATGATAGACTTGATGACATATGATGACATAGAAAAAGACATGACAAGTGGAAATGTCCCTTGAATCCCATTCTGTCCCAAACACCTTACATATACAAATTCAAGAACGCTCATAAATAAAAATAATGTTTGACACCTTGGAGGCATATTTCCACAATTAGACCTATATCATCTTAAAGGGGATTTTTATAACTTTGATGATTGGAAGGAGTTCAATATTTACAAAGATATCATAGAAAAGTTTGTAGCAATCAATTCGATGATTGGAAGGAATTCAATATTTACAGCAATATCACATAATTACACTTTTGAACCTCTGTCTTTGCAAAAAAATTTGTACATTCTGTATGCAATCGGTCCACCTGATTTATAGACCCAATGCAAACGCCATGAACAGACATTTGTGTTAAATGAAGGAAACAAGCCTAATGCAGAAGTGATGGATCTGGTGTAAAAATTGGGTGCATATGTCCGTAATTGTCAAGAAGACTATATGTTGCTCCAAAATGATGTATGCTCAAATTTTTTATTGCAGGAGTATGTATTGTGCATAGTATTAGAAGATAAAGGTGAATGTGCTATAGATTTGTTGAGCTAAGTGTATGTGAGATGTATTTATTCAGCCAGCTATATGTGAAATCAATGTATTTATGCTCAAAATTTCAGTCCTAAATTACAATCCAGAATTGAAGAAGTGTAATAGAGATCCCAAGGTTCATTGATTAAAGTGTCCAAGGGAGACTTACAGTGGGAAACATTTTCACATGTATGTGTTGTTGTCTTAAGGTCTTTTGTAAAATTTCTAGACTATGTATCAAGTCAACTATTGTATATTGTTATGTCTTTCCATGATTTTGTTGATCAGCGGTTGTCATTGATATCAACCCAAGCAACACCAGGTGCTAGCCCAATATTGCATGTGAATTTTGACCTACCAAATTAATATATTCTAGGTCAATAATTATTTTGATGGTTTCTACTTGTCGATATGTTTCCGTTGATATATGGCACGCCATGTAATTCTTCATGATTTGAGAGATATTCATGTTTGAAGTTTGTACCCCCAATTAGTGGGCTAAAACCCCACGGGGTTAGGGCATGGGTCATTGAAAAGTCATAATTAATATTTTTTTAAACTCCTAAAATCCCTCCCATGTTCACTTGTTGATGCCCCTCTCAACTTAAGCATTTATATAAATTGTGATCCTCATTTCCTCCTTAGGCAAGGGATTCGGACATCTGAAACATATCATCGTGGAATTTTCACTCTACATTTTTTTATAGGAAGGTTCAGAAGCTGAAATTTTTATGAGGCTAAGCCAAAATCCTGATCCAGCTGCAGCAAAAATTTCAGATCAAGGTGCGCAATATTTTTGGAGATATGATCTGTGGAAGTCAAGGTTTTTGCAGGCTCCTGAAATTCATCTCAAAGAAGTGACCTTGGTAAATTCATCATAACTCTCTCTTTTAGTATCAGATTGGAATTATGTAAAACGTGTGGATAGTGCACAGTCTGTACTTTCCACTCTATCAATTTTAGAGACAAATGAAGAAACAGTGACACGTGGCATGTCGTACAAGTGCGCTCTATTGAACCAGTCCTTAATTAGGGCATTGTGAGAGATTGGGTATAACTCTCTCTTGAAGAATCCAAAATGGGTCAAACCTGTGGCATTGGAGAGAAGACTCGGAGGAATACTATAGGACTGAAAATAAGATATGAGAATCTAAAATAATAGAGATACACAACATTCAATATCGAGCTCCTAGAAGGCACGAAAAAGCTAGATCATGTGTTGTCAAGGGTTGCAAAGGACCAGACTTTCTACGGCAACAAATTAAAGCAAGGTGTAGCAGAGGGTAGCATTACAAGAGCAGAAACCAAGGTGCATAACAGCAGCAAGAAGTTTATCATATGAAGTCTTCAAGTGGGCAGCACTGCATAGAATCGTTGTACTAAGTCATTGTAAATACATTATTGTAAAAATTGTACTAGTTTCTATCTGCCAAGGGTTGAAGAGGCAGTGTTGGGAGGTCTACGATCTCATTAGGTGGTTGTGTCAAATTTGGGGTTATGGTCTAGTATATCTTCTTCTTCTGCATCATTCGATATCATTTTAAAGTGGACCATTTTCCCTAGTACAGGAGTTGATTCTTATTTTATTCTTTTATAGGGTGGTAGGGTGGTGCTAGGGTGAGTTGTAGCTCATTAGGTGTTGGGGCATCCGTTCAATTGACTACTGAATAATATTAGGCGTTGGAGCGTCCATCCAGTGGGAGCTGGAGAAGAATGCTTTTCTAGATTCTAGGAAGTTGGAGCTTTATTTTCAATTGGAGTTGAATATTAAAGAATTATTAGAAAAGAATTAGGTGGTTTTTTTCCCGGAGTGGGTTTCCACCTTAAAAACTGTGTGCATTTGTGTTCCTCTTTTTTTTGCTATCATTGTACAAACACTGATAATAATTGAAGATTAACTAATTCTCTAATTGAAAGGAATACTGATTCACCCCCCCTCTCAGTATTTCCAACAATTGGTATCGGAGCTTGGTTCCTTCAATAGCAGTTTAACAGCTGGAAGGAGGTCATGGAGCATACCAAGAATGGTGTACCTCTATTCAATGAAAATAATTATGCACTTTGGAAAGGAAGAATGGAGGTCTATCTCTTGGCGCAAGGTTACGAAGTATGGGACACTGTTCAAAATAGATTTACATCAACCGCAGATGAACAAGGTAAGAAGAATTTGGTAAATGATGCAAAAGCAAAGAATATTATTATCAGTGGACTTATTGAATCTGCTTATCATAAGGTGTTGGGTTGTAAAACTGCCAAAAATGTATGGGATAAGCTTGAGAATATATATGCAGGTGACTCAAATGTCAAAGAAGCAAAGCTTCAAATCTATAGAGAAAAATTTGAGCAACTCAAAATGAAAGAAGATTGCAACATTGTTGCATACTTTCAATACGTTGATGAAATAACCAATACTCTGGAAGGATTGGGAGAGCCAGTTGACGAGAAGACTATTATACGGAAGATTCTTAGAACGTTACCAGGGAGATTCAACCCAAAGGTATTGGTCTTAGAATACAGTGCAAATCTGGAAAAACTCAACAAAGAGGAATTACATGGAGTTCTCATAGCATATGAAATGAGACTTGATGAAGAAGAGGGTACTTCGCATCTAGAAACTGCGTTCGTTGCATCTAAGAAAACCAATAAGGATAAACAACCTTCAATTGAAAAGACATGCACCTGCAAGTGTGAAGAAAAGGGAGATGATGAAGAAGGCCTTTCAGATGAAGAATATGCTTACTTCACGAGAAAACTACAAATTGGTAAGGGACAATTCAAAGGTAAACTTCCATTGATATGTTTCAGCTGTAATGAGGTTGGGAATTTTGCAGCAAAATTTCCAAACAAAAGTAATGGAAACTCAAAAAGAAAGAAAGACTTTAAGAAATTCAACAAGCAAGGATCCAAAAGGAACTTTTCTTTCTAAAGAAGATAGCTCATCATCCAATGAAGACAATGATAGTGAAGAAGAAGCCAATGAGAGAGTATTTTTTATGGCTAAGCAAAATAAACCCAAGCACAATAAGCAAGAGGTATCAAACAAAGAAGAAGAAGGATGGACCATAGACGAATTTTATGAGGAAGCAATCAAGCTTATAAAATATCTCAAGGCAGAGAAGATCCGTTCCAAAACTCTTGAAGAACAAGTTCAAGGTCTCAAAATTGAAGTTGAAGAGAAAAAATACATTGAAGAGTCACTTCAGAATAAGTTGGAAGAAATCAACCAAGAAAGGGAAGAATTATAAGCCGGAGTAGTCTTGCTGCGTGAGGAAGTGAAGAAAGGAAAAACTATCCAAAACTATGCCAACAACTCAAGGGCATTGGAAGAACTCATCAACAATCAACAATCTTACAACGAGAAAACTGGAATCGGTTACAAAAAAGAGAAGCAGGACCTTCTACAACAAAATACAATGAACCTATGAGATCTGACATGCATGTAGACTTCATTGGACAAGATTCGCAAGAACAGCCTTAGAAGACAACTCCTCAACGAAAATTTCCATCCAGGTACCAATATATTTTTTATGGCTACTATTATTCATGTGGAAATTTTGTCATAAAGTTGTAGAATGTCGCATGTACCCTAGGAATGGATACAATTCCAGGAGATCTGTCAAACATGAACCTCCCAGGGCTCAGCGAAACATCAATAGATTTGAACATTTAAGAAATAATATTGAATGTTTCAAATGTCGAATCTTTGGACACATAGCCAAAGACTGCAGACTTGAAAATCCTCCAAAAGAATCTTCGAAGCCACATAATGAACGAACATGGAAGAAGAAGAAGAATGATAATTGTGCTCTCGCTCTCAAGGCTCAAAAGAACAAAAATGTGTGGTATGTTGATAGTGGTTGCTCAACGCATATGACTGGAGATAGAAATAAATTTGTATCTCTGAAAGAGAAGAAGGATGGAATCATGTCCTTTGGAAATGATGGATCTTCAAATGTTATAGGATCAGGTACTGTCACTCTCGGAAGCAAGGATGTTCTAGCCAAGAATGTTCTATTGGTTGAAAACATGAATCACAATTTGCTCAGTGTTGGACAAATGTCTGATCAAGGACACACAATACTATTCAACTCCACAAAATGTGAAATCAGGAAAGGCATGTATGGTGAAATTGTGGCTACAGCAAGTCGAGCTCCAAATGACATATATGTTCTGGATGAAGCAACTAAAGCATGTCTAATAGCTAAAGAGGATGATACAATAATTAGTAGCAATGATGATCGACAAAGTAATAATTTTGCTACAAAGGTGCAAATTGATTTCGAGATGTCTTCACTTGGTGAGCTGACATACTTCTTAGGGCTTCAAATATCTCAGCAAGAGAAAGGAATATTTATATTTCAAGCCAAGTACATTAAGGAAATGCTCAGAAAATTTAAAATAGAAGATTGTAAACCCATTCTTACTCCAATGGTAACAGGTTGCAAATTGAGCATAGATGACCCATCTAAGGATGTGGATCAAAGGTTGTACAGATCTATGATTAGTAGTATTCTATATGTAACAGCCTCTGAACTAGATGTTATGCAAGCAGTTGGACAAGTAGCAAGATTCCAAGCAGCACCAAAAGAATCACATATTAAATATTCACCAGCATTGGAATATCTTCGTCAAAATCTTGGGATTCTCCCAAGTTCTCATTAGATTACAGGTCTGCAGGATGGTTGTGTGTCAGGGGGAGTGGAAGTGTGTATAGGTCCGTAGGATGGTTGTGTTTCAGGGGGAGTTACCCTTTTCCATTGATGTCAAAGGGGGAGAGAATGTTGTAGGAAGAGGTGTCATGATTGCAAGGGGAGTACTTGTGTTGCCATCAATGCCAAAGGGGGAGATTGTTGATCAACAGTTTTCATTGATGTCAACCCAAGCAGAACTAGGGGCTAACCCAATATTGCATGGGAATTTTTACCTATAAAATTAATATATTCTTGGTCAATAATGCCTCTGATGGTTTCTACTTGTCGAGATGTTTCCGTTGATATATGGCATGCCATGTAATTCTTCACGATTCGAGAGATATTCATGTTTGAAGTTTGTACCCCCAGTTAGTGGGCTAAAACCCCATGGGGTTGGGGAATGGGTCATTGAAAAGTCATAATTAATATTTTTTTAAGCTCCTAAAATCCCTCCCACATTCACTTATTGAAGCCCCTCTCAACTTAAGCATTTATATAAATTGTGATCCTCACTTCCTCCTTAGGCAAGGGATTCGGCCATCTTAAACAGGTCATCGTGGAATTTTCGCTCTAACGTTTTTTATACGAAGGTTCAGAAGCTGAAATTTTATGAGGCGAAGCTGAAATTTTATGAGGAGAAGCCGAAATCCTGAGGAAGCTGCAGTAAAAATTTTATATCAAGGTGCGCAATATTTTTGGAGATATGATCTGTGGAAGTCATGGTTTTTGCAAGCTCCTGAAATTCATATCAAAGAAGTGACCTTGGTAAATTCATCATAACTCTCTCTCTGAGTATCGGATTGGAATTCTGTAAAAGATGGCAGATAGTGCACAGTATTTAATTTTAAATCTATCAATTTTAGAGATAAATTAAGAAACAGTGACACGTGGCACGTCGTACAAGTGCGCTCCGCTAAAATAGTCCTTAATTAGGGCATTGTGAGAGATTGGGTATAACTCTCTCTTGAAGAATCCAAATTGGGTCAGACCTATGGCATTGGTAAGAAGACTCATAGGATTACTATAGGACCAAATATCAGATATTGAGGATTTGAAATAACATAGATACACCAAATTCAATATCGATCTCCTAGAAGGCAAGAAAAAGCTAGATCATGTGTTGTCAAGGGTTGCAAAGCACTAGACTTTATACGGCAACAAGGCAAAGCAACGTGCAGCAGAGGGTAGCATGAAAAGAGCAGCAACCAAGGTGCATAACATCAGCAAGAAGTTCATCATATGAAGTCTTCAAGTGGGCAGCACTGCATACAATCATTGTACTAAGTCATTATAAATACATTATTGTAAAAATCGTACTAGTGTCTATCTGCCAAGGGTTGAAGAGGCAGTGTTGGGAGGTCTAGGATCTCATTAGGTGGTTGTGTCAAAGTTGGGATTATGGTCTAGTATATCTTCTTCTTCTGCATCATTCTATATCATTGTAAAGTGGACCATTTTCCTTGGTACGGGAGTCCATTCTTCTTTTATTCTTCTATAGGGTGGTAGGGTGGTACTAGGGTGAGTTGTAGCTCATTGGGTGTTGGGGCATCCACTTAGTTGACTACTGAAGAATCTCGGGCGTTTGAGCATCTATCCAGTGGGAGATGGAGAAAAATGATTTTCTAGATTCTAGGAAGTTGGAGCTTTATTTTCAATTGGAGTTGAATATTAAAGAATTATTAGAAAAGCATTAGGTGGTTTTTGTCCCGGAGTGGGTTTCCACCTTAAAAATTGTGTGCATTTGTGTTCCTCTTGTTTGTTGCTATCATTGTACAAACACTGATAATAATTGAAGATTAACTAATTCTCAATTGAAAGGAATACTGATTCACCCCCCCCCCCCCCCTCTCAGTATTTCCAACAAATTTGACTAAAACATGTAACTACTAGGTAGGAGTTGAACAATGAATTTTATATGTGTTGAGTGAATTTGTTCTTTATAAGTTTTGGCCACATAATGTATTCAATAATGTACTTGATTCCTAGAGAAGAGACAATATATATTTGTTGATAATGGTGGAAATACCTTTGAGCTAGGTTTTGCAATGATGACAGATTGATCTAGTTGAGCATAATTATGCATATTTGATGAAAAACAACTGCTAGGGTTTGGAAATGATTGGCACTCAATTGATTATAATATGTTTGTTGGTCTGAAATATATTGTGGTACTTGTAATATCAACTACTTGGGGTACAATCACAACATTCTCATCATAATATTGATGGAAATACTATGGGTTTAGGTTTGATATTATTAAGGACACGTTATACAATAAGGTTTGTCCAAAATATTGTTTACTAGCCTCTCAATAGTAATTAAACTTAGTAGTGTGCTTCATGATAGTATAGCAATACACTTGTTGACATACCCTTGTAGCAATGCTCTAATCTAATCATGATCCAGTCTTATGCTTACAGTGACATTATTACTCCAATGGAAATTAACTCGTTGTGATTGCATGTTGAACATGTGTTTCAAGGAAGTATAATCAATTATCTAAGTCCTAGGTCTGCACATTGCACATCCCATCTTGAGAATTAACCAAAGGCCCACATTGGGCTACGATTAACCCAAGTGAAAATTATGTGCCTACTATACAAGCCCTCATGTGAAGACACCCTAAACTTTTTCGTAGCCATTTAAATTGATGATGACATGAATGATGGTACACTTTATAATGGCTTGAATTGATGGATATTGCAAAATTAATGACATACATGATGATAGACATGATGAAATATGATGACATAGCAAAAGACATGAAAAGTGGAAACGTCCCTTAAAGCCCATTCTGTCCCAAACACCTCACATATACAAATTCAAGAACACTCATAAAGAAAAATAATTTTTGACACCTTGGAGGCATATTTCCACAATGAGACCTATATCATCTTAAAGATAATTTTTACAAATTTTATGATTGGAAGGAGTTCAATATTTACAAAGATATCAAATAAAATTATATAGCAATCAATCTGATGATTGGAAAGAGTTCAATATTTACAACGATATCATAGAATTATATTATTGAACCTATGCCTTTGAAAAAAGTTTCTACATTTTGTATTCGATCATTCCACCTCATTTATAGACCCAATGCAAATGCCATGAACATAAATTTGTTTTAAATGAAGGAAACAAACCCAATGAAAAAGTGAGGAATCTGGTGTACAAATTGGGTGCATATGTGTGTATTTTGCAAGAAGACTATATGTTGCTCCAAAATGATGTATGCTCAAATTTTTTATTGTAGGAGTATGTATTGTGCATAGTATTGGAAGAGAAAGGTGAATGTGCTATAGATTTTTCAAGCTAATTCTATGGGAGATGTATTTATTTAGTCAGCAGTATGTGCAATCGATGTATTTATGCTCAAAATTTCAGTCCCACATTATAATCCAAAATTGAAAAAGTGTAATAGAGATCCCAAGGTTCAATTATTAAAGTGTCCAAGGGATACTTACAATGGGAAACATTTTCAGATGTATGTGGTGTTGTCTTAAGATCTATTGTAAAATTACTAGACTATGTATTGAGTACACTATTGTATATTTTTATGCCTTTTCATGATTTGACTAAAACGTGTAACTATTGGGTAGGAGTTGGTCAATGAATTTTATGTGTTTAGTGAAGTTTTTCTTTAGAGGTTTTAGCCACATAATGCATTCACTGATGTAATTGATTCGTAGAGATGAGACAATATTTGTTGATAATTGTGGCAAGAATTTTGAGCGAGGGTTTTCAATGATGACAGATTGTTATAGTAGAGCATAATTATGCAAATTTTATGAAAACCAACTGGTAGGGTTTGAAATGATTGGCACCAAATTGATGATAATATGTTTGTTGGTCTGAAATATATTTTGGCAGTTATAATATCAACTACTTAGGGTACAATTGCAGCATTCTCATCATAATATTGATGGAAAAAAATGTGGGTTCAAGTTTCATATCATTAAGGACACGTGATACAATAAGGTTTCTCCAAAATATTGTTTACTGGCCTCTTAGTAGTAATTAAACTTAGTAGTGTGCTCCATGAAAGTATAATAATACACTTGTTTGCATACCCTTATAACAATGCTCACATATAATCATGATCCAGTATTATGCTTACAGTGACATTGTTAGTCCTGTGGAAATTAATTGGTTGTGATTGCATGTTGAACATATGTTTCAAGGAAGTATAATCAATTATCTAAGTCCTAGGTCTGCACGTTACACATCCCATCCTGAGAGTTATCCCAAGGCAGAACAATGACTGGTTAATCATAGACAGAGATATTTGTGAAATCACATGAAATAGATAAAGACCTACACCATACTTCCTATAACTATAACTATAGTACATGAGAATATGTGATTGTTATTCTAAGACAAAGAACAAATGTTACATGTCTTCTAATTGCTACTATCATTCATTTGATGACCTAAGGGGTATTGCATTACTTTTGAAGTAAAATTTCTTAAAGGCTTCAACATCTTCAGTAAGAAACTTCATTATCATCTGTAATTGCAGCTAGTTGGATAGTGAACCTACTGTTGATTATGATAATGGTGTTAAGGTTACAATATAAAAATGATGTGATGACAATATGATGGTAGAGTAGTAAACTTGGAAATGAATAAGCAGAAAATTTGAAGGAGAGAAATGAATCTCATTACTATTTTGTGGGTTGACAAAGGCCAATTGCACCTGATTTCCCCTTGATCCAATGTATTCTCAGCTAAACCCCTGAACCAATGTCTTCTCAACTACTGTCTCAGTGATTCTGCAATGTGATTTAACTGTAGGTTCAAGTGATTTTCGTTGGGAATTGCTGGAAAATATCCCTAGTTATTATGTGAAAATGGCTAAATGCAACTCCCTTCACTGCTTCCCCCACTTTCGGCCTCTATCTCTTACTTTGTGGCTAATTAAAAACTAGTTCCATGGGATATGCTTTCATTCCAACTGGATAATATATAACTGAATCTCCCAATGGAAATGATGTGTGTAAATCGGATGTGTAAGCTAGGCATAATGCTTAGTGCTAGTTACTCGCTCCAATTAGAGTTACCACGTACCGGTAACTAAAAAAATGGTTACAGGGGCAATGAAGGTTGCATTTAGTGGTAAGAATTTCATTCGTCGAGAATTGCTAGAAAAAAACAAAAAATGCGGTAATAATTAGGGTACTAAAATTAATAAAATGGAGAAATGCTTTGATCTAAGCAAGTTAGCTAATTAAACTAATGTAAATTGATTAATTATGAATTAGTAAACTTAATTAAAAATTACTAATTAGACTATAATGTTAATTGATTAATTAATTAATTTTTTTTATGTTAGGGGCTTAGGAGTTAGGGGAATAGGAAGTTAAGGGTTAGAGGTTTAGGGGTTAGGGGTTAGGAGAATAATGAGTTAGTGGCTAAGGGGTTAGGGATTGGGGGCTTAGGGGTTAGGGGATTTAGGTGAATTTAGGGGTTAGGGGAATAATGAGTTAGTGGTTAAGGGATTAGGGATAGGGGTTAGGGAAATAATGAGTTAGTGGTTAAGGTTTTAGGGATTGGGGGGTTAGGGGTTAGGGGATTTAGGCACATTTAAGGGTTAGGGTCGAATAATGAATTAGTGGTTAAGGGATTATGGATTGGGGGCTTAGGGGTTAGGGGATTTAAGCTCATTTAGGGGCTAGGTGAATAATAAGTTAGTGGTTAAGGGATTAGGGATTATGGGGTTAAATGGGTTAGGGGTCAGGAATGAGGGTTTAAGGGGTTATGGGTTAAGGCTTTAGAGGTTTAGGGTTTATGGGGTTAAATCGGTAAGGGGTTTAGAGGTTTAAGGAGTTATGGGATTAACAGTTATGGATTTTATGGGTTATCGTTTAGGGGGTTAAATGGGCTAGGTTTTAGGGGTTTATGGGGTTAAATGGGTTAGGGATTTGGAATTAGAAGTTAAGGGGTAATTAGAAGTTAACCTGACCCAACCTCCCCGAATGCATTTCCTCGAGCGCCATCACACGACCCAACCCAACCCACCCAAACGTTTTTCCCTAGGCACCCCCACACAACTCGACCCGACCCGACCCAATTGTGTTTCCTTAATTAAGTGGCCTCACACGAACTAACCCAACCTGCACGAATGCATTTCCTAGGGCGCCCTCACACGACCCAACCCACCAGAACAAGTTTTCTTGGGCACCCTCACACGACTTGACCCAACCCAACCCACCCGAACATGTTCCTTGGGCGCCCTCACACGACCCAACCAGACCCGAGCTGACCGAACACATTTCCTTAGGTGCCCTCATAAGACCTAACCTGACCCGAACCCACCTGAACATGTTTCCTTGGTGCGACTCACACATTACGACCTGACCCGACCCAACCTCGCGCCCGAATGCATTTTACTAGGCGCACTCACATGACACAACCCACCCTAAACCATTTCCTTAGGCACCCTCACATGACACAGCCTGACCCAACCTGCCTAAACATGTTTCCTTGAGTGCCCTCACACGACACGACCCAACCTAACCCACACAAAAATGTTTCCTTAGGTGCCCTCACTGACCTAACTTGCCCGAACTTGTTTCCTTGGATACCCTCACATGACCTGACTCGACCCAACCTCCCCGAACTCATTTCCTTGGGTGCCCTTAGATGACCCGACCTAACGCACCCAAATGTGTTTCCCTGGGCACCCTCACATGACCCAACGCTACCTGACTTGAACCCATTTCCTTAGGTATCCTAACATGACCCGACCCGACCTACACAAATGGTTTCCTACGGCACCATCACATGACCTGACCCAAACTGACCCTACCCGCTCGAACGCATTTCCATGGGAACCCTCACATGACCTAACCTGACCTAACCTCCCCGGACATGTTCCTTAGGCGCCCTCACACGACCCGAACCGAACCCACCCGAACGCGATTCCTTGGCACGCCTCACACGATGCAACTCGACCTGACCTGCCAGAACATGTTTCACTGGCGTGCCTCACACGATATGATGAACCGACCCGACCTGACCTAGTGCCCAAATGCATTTTCATGGGTGCCCTCACATGACATGACCCACGTCAACGTGTCTCCTTAGGCATCCTGACAGGGCATGACCTGAGACAACCTGCCTGAACGCATTTCCTTAGGTGCCCTCACACGGTACGACCCAACGTGACCCGCACAAGCATGTTTCCTTAGGTTTCCTCACACAACTTGACCCGACCCGCCCGAACACGTTTTCCTAGGAGCCTTCACACAACATGACCCGACCCGACCCTACCTGACCCGCCCAAACACGTTTCCTTGGGAAGCCTCACATGACATGACAGGACCCAGTCCGACACAAGACAAGTGGCAAAAACTTAGAATTTTTCATATGACCACCCTAAGTACATAACCTGACCCCACCCAACCCACCCGAACATACTTGAATGCACGAAAGTGCAGTACAAGGCACACGAGTGGTAAGTACAACTTAGAATTTTTTATATGGACATCCTCACAAAACCTGATCCAACCTAACCTGACACACCCAAACGTGTTTCCTTGGGCTCCCTCACACAACCTGACCCGACCTGACCCACCTGAACGCATTTCCCTGGGAGCTCCTATTGAATAATGGCTTCAATTCACTCAATCTCCTACATGACTAGCTTAGGACTAACCTGTTCATGGAAAGTAAAAGAATCTCTTGCTTGCATGTGGGCATCAACTAAGAGGTTGAAGCTAAATTGTTGGCATGGAGTGGTTACAGAGGGGTGACCTCTACTTCTTCCTCGGCGAGGCGTAGTATGTCTTCCACAAGTCATGATGTATCAAAGAAGCCTACTATTGGAAGGGGAGGCTTTGGGTGGGTAAGAGGTTGAGGATTTCCTAGTTGAGTTAACATAAATTTTGAGGGGTGATGAAGAGTAAATCATAGAGGGGGATGAATTTGGAATTAGGTAAATTGGAAATAGGCAAGAGAGGAGAGGCAATTGGGATGTGAAGCTTACAAATACGCTGAAGGGATGACATGCATGAATATAGGAGAGGGTAATAGAAAGGTCGAGAAGAAGGCTAGAGAGGAAGAGCTATGGAAGGAAGAGAATGGGTAGAAGGCCAAGTCCTTAAGGTCAAGAGGCCTTCACTGAGAAGATGAATCACCAAGTTTATGACACATATTGCAACCTGCACCAAATGATATGCTCTAGCTAAAAGGGATGTTGATCTTAAATAACTTTTCATGGTTGTGGTAAAATCACATGAGAATATTGGAATACATAATATTGCTGACACTGAGGGAGATCACATTACCATTATTTAGGCACACTATGCATGATTTAAGGGTGTTGCACTCTACTTGGACTTGCGTTGGAGATTGTGCTACATGCCAATGCTCTTGTTGCACAAGCTTTCCGTGGTGGTTGCATCCTCGAGGAAGTGATTACGGGTGTTTTAACAATGAATTTCATCTATGATATTAAAATTATTATACAAATTCTTCACCATCAACCATGACATGGTTATGTGTGAGGTTATATTGGCCTGGTACGTCAAAAAGTAATGTTGACGGAAAAATGTCATGTTGAAGTGAATTGCCAAGGTGATGCGCAGGTTAGTCACTAAGCGAGTGAAATTAATGTTGCAACTGAACTTGAAAGTGTGATATGTCACCATGTCAAAGCAGGTGGGGACAGCCCACATTGGGCTACTATTTGTGGGGTAATCACAATACAAATATTGTAATGAAAAATTATAATAAAACTTCTAATTTATTCATTTATTAAATTTTAAAGATGTAATTTTTTAAATATATTAATAATGTGTGTGTGTGTGTGTATATATATATATATATATATATATATATATATATATATATGTATATATATATATATATATGTATATATATATATATATATATATATATATATATATATATATATATATATATATATATACATACATATGTATATATATATATACACATATTTTTTGAGGAATAAACTCGCGGAGAACCCGGGCGCACTTCCCCAAAATATCTGGATGGTACGCGCAATAAACCGTCGGCGCTGATTACGGCGCTTGACCCCAAGGGACTCAAATTCAGAATCGAACCCGTGACCTCCCTGATTACGGAGAGGACCCACGTCTGGCTCAGACCAGTTGAGCTATCCCTTGGGGCTTATATATATATATATATATATATATATATATATATATATATATATATATATATACACATGTGTATACATATATATCTATACATATATATATATACATATATATATATATATATATATATATATATATATATATATATATATATATATATATGTATATATATATATATATATATGTATATATATATTCATATTCATTTTTAAGATTAAACTTGTTATAAGTTAAAGAGAAATTAATAACAATTAAATATAACAAATATATTACTATTTTTGTTAGCTTGACCTAGCTAACATAGTAATAGATAACATAATAATGGTCAATTAGATCACCCTAATAAAAACGTAAAAAATATATTATTGTAATCCTATAAAAATGAATAAAATACAAAAACAATATTACAAAATATTTTGTCGTTACAAAATGTTACAAACCGTCACAATACCGACATTTATCTCCATATCGTCACAATACCGACACCTATCTCCAAACATCGCAAGAGTGACACTTGTCTCCAAACATCGCAATACTGACCCTTGTCTCTCAAACGTCGCAATTCCGACGTTGTACGTCGGTATTTTGACGATGTTCCTAAACATCGCAATACCGACTATTTCCCTAAACGTCGCTAGAGCGACGCTTGTTGGTGGGATTTTAAAAAATGAGAAAAATTGGGGAACTTTCCAACAATACATCAAAAGTGTCGGAACTAAAGTATCGAAAAATTGACCATATGTACTAGTGAATGGGAAAAAATAATGATTTCAGACAACCATAACTTTTAACTTAGAATTCATAATTAATAATGAACATGTATTTTGGAAATATTATTCATAGGATATTATACTTGGAATTTGAGTTATTTCTTCAACATTCTTCATGGATTGAAATGAGGAAAGGCTTATAGCCTAATTGACAAAAAAAAAAACTATGCCCGAACCGACCTGACCTGCTCGAACGTGTGTCCTTGGGTGCCCTCACATGACCTAATTCAACCCAACCTCCCCAAACTCATTTCCTCAGGTGCCCTCAGAAAACCTGACCCGACCCAACCAAATTTGTTTCTCTGGCCTCCCTCATGTGACTCGACCTGACCCTACTCAAACCTGTTTCCTTAAGTGTTCTCACATGACCTGACCCAACCCGCACGAATGCATTTCCTAGGGTTCCCTCACACGACCTGACCTGAACTGACCCGACCTACCCGAACGCATTTCGATGGGTGTCCTCACATGACCTGACCTGACCCAACCTGCCTGGATGTGTTCCTTGGGTGCCCTCACATGACCGGAACCAAACCCGTCCGAACGCGTTTCCTTGGCATGCCTCACATGATACGACCCAACTCGACCCACCATAATGTGTTTTCTTGGTGCACCTCACAAGGCATGATGAACCGACCTAACCCAACTCAGCGCCCAAATTCATTTTCTTAGGCGCCCTCCCATGACATGACCCACCCGAACACGTTTCCTTAGCCACTCTCACACAAGAGGACTTGACCCAACCCCCTCGAACGCATTTCATTGGGTGCCCTCACACAGCATGACCCAACCGGACCCGCATGAATGTGTTTCCTTAGGTGCCCTCACACGACCCAACCTGACCCGCCCGAACGCAATTTCCTAGGCGCCCTCACATGACATGACTCGACCCGACCCGCTCGAATTCATTTCCTTGGGTAGCCTCACACGACACAATCGGACGTGGCCCGACACAACACGGGCTATCACAACGTAGCATTTTTCATATGACCGCCCTAACTACACGACCCGACCCCACTCGACCTGCCCGAACATACTTGAAGGTGCGAGGGAGCAAACTGAAAATGGGACACATGAAAGTGTAGTACAAGGCACACGAGCGGTCAGTACAACTTAGCATTTTTTATACAGACAACCCCACACAACCTGACCCAACCCAATCCGACACACCCAAACGTGTTTCGCTGGGCTCCCTCACATGACCCGACTTGACCTAACCCACCTGAACGTGTTTCTGTCGGCGCTCCTATTGAATAATGGCTTCAATTCACTCAATCTCCTCAATGACTAGCTAAGGAATAGCATGTTCATGGCAAGTAAAAGAATCTCTTGCTTGCATGTGGGCGTTAACTAAGAGATTGAAGCTAAATTGTTGGCATGGAGTGGTAACAGAGGGGTGACCTCTGCTTCTTCCTCAGCAAGGAATGGTATGTATTCCAAAAGTCATGGTGTATCAAAGAAGCCTACTAGGGGAACAGGAGGCGTTTGGATGGGTAAGAGGATGAGGATTTCCCAGTTGAGTTAACATAAATTTTTAGGGGCGATGAAGAGGAAGTCAAAGAGGGGGATGAATTTGGCATTAGGAAAATTTGAAATAGGAAAGAGAGGAGAGGCAATTGGGATGTGAAGCTTGCAAAAAGGCTGAAGTGATGACATGCATGAATATAGGAGAGGGTAATAGAAAGTTCGAGTAGAAGGCTAGAGAGGAAGAGCTATTGAAGGTAGAGAATGGCTAGAATTCCAAGTCCTTAAGGTTAAGATACCTTCGCTGAGAAGCTGAATCACCAAGTTTACGAAATAGATTGCAACCTGCACCGATTGATATGCTCTAGCTAAAAGGGATGTTGATATTAAATAACTTTTCATGGTCATGGTAAAAGCACATGAGAGTATTGGAATTCATAATATTGTTGAGACTGAGGGAGATAACATTACCATTATTCGGGCACACTATGCATGATTTAAGGGTGTTTCACTCTACTTGAATTTGCTTTAGAGATTGTGCTAAGTGCCAATGCTCTTTTTTCACAAGCTTTCCATGGTGGTTGCTTCCTCGGGGAAGTGATTAGGGGTGTTTTAACAATGAATGACATCCATCATATTAGAATTATGATACAAAGTCTTCACCATCAACCATGACATGGTTATGTGCAAGGTTATACTGGCCTGGTACATCAAAAAGTAACGTTGAAGGCAAAATGTCATGTTGAAGTGAATTGCGAAGGTGATGCAGAGGTTAGTCACTAGGTGAGTGACATTCATGTTGCAACTGATCTTGAAAGTGTGATATCTCACCATGTCAAAGCAGGTGGGGAGGGCCCACATTAGGCTACTATTGTGGGGTAATCACAATAAAATATTGTAATGAAAAAGTGGTAAATATTCTTCAATACACAGGACATTATATTTTGAAAAAGTTAAAATGAAACTTCTAATTTATTCATTCATTAAATTTAAAGATATCATTTTTTAATATATTAATAATATATATATGATTAAACATGTTATAAGTTAAAGAGAAATTAATAACAATTAAATATAACAAATATATTATTATTTTTGTTAGCTTGACCTAGCTAGCATAGTAATAGCTAACATAATAATGTTCAATTAAATCACCCTAATGAAAAAATAAAAAATATATTATTATAATCCTATAAAAATCAATATAATAAAAAAACAATATTACAAAATATTCTGTTGTTACAAAATGTTACAAATTGTTACAAACCATCACAATACTGACACTTATCTCCATACTGTCACAATACCAACACATGTCTCCAAATGTTGCAATAGCGACATTTGTCTCCAAACATCGCAATACCAACCCTTGTCTTTGAAACATCACAATTCTGACGTTGTGTCCCGAAACGTTGGTATTCCGATGATGTTCCAAAATGTCGCAATATCGACTATTTCCCTAAATGTTGCTAGAGTGATGCTTGTTGGTGGGATTTAAAAAATTCAGAAAAAGTGGGGAACTTTCCGACAATACGTAAAAATTGTCAGAAAATTGACCATATGTATTAGTGAATGGGAAAAGATAATGATTTCATACAACCATAACTTTTAACTTAGAATTCGTAATTAATAATAAATATGTATGTTGGAAATATTATTCCTAGGATATTATACTTAGAATTTGAGTTATTTCTTCAACATTCTTCATGGACTGAAATGAGGAAAGGCCTATAGCCTAATTAATAAAAAATTAAGCTATGCATTATTTCTAAAATCAATTGTTTCTTGCACATTTATATACTTATGGGTGTGAAAATGATATATCAAATTCAATATGAGCACCAAAAATGTGGAGGATGCAAAAGGATCTTATAGCCATGAAGACAAACTCAAAGATTTACATATAAATTTGAGTAACATTATGCGAATAGAAGCTTAATTGAGATACTAAAGTTGGTTGGAAAATTTAAGTTTGAGAATGGAAGTGAATATTTATAAGACTAATTGAAATCTTGATAGGATCCCTAGAATAATGGAATAAAATTAGTATTCAACTACCAAAGAGTTTAAACAATTTGTATGGGAATGTTAATAAGGACTCTAATACAAGGAATGAAAAAGAGCATAGACTTCATGATAGAGGGGATGATTATATAGGATAAATGCAATCAAGAAGTGATTGCAAGAACTATCATTCACCTTAAAATTTAATGATAAAATCCCATGCACTCTAATAGCGATAGATCATCATAGCATTGTCCCTTATCAAGAATGAAAATAGAAGGGATGAGTTGGATTATTTTCAAGGAGATAAATAGTCTCAAACCAACAACATTTAATGGAGAGGATAATAAAGGTGAATAATTTGAATCAAGGTTATTAGGATTGAGGAAAAAATTTTAGATTCATAATTACTCCTAAAATATTCAACCATGAATTTTCATCTACCATATTTAGGGGAAATGAGGGATCAACTAAACAAGGTTAATAATTTAGATTAAAAAAAAAATTCTCTTGGAAGAATTTCAGAAATCATTTCCACCAAAAATACTTATAAGGTTTTTTTGTATCCCAAAGGAACCTAGAATCCCACCTAACACATAACTATTGGTAAACCTCTGGGGGTATATGACCTGTCCTCCTATGCATAAATCAAGTCAAAACCAAGTGGATTTTACATTGGATCTCTAAGTTTTCATAAATTTCACATTACTTCAATCACCAATTGTGTTGCCCCCTGGGATACTACTTAGAAAGAATTATTATGAAAATATGATACAAGTTGAAATCAATCATGGAAACAAGCCAATGGAAGAGTATAAAAATATTTTTTTGGAACTCTTAAGGTGTGTGAGTTTCATCAAGAGTGACAAAGTCCAAATTTATAGATTACTAAAAAGGATTTAATATTTCTATAGGGATAGGTTCCAATTTGATGAACTTGGGACCTTCAAGGAAGACATATGAAAGGATAAATATTTGTATGAGTGTTACACGTCATTTTGTCACCATGACATTTGACTATTTATATGGGTCTATCACCATCCATATCTTGCTACCTTAGAGGTCAAAAGCACTCATGCTCATGAATCAAGTCTTGGAAATTGGAGAAAAGCTCTGTAAAACCCCTAAAATATTACATGTGTGGTTTTTATAGCCTTTTCCTACACACGCGATGATGCTTCTTCCATTAGCCGTGGCGATCACTGCTCTATTCACCACTAAAACCAGTGCACCCTTGTGAAAAGTAAGTAAAAATAAAAAGTAACTTCTAGAAGCCTATTTGGTTGAATATTCTCCCAACTGGAAGCCTCTAGAGTCGTGACAATTCAAGCTTTATCCCTCCACTCATGGAGCTTATCCCTTGGTCCAAGGAACTCAAATCCCTTCATGGGAGGAATCGATATCTCTCTTAATGGATCTAAAACTACCTCAATATCTCTATATATTTAGCTCAAGTTTCAGGTTGAATGGTAGATACCAATGTGAATATAGACTGATTTGTATAGTTTCTAAGTTGGAGAGAGTTCATAGAGTTCACATTTTCTGTACTAGTGAGTTTTTGTTGACACATTGAAGATCACACCTTTGTGCCCATGACTTCATAATAGAAATTCTAAGAGGAAGGCTTATCAGACTGAAATAAAATTATTGCATAGGACCCCGGGAGAAATTTGTACAACATCAAGGCATCTAGTTGTAAGATTGCTCTTTATAATTTATGATAATACATATGGATCTCTTTTTCTCATTGTCTTTCCTCTGAATTCCTGGAAATAATGTCAATACCTAAACTCCTTGATAATTAAGTTAGATTAGTATTTATGATTATTATATACTATAGATGCCTTGATTATTTGTCTTTTTTGTGATTGTAGGTTCTACTCATTTTTGAAGAACTACTTTAGAGAGAAAGACAGAGCACTACATCAGACGTCTTAATTGAAAGGTAGGAGCATGTCCTCTCTAATTTCCTGATTTTAATGATCTTAAAATACAAATAATATAGAGAAAGAGATATTCAAATGGACCTTTGTTTCTATTTACTCATTGGAGTAATAGGGAGATTGCTCTTGTATGCAAGAGGGATTAATCCTAGTAACAAATTGGTGACTCCACTTGGGATAGTGCTTAGTTTTCTTTGTTTGTGTTTAGTTTGAAATTCTGGTTTTCTGATTTTGACTTATGTGAGTGTGGTTGGGTAAATGATTTTCTATAATCTCTGAGGAAGAAAACTTATATTTAATTGTTTCCAACTTTTTCCTTGCCTACGCGGTTTTCTGTGGAAGACAGAGCAGCACCCTGTGCAACTTGTCAGTTCAGTCTAGTGTGCATGCACACTATTGTTAACTGAGAGGTTGCACACCCCCTGGAAAAACTTGAAAAAAACAAAGTTCTCCTTTTCAGGGTCAGGTCACTAAATTCTTGAAGTTCAACCTAGTTTACTCCAGCTGTCAAAACGTGTGTGACAACTCCTCTACATCAATTTTGAGTTTTATGTGATTAATCATCCTTTTTGCATTTTAGATGTTAGGGTTTGCCCTAGTTTACTATTGCTCTATATGGAAGATACTTTCGTTTACCTTATATTAGCAGTTTTATGATTTTGTCTCCTTGATCCATCAATATTATTTCCAACCTTACTTTTTATGAATATTTGTTCTTTATTTATTTGCAAAATGGAAAAGCTTCTAGGTCACTGAAGCGTGATATAGCACAAAGCACTCTTTTGTGATTTCATTTATGTTGGGATAAGTAGAAAAATTCTCACTCTGATTACAACTAAGATAAATCATTTAGAAAAAATTCATAGGTATCCTAGTTATAATTTATAATTAGAACTTTGATTTGATTTTCAAGTTTATACTTTTTAGGGTTTTTTAGAAATTGCTTTCTTTTGGGAATTGTTTGTTTGTCAAAATTGTAGTTTTTTACTTTTTTATCAATGGAATTTTATTCAAAAAGAGAAATTGATCATATTTGGAAATTTATTTCTTAATAAAATTATTTTCTTTTCGAAAGGAATTTTGTTTAGAGTGTGAGTAATTTTTTGTTTTTTAAATAAAAAATCTCTCAACTTTCTCCTAAATAGAGTTCATTGAAAAGAAAGAGTTGCATTTATAGTATTTTATGTCGGGTCACAACATCATCAAATTTTCAATTCCATACCCTTTGTGTTAAATAACAACCAAATCAATACAATGCTTAACAATATCAACCTAGACATTTTTACATTTTCTAGGGCTCATTCCACCAATATAGACTAGGCTAGTGCTTTGGAATAGGTTGTAATAAACGTTCCAAAGCAGTCAAAACAAAAAAATAGTATCATGCGGTAGGGAAATCCAATTTTTTCATTTGTACTCTAGGAAGCTCTTCTTAAAAGAGTCAAGCACGAGGTCATGTCCGACCTAGTGAGGTAATCGTAACTATCTCATTGGTGAAGATAGAAGATGTGCATGTAATACAAACGGTAAACCTCAAATTAACCATTTTTGAGGAGCATGGGGTAACTTGTTAGCAAACCTCGTATTTACCATGTCAAGGATCTTTCAAGGGGATTGAGATTAATACACTGTCCTTGCGTGTATATCGTATCATTGACTATTCCCCCAGGTGCATTTGTCTCAGTTGGTGACCTTAGTGGGCATAATATTTAGGATTTTTCCTAAGGTGATGGTGGAGGGAAGGTCCCACTATACTTGGAACAGATGTTGGCTAGACCCACTTGGACTTTCCGGAGGGTACTCTTCACTTCGAGATGGCATAGTGAAGGGACTTTCACCAGACTATTTCATTAAGCAGGTTTTCAGGGTAACTGTTCCAATTGCCATTTTTCCACATTAACTTCTACGATGTTGGATTTCATCACCAACTAGTGTTTTATTGTGGAAACATATTGTTTGTGCATGGTTTGTCTCTTAGATTTTTTGGGCATGTGTTCAACTTCTTGTTTTCTTAGCGACCTTAGGTGTATTCTTTTGAAATATTGTTTTATTTCGTGTGTTAAAAATTAACCGTGGCTGAATTACAGAGATACTCCCGTAGAATCTAGGGGAAACCCCCTGAATATACACCAAGTCAATTGGAAAAGCTTAAATCTGAAAGATTCCAACCATGAGGAACCGGGTCTACCAAACAAGGAGAAACATCTGTAATAATACATCATGATTTTGAAGTTAATCAACCTTGGACAATAGAAAGAAATCAAGAACAACCGATATTTTGAAATAATCACAGTTGGATCTATTACCAGTGAACTGTGAGATACTCAACTCGTGAACCCAAAATCTCTGAACCTAAATCTGAATCTACTTCGTCTGAGTGAACTTTGGAATTCATAGGCTGAACTCCTGGTCGTCCTCGTTCACCTCGAGTGGAGCTTCGCATTACTGATAATCTTTCTCCTGGAATAATTAGTATTGAAGAGATTACTGACATGGAATAAGAGATCTCAATTCCTTCGCGTCCAGAATCTTTAGATCTAAGGTATAGTGAACCGATTTATCCTCGCACTCCTTTTAAACCAGATCCTTGGTATCAATGAATCACCGACTTTCTACATAATGTTGGTCTCAATTATTCACCACGCCGCATTACATTTTTCTCTATAGCCAGAGGTAATTACATGGCTTCATCAAGCATTTATGGCAAGTCATCCATGTTTTCTTCATCACCAGAAACGTTTTGTATGGTGGTCCATCAGTTCCTGCTGGATACTAGTCGCTCTCTGGTAATCTCTCAGGAGCATATTCCTCTACTGAAAATTTTACACAATCATCTGTCTTCATGAATCTACCACCAAATCTTTGACTATGGAACAAGTCTATATGATTTCCAGAAATATTCCTCAGCCTAGATCTCAAGGTGGTTATTTACCACCTGGGGGGCAGAAAACTCCTCAAGGATAGCCTCTTCAAGGGCAGCACCTTATTCAAGTGCCACAGACTATTCAAGGGAAATACCCTACTCAAAGACCACAGCCTCTTCAAGGGAAATACCTTGTTCAAGGGAAACATCCTATTCAAGGGCCTCAACCCATTCAAGGGCAGCAGTTTTATCAAGAGAAACTGTCCTTGCAAGGAGGTCAACCTTTTATTGGAACTTATCCGGGAAATTATCAAAATTATGTTCTGATACCTCAAACTGGTTATGGTCAACCTTATGCATCGCAACCTTTAATGAGAGATCCTTACCTAGGCATTAATACTATGTCGAATCTGTTGTTGAATCAACAATATTTGCAACCTACTTTACAAGTACCGTATAATCAACCTGGTTAGCTAGCTAGACAATTTGGTTATACCCAAGTCCAACAACCTGTTCAAACTGCACTTCAAATTACCCTTAAGGTACTTGTACTAGCCCTTTCCACAGTGACCCACTTGTGCAGGCCAAAGTCTCACCCGAAGCAGTATGGGAGGGTGATGGAACCAAGTTTCCACACCCTGAGAGAGAGAGAGAGTAGGTAAGTCAAGCAGATCTATGTTCATAACCTCTCATATTCGCACTGAACAAATCTATTCGTAGGTTTGTTAACAGTATCATCCGCAATTAATCATAACAAAGTTATTACCATGCACAGATCTATTCAATACATTGGCATACATGTGCGTATTAGTACTTACCAGCACATACTATCATAAACGCATCTATAACAGATCACAGATATAATTTATACCATAACATAGATATATTCGCAGCATAAACAGATATATTCGCAGCATAAACAGATAGCACAGATGTATTCAAAGCTTCAAACAGATTCCAAAAATTCGCATCAATAGTAACACAATAGATTCAGATAACACAGAGATACTTCAACTATATCTGCATATATTAGCATCCAAAAACCCAGTTACAATCCAAAACACATCTTGCACACACAGCTAGCAGGGTCTGTACACACCAGGACTGAGGATCTTCATGCACACATCCAGCAGGAGTCCTTACCCAAAACAACCCAAAACAGACCTAAAAATTTGCACGTAGCATCAGTCCAAGTTCTTTTATACCTCTTAGACTCAAAATGTTCATTTATTTATAACGACTTAGCCTACGCTTTCCTGTGGCCCGCAAACCACATTTTTCAGACTCTAGGTCTACCCTTGACCCATTACAATGCATTCGAGGCTTTGACCCACCCCAAAACCCCTGCGTTAGACTAATTAATACTAGAAATATAAAATAGTGTAAAAAATTCGTAGCTTTAGGGGACCATGTTCCAACAGTGCCTCAACATAATCTTATGACTCGTCCCGAGTCACTACGGTAATGGGTTCTCCATCTTTGCCTGCAGCTGCTTGATTGCATCCACTAGTAGGGGTAGCACTCCTTCACTTTCTGTAGCAGCATTCTGGGCTATCTCCACCAACTTCTCCGAAGTTGGGCCTTCCCTAGCAGCAGTGATGCTCTCTAGAGTTTGGTTCAGCTACTTTACCATGATATCAACATCCTGGGATAGCTTCAGGGCCTCATCTTCCCATAGCTTGAGGTGATGACTCAACGTCTTCTTCCTCTGTCAGAGAGCTTCCATGTCATCTCTGATCACGTGGCTGGTATGAAATTGGGAAAGCTGCTGAGAAGGGACCAAAGTAGTCAGCGTAGCTTCCATCTGGTCAAACTTCTTCTTTCTGGCACAATGCTTGGTTGATTTCACACGGGAGAGGGTCACGCTACACCTTGGTCCACAGCTTTATTGTTTTTTCTAGTAATTCGGCACCCTGAGTAATTTGACCTGTAATAACATTTATGGCCTCTCTAACCAACGCAACTCATTGGGCCCTTACTTCTGGTGGTGTCTTTGGCTACAACTTGGCCCGCAAATCCGCAATCTGCTCTTCCATCTATGTTTTGACCACCTGGATCTCGGCTCATGAGGCCTTTAATGCTGCGGACGACCCCTCAATCTTATCTTGGGGGGTGGCAGTAGCCGGGATATTTTTAGTAACGTCTGTGCAAATCCTACTGATTAAGTGCTCTTGCTCTATCTACTGCGCGGTGACAAGGGTACAAGCAGCCCGTGCCTGGGATGCCTTAGCGGTTTTTCCTTCAATTATCTACTCAGCTACACTGAGATGCTTGTGCACTTGACAATCCCTGTGCTGAATTTCTTCAAATAGGGATGCGTGAAGAAGCTACAATAGTTCATGTGGTAGGCAGGCGAGATCCAATTGTACCTTGGCGCAAGCTTGGAATTGCACTCCTAAGTCATGTGGACTGACTATGAGGGTTGTGCCAGGTAGATGGTAGAGGCAGCTTTCCGGCGTACTGATCACTGCACTTCTTGTGGTTGGGGCTGATCTAACCTAGATCATACTCGTTTGCAAAGTGTCAGTCTTTAACTATAGTGCGCGGAGCTCGGCCTGGAGGCTGTTGACCATGGCTTTCTGCCACTCTTCTAGAGCTATCCATTTTTCTTATGTAGCCAAAGTGACTGTGTCTGTGATCTGCTTGAGGTCCCCTTCTGTCAGCGTAATGCCTTCATCACATTCTGGTCATTGAGAGCGCTACTTATTTCTTGTCCATTTAACAGGGTCACCAGTTCGCTTTGTTCCTCGAGGGGAGTCAGTACCTTCCGCTTCTTGACCTTCTACACCCAGATCATATTGTCAATCCTTCTGCGATGCTGCTTCCATGCCCTTCCCCATACTTTTTCCCTCCTGTGATGCTGCTTCTACGCCCTTCCCCTTACTTTTTCCCTGTCCTCCGATTTAGTTGGTGATGATAGGCAGGGTGACCTTTGTGGTGCTCGTCCCTACCGAGTCCTTTGTAACTAATTTGAAGCCTAACTGCCAGTGTGGACGTCAAGTCACAATTAGGTGATCAATGTATTCATCATCAACCATGTAGGGGAGCGAAACTCACGTTGGATCCTTGTGGCCTCAGATTTGTACATTATGCATAGTTACCTGGAACGCGGTGATGCTTTTATACTTATCATAAATGGTTGGTGATAAGCGCGGCTGGGGGTTGATTGCTGTTGCGAGCCCACTCTGAAATAGGACCCAGAAGACTTGACTATCCTCATTGCACTGCGCGTCCTTTGAGTCCCACAAGTTTGCATATCTTACCCCCTCACACATATCTAGGGTGAGCTCAAGGAGGAATGAGTCCTCATGTGCTTCCCATGCAACCAATGTGATGAGAAGCAGTAGCGAGGAGTAGAAGAATGCACAGCCCTGATCCTAGGATTCGCGGACATTTTCCAGAAATTTGTTGCACAGGTGCTGGGACCAATTGAAGCAGACCCCCTTTTCGCATCGGCCTGCCAACTGAATCACATTTTCAAGGAAAGTGGCAGCCTAGCATTTTCACATCATATTTCACACCAGAAACAAGGTACGCATCTGCATACCAGGCTTGCTAATGTTGTTGATCATAAAACCCCGAGTGTTCTACTCCACATGGTAATCCTCGCATACCTTTTCGGCGATATTTGCTCATAATTGTTTCCTATGCATAGTATAGGGTCTGGTCCTTCAATGGGTAGACGATTAATTCGGTGAATAAGCATGGCATCAATGGGGATGTGATCCTGGATCCACAGGCTTCCATCATGGACCAAGGCAAGCAGTTGGTGCACAAGTCAGTCTATGATATGGTAATGGCCAAAATGCAGCATTCATAGTAGGTTTAAGAGCCCGAAATCAGCCAATCAGTGCACCCAGCACATGGGGATTATCTTTATCCTTTCATCTTCCAATACTCTTTCGAGGTATAGCTCTGGTGCCAATTCAGGGAAGGCCTCCAAATTGGCCAGGTCATGGTCATCGAATTTTACCTTGTGGAGTTTTCCAAAGGGTTTTCCAATGATGGGAATGTCCCCCGGAGTCAGCAACATCTGTAGATAGGTGTGCATGCCATCAAGATTCTTGAGTGTGTGTGTCGAGGGCCTGCGAGGATGAACAAATGGCAGTAGCCAATTGATTGGTTCAACTTTTTGGGCCTTTTCTAGAGCAGACAATGGTCTCCTTACAATTTTAGGCAAGCTTGCCTGGGTCGCCGCCCGCAGGGACTTCACATTTCGAGGGAATGTGCAGGGATTTACCCTAGCCCATTTTGTAGGTTTTCCCAGTCGTTGCGCCCTTTCTTTCCCCTTATTCTTTGCTTGACTCAGCATGGATATAACCTCTTCAGCTTCTAGTTTGACTTCCACCACTTCCTCGAATTCTTGCTTGGTCGAGGTCATGGGCTGGGATGAATCAACGAGATTGGTTGCAGTCATTATGGAACGAAAAATGAACTCAGGGTGGCTACTATCTAAAGGGGAAGCATGCTCAGACATCAACAAGGCACAATAGGCACAGAATCATACAAAACACAAATTACTCAAGGTACACGGAACCCTCTTCTGAGCTATCCATCTGCTTTTATAGCCTTAGCAATCAACCAACAGGTGGGTGAACCTTATCTGGAACTTACCATCAAGTAAATGGTAAAAAATATTTAGAAATCACCTCATTAATTGTCGGCCGCCTGGTCCTTCCAACGGTAAAATTTTCATTTTACCTAGATTTACTATTTCAACGGCTAGTTTTTGCACCTCATGTGTGCCTAGCACACCCCTGCGCTCCCAGCGTACCTTCTGTGCTCCTAGCACACCTCTGCGCTTCTAGCGCACCTTCTGTGCTCTGAACATAGTCCTGCACCCCCAAGCACCCCTCTGGGCTTCCAAATCTACGACCACTCCCAGTGCATACCATGGTCCTTTCCACACTTACCTTCCTTGGTGGGCATACTCCACCCCATATAGCTACTCCAGCCATATATTCATTTGATCAGATATGGTTTGAGCCAGCTGCCATTGACATAGCTCCGTAACATATCGCCATGCAGGATAGTTAACCGAACAGCTCTACCATCTGTGATTTCTTTTACCGTATAGTGACCTAGCCAGTGCTGATAGAACTTCCTTGGGTGTTTCGCAAACTGGATATCATACAACAGCACCAATTCGCCCTCTGCAAATGTCTTTTGCCAAATATGATGATCGTGCCATGCCTTATCCTGAGCCTTCTGAACCTGTTGATGGAAATTAGTAATGAAACGATCTTCCTCCAAAGCCACAAGCTGCGGTAAACACTCCTCCATGATATCAGGCTCCACCATGCTCATAACAACTGCGATGCGTAGGGTAGGAAAAATATACTCCATGGGCATAATGGCCTCCTTGCCAAAGACCATCCTAAATGGTGTGTTCCCAGTCAAATTCTTGTAGGTGGTTCAATAGGCCCAAAGAACAGATGAGATGTGCACGTCCCAATTGCTATGATCGGTGTTAGAGACCTTAGTCAGTGCTTGCTCCAATATTTTATTAAAATATTCTAGCACTCTGTTTTCCTATGGATGATATGGAGTGCTTTTCTCATGGTGGATCTGAAATTCTTCCGTCAAGGCCTGTATTGTTTCATTAACAAAGTGCATACCTCATTCGCTCATTAAGATCTTCAGACATCCAAACCTGGTCAGAATCTGCTCAAACGTGAAGTGTGCAATGGTATCTGCAGTGCAATCCTTCACAACTTGTGCTTCAACCCATCTAGTTACATAATCAGTGGCAGTTATGATGTAGCGCACACCTGTCTTCTTTCCTCGTAGGTTGATAGGCCCGTAGAAATCAATGGCCCACTTTTCAAATGCTTGCAAGGCCATTTGCAGTTGTAGGGGAATTTCATCTCTGCGTGATGGTCTTCTTGTTCGTTGGCACGTATCGCAGGCCTTGTAATAGTCATGAGAGTCACTATGCAAGGTAGGCCACCATAGTCTAGCTCTCAAGATCTTTTGCATCGTGGCCTTCCCTGCGTAGTGACCTCCTACTAAACCCTCATGAGCTTCTGCTAAGATAGTGTGCCTTTCCTACTCCAAAACGTATCTTCACAGTGCTTCGTCAACTCCCATATTATATAGATGACCTATGATGATAGTAAAATTTGTTGCGTGGGTTACCAATTCTTTCTTCTGTTGTATCGAATATTCCACAGGTGCCATTCCCGTAGTTAGGAACTGAATGATGTCAATGAAGTGTGCATCAACTACCTTAATAGCAAATAGCTGCACATCAAGCAATCCCTCTTCTAAATTTGTTTGTTCTTCGCCACTTTTGATTCGGGACAAGTGGTCCTTCCCAGCATTAAACTTCCCTGGTTTGACAATGATCTCAAAATTACATTCCTGAAACAATAGTAGCCATCGGTAGATTTTCGCCCCCAACACAAGCTTATTCACTAGGTACTTTAAAGCCGAGTGATCTGTAAACATTTTGAAGTGTCCTAGTAACAAATAATGCTGATATTTCTGCAATGCATAGACCATGGCCAATCTCTCTCGTTCTGTAGTGGAGTAGTTGTGCTCCACACCAGAGATTTTCCTACTAGTGAATGTAATAGGATGATCAATGTCTCTGTCTCTATGCTACTGTTGATGGGAAAATTTTTCCAACCAACAGTAGGGATCTCCACAGTAAAAAGTCCCAACTAGACTCGGAACCGTTTGAAATAGGGATCCCGTCCGGGGTGTGTGTCTGGCTACCGCTTAATTTTCCTTTCCTTGGGTCTCAGTAGGACTCTATGAACCTACGGACACACGCTTATTCGGATCATAAAAGACACATGATTGATGATTTTTAATGAACATACAACATTATGCATAGAGAGAGTTAGTTATAAAGAATGGGGCCAAAGGAAATGTTGTCAACAACATGTCATTAGGGTCATGCTTGTAAAAGATGTTCTAACCATAGAAGAAAAAATTCTTTATGGTAGAATACCCTTCACTTCCTTAAAAAATTTAGGTAATGATATGAATGTCAGCAAACAATGTCATTAACATTCATCGATAAGTGATATGAACTTAGCACCATCAATACATGCTTAGAAAACTATAATGCATAAATGATGTAATTGGAGACAGTTTCATTAATCAAAATATGTTAGAAATTAAAAACAGAATACTCATATTGTTCACACATCAACCCTCATCAGATCCAACGGGAAATTAGCAAGTTTTTGTATTCATATTCAAATTATGTAGTCCTTCTATTACAATGTTCTCTCTCTCTTTGCGTCCTAAAAGAAAATCCCTCCTAGCACAATTTCCCGAAGGAAGTATTTATAGAACGAAACTTGCCCTTTGGGCTTCCTTGAATTTTTGCCTTCCTGACCATTGAGTTTCCCTACGACTCAGGATATTTTGCAACCTGCGAATTTGGCCCATGTTACGACCTGTGACATCCCTGGATTTCGCGACTTGCGACCTCCCTGGATTTTGCGACCTGCGACCTTGAAAAAATTGCGGCTCGTGCTCTTCCTTTTGGTGATCTCCAGATTTTGCAGGTAGACTTCTTTCCTGCATCATCGTTCCGTGAAAATGACCAAGTGCCTTTGAGATTGAAATGAGTTTCTTGGGGATTCATGAGAATCTGCCTTTCTTTGCAAAGGGTCCCCTTGCTTGCTGGGAAATGCTCTTTGTGCAATCCAAAATCTTCCACCTGTAATCACATAGCATGGGTCACATGTCTTCATGATCTAATAGTAATGCTAGGAGCCTGTTTAATTAATTACAAGAGTGAAAATAGTAAACTTAGACTCCTATGTGGTCGAATTTTGTGCCACTATGTCATCAGAGATGTTGGGTTCCCTGAAGAGAAAGATGATGGATATCGTTCATCTTCATTTGTGTAAACTCTTGATGCCTGTTGTCTCAAATATCTAACATGATAGCCTGTTTCCGTATGCACTTCTCAGCACCCTTTACCAATATTTTAGAATTATTTGCCTCTTCAACGTTACAAGGATCTTGGCATGCATTGGGCACAAAAAATTCTCAACCAACCAGTGCCATATCGCCATGCTCGAGCCCTTCTACAATAGTAAACCAAAAGATACAACAACCCTAAATAGCCCATTTGCAATGCTGATTCGGCATGTTTTGCGACCTGGCAACTTGGTCGCATGGTCACATGGTCTTAGGGGTTGCATATCGGATGACTCTGCATGTTCTATGACCTGGCGACCTCGTTGCATAGTCACGTGGTCATGGGGGTCACATTTCGGATGACTCCACACGTTTTGTGACCTGGCGACCTAATCGCACAGTCGTGTGGTCATGGATGTCAGTTTGCTAATCATTGACCTGTAACCAAATGCATGCCAGCCTCATGAGGCCGCAAATCTGTGGAATTCTCATGGTCTGGTGGTCACACCTATTGGTAGACTCCTTTGGAAATCATGCATGCAACCTCGCGATGTGGTGGAGGTCACACAGTCGCAAATGTTGTAGATTCCCTCTAGCACCATGTTCACGACTCTGCGACTCGGCAGTGGCCATGCAGTCACACATTGGGGATGGGTCACATTTTCCCTTGCTGCGAAGAAATGCGACTGTGCACTTACAGCGTTGTGTGTCCTTCGATGGACTGTGATCCACTGGTTCCTCTATGCATACCCTATGCAAGCATCTTCAACTTATGAATTTTCTTTCATCGGTTCAAAACCTCTTGCATCATTCACAACCTTATTCTTTCCTTCGAACTGCGTTGGCCACCAATGGTCTTCACCGGGAAAATATAGATCTTCAGGTTAGTTAATAAGGTGTGCATTTCGTAATATAGGTTTGTGCTAATGCCGCATCATGACCCCTTTTATATCAATCATGGGCAACCTTTGAACCCCTTTTATACATCAATATAAAAGCTATTCTGGCCTTCAGTAGTTTGATCTGTAATTATGCCGATGCAGTGGAGTTGCATATGAAAACACCTTGGATTTAAAATATGTGGAGGCTATGCTTAAAAGGAACTTTTTGGGGAATTTCGACTTTTTTGGTGGCCCTTACAACTAATTGTCCAATCAGATAAAGCCTAAACTATTTTCTTAGAGAAAATTGATAATCGAAAATAGGTATCACTTCCACGTGATGTCGTGCATGGAGAGGAAAGTCAAGACATTAATATGGGTAGTTAACGAATATCATCAAGCTACGCCTTTAACCTCTCAGGCATTCCTCGCTCTTTTCAATCCTTTTATAGACTACTTGTCTTGGATCTTGTTATACGTAGCCACATTGAGGTAAATATTTGCATTCTTAAAATCACCCAAAAGAGGACTATAACCATATTTTTTCCCTCGTCCTGGATGTAAGACCAAACTCTACCACAAAATCAGTGGCATCAAGAGTTTTTGACTGTTGCATCTTGATTGGTTTGAGAGTTTTATCATTCACCAGTTCACTGCCAACTTCAGCATGGTAATGGTCAATGTGTTCTAGGATCAAAATTCAATTGGGAAGAATATGCTTGCATCTCCCTTAGCTTCAAGTAAGAAACATAATCTTCAGTGTAACCACCTTTCTCGCTTGAAACTAAGGGGGGCCTTTTAACCATAGAATTTTACATATGGTATATAGTTGAAATATGATGCAATTAAAACATATTTGGAAGTGCTCCATGCAACAACTCTAGTAGTTGCAGGCAACTTGTAGGAATCCAAACCCTTCGTGATTTTGGAGCAATCCTTGAACACATGTTTGTTGCTGCTAAAAAAAATTCTTTAGCGCCTCGAACAAAATTATCACATTCCCTTTTGATAATTTCTATGCATCCTTCAACTAGTGGATCTTGTAAAGGCCTGAAGATCTTCGAGATGGAAGACTCCTGTTGCCTTCAAACAAGATTTCCACCCAAGGAGCACTTTTGTTTTCGTTGTTGATAAGGTCATGTGGAAGATTGTCAAGAACCTCAATAATTATAACCCAACATGGCTACACATCCATATTACCCAATCCACTTTTGTCAGTTGCATCCTGACATTCTTCATGAAAGCATTTTATATGACTTTTCACTTTCACCAATAATCTCAACTTGTTTGCTTGGAAAAACTGGACTAATTTTTATATATCGTTGTCATCCGCCTTGACGAGGTTTTCTACTGTAGCCTTGATTCTCATCCCCAATATGGACAGGGTACGAAAATGTCATACTCAGCAATTGCACCCTTGTATTTTAACTTCTGCTTCTTTCCCTTGGTGTGGTGAAGACGTTTCCCATGGGATTAACCTACAAAAGACATCATAATACCTATTAATTCGCAGTTACCATTTAGAGAATGATGCCCCCAAATAATCTACATGGGACCATGAACGTGGTGAAGTACCCAAATAAAACGCCTAATGATCCATGGTGAAAGAGCTCCTAAGCTACATATTTAATACACAGAAAAGTCTCTATTCGAGTGTATGCATGATGATCCCCTCACACATGGCATATCTCGTCATGGTGGCGAGAAGGCTCACGAGGGGGAGGATTTTATTGAATATAGGTTGGGTTAAAACCCTAATGGCTAAGCGAGTAGAACAAGGGACACAAAATTTTGAATATAGCTAAAATTTTGGGTGTTGTTGTAGCGGCTACAACAAATGGCAAACCACTGGTAGAATCCAGCATCTCTGTCAACATCACAACAATAGGTTGTGTCCAGATAGTGATGCAAGAGAATATTGAACAAGTTCTATGGGTATCCTTTTTTATTACTTTGACCTTTACCGATATACCCAATCCTTGTGCCTCAGCTAGGTCTCGTTAATCAAAAAACATAAAAGCAGAAGGTTACGGATGTCAGTAGCTTGTTGATGATGTGAAGAGAAAGGAAACGAGTTTATTATGTTCAGAATTTTTGAAGTAAGTTTCTGGTGTTGCTCTGCTACCAGTAGGCCTGGACAGTACCCCGACGGAGTCACTTCAAGAAATCACAATCGTTGCTCAGCTGCCAGCGAGCCTAGTCAGCACCCCAGCAGAGTCGTTGCATTACCTCTCTGCACAGGAAGCCTTTCTCAATCCTTTACCCTTATTTGTTTCATGTTCTTGTAGCACTTATTTTCATGTGCTCGTGGCACTTATTTTGCATGGGCGAATGAGGGATCCTGACTTATTTTACGGGCAGAAGAGGTTGTTTCTTGTTTGACAGAAACTGAAACATATCCTGATTTGTGTTTGCCCTCATGCCAAACTTTCACGTCCCATCTACCACCCACAGGATAAGCGTGCAAAACATATCATTAAGATGTTTGAGACTATGTTGGCACAAGGCTTAGGCTACACGTATGGGCCATTCAAACTCATTAGGGTTCCCACAAACAACTGGCTCGTATCTCCTGGGCTAATGAATTTAGACTCATAAGCATTTTTTTGAGAACGCGACTTCGATGACCTATCCTAAGAGAAGTTGAATCTTGAGGTAACCACCGCAATCTCACACACACAATGGGGTTATTGTTTCAGCAATCGGGGAAAAACAAATCAGCAAGGTGATCAGGGTTTAAATTAGGGCTCATGCCATGGTATGCAATATATCAAAACTTTCAAAGATATGTCAACAACCTGTGTGGATGATGTGAGGAAGAAAGTGCACAACACAGTGTAATAGACGAGGCTCATGATGCACTGCAATGCCATGTGCGAGAATGATCAACCAGTTGTAGGTGGAAAACAAGGCGAAACACAAGCAGTGATTATCTAAACATTATGTATCAATAAGTAAACTGAAAGAGAAATGAGTGCCAAATAGATGTAAAATGATGATGCCTAAGATATTAACCATAAGCAAATACAACAGACATAATTTTAAACTATAAAGTAAAACTTTTTTAAGCTAACTTAATTAGAAAATTGAACTAACAAACTTTTATTAACAGATCCTAGCTAGCCTAAACCTAAAACCCTAGTTTATCCAAAGAGGCGGTCGGGTCATGTGAAATTAGCTTTCCAGTGCAGCCATTGCATTAGTTCCCGACCTGCAAGAACAACAGTGTTCGGGATCAGAGCTAGCATACAAAATTGTGCACCAACAACAAGACTTACCTAAAGAGAATTCATAACAGCAAGAATGTCATGGATTCCTACCAGAGAACATGCTAGAATGGATTGTGCAAGCTGAATTTCACTCTCATCCTCATACACAAAAATATATTCTCGAAACTTAAAACTATTTATAAATGACCCACATCCATTCATGGACAACCCTAGGTTTGATGGGAGAGCAATAAGCCATCGCCCATTTGAATGTATATTCACTGGATAGGATTCGTCGAACAAACCCGAAACCTCATCATGGTGTTGACGATGATCAACTTGATGGGATGAAAAAAATAAGCATCTATCAGGCGAATTATAGATACTTGCGAATCCAAGTGTAGAAACCCTAACTTTGAAAACCGTATTTTGGAGTTGTCCTTGGGTTTTGTCGAGGATATGAAGATCCGAATCAACCTTTACTGGAGGTCGAGATTCCTCATCATCTTGAACAAACTCTGGACCTTTGAGCGGGGGGCTTCCCAACTTTGATGGTTTGGCAAGATCAACACACGAATGGATGTGGTCATCAATTTTGGTGAGTTGAAACATGTCAGTGGGCTTTGTGTCAATTTGACAAAATGTTTTCGCACTGACAGATTGAAAATCAAATGTATCAGATTCTTTAGATTTCCCAGGATGGGGTGAATTGACCGGTAGATTTTTAGGCAGCAGATTGGTTCACCGAACATCACACGCTTGTGCCTGAGTGCAACTGGTACTGGCTGGGCAACAACAGAAAATATTAGAGGCAATGGCCGGCGTTTCCCTTCGAGTGAACAAATTAGGGTATATTAGTTGTTGCATACCAGCTGATAGGTAATAGAGACCTGTGCTTAAGGAAAGATCACTCGAATGGAAGACCTGCCTGGAGGAGCTGACATATGACGTGGTTATGCTGAGAGGGGTGTGATACGTGGGGACCATCATTTCAGAAACTCTGATCCGAGAAACCCTAGTTGGAATTGTTTGAGGGGTCTCATCGGGATCGTAAGAACTTGAGGTAACATCCATCAGAAGCTGAATTGCTTTGATTTCCTGATGGGTCCTTGAATTTTCACAAAGCGGATCATCAAATATCGGTGGCTTCAAATGGTCAACAAATAGATATGAATGACAGCCCTCAGAGGCATGAGCAAATATGTTTTCAAATAAAAAGTGATCACTGGAGCCATAAATTTGATCAGTTTGGGTACCTGGCACGTTAGGCTCCCCGGGAGTTAACAATTGGGATGAATCAATAAAAGAGACATCTTGAGGTTGCCAGACAAGGAGTCACTCCTATGGCTATTTAAAGATTTCAGATGAAAAATATAAGATCTAAGAGATTTATAAATTTTGTAATGCGATTACGAAACACCACCCGTGTGCTTATGATTGTCACCAATACTAGTACAAGGAAATTTAGAATGACTTGAAGAAATTACTGGTGCGGCAGGCTCATGAAATAATTCAGAGAATAATAGATGAAATGATTCAGATGTGGGGGTATCAACTGTGCCAGGACTTTCATCTTTCACATCAGTGTCATCTAGAGTAAACAATAGTCTTGTATGCCTAGGATGGTCCAATGATTTTGTAAAGTTAACTTTATCCGGGACAAGAGTCAATTTATTATTAGTATGTGAACAAGATTTAGGACTGTGTCCAGGGAAACATTCAGTGGACTCGAGATAGGTTTCATGAACTGGGAGAGATAATGGGCCACTATGGTTTTCAAGCTCAGATTCGACATGGTGTGTGAACGATTCAGAGGTGGCACAACAGGTTTTGTCTTCTTGCACACGTCTATCATTGGTCAGGAATTTTGAGGTCACAACTCCACTACACGGAAATTCAGGAGGAGGAACATGAATATCACAAATGTTAATACTCTCGTTGGAGGCCTGACTGTGGTCTGGACTCAGGGAGATGGACAAGGAAATAGTAGGGACCAAGTCTGAACATCTGGAAACTTGCGAGTCGTCATAGGAAACACTAGGATCAGGCTTGGTTGCTAATTGAAATTGTTTGAGGGAAACGAAAATCACATACCTGAACCGTTCACTTAAAATTTCCAATCAATATCCTTTTCAGGGAACTCAAAACAATAATGAAAAAATCTGATAGAGAATACATCTAGAGGTTCCTGAGGTTCCATTCTAATGTCATTTAACTTTATTAATACATTCTAAAAATCGTACCTATGAAAAGCTTTTTGTAATTCACTGGCTAGCTACTCATACGAATGGATAGAAGCTTTTAGAAATGTGCAACACCATTGCTTAACACGACCTTTGAGAGTGAGGGAGAATAGCAGACAAGTCAACCCTTCATTGTCAATTTCGTAGCACTCACAAAAGTCACAGAAATCTAAAAGGTGTTTGGTTATGGAAACTTCGTTTTCACCATCAAATTTTAACTGGGACAAGTGATACATAAGTTCATCGGGGATTGAGCATCAAGGCCCATAGAAATCTGACAAACATCTTGGGAGAATGATTTTGGGACAAGCCATTACATATATGAGATTAATTGCAGGCTCTAAGGGCTCAGCTTGTCATCTGGCCCTACTTCCAACACCAATTCAGTTGACAAGAAAATCTGTCAGGCCAACAACAGGAGATCTCCCCGATAAAAATTCACAACTAGACTCTGAACCATTTGGAATAGGGATCCCGTCCAGGGTGTGGGTCTGGCTACCGCTTAATTCGCCTTTCCTTGGGTCTTAGTAGGACTCTATGAACCTGCGGACACACGCTTATTCGAATGATACAAGACACATGATTGATGATTTTTAATGAACATACAAAACTATGCATAGCAAGAGTTATTTATAACGCATGGGGCCAAAGGAAATGTTGTCAAAAGCATGTCATTAGGGTCATGCTTGTAAAAGTTGTTCTAACCACAGAAGAAACAATTCTTTATGGCAGAATATCCTTCACCTCCTTAAACAATTTAGGTAATGCTATGAATGTCAGAAAACAAAGTCATTAACTTTCATCGAGAAAGAAATATGAACTTAGCACCATTAATACATGTTTAGAAAACTATAATCATAAATGATGTAATTGGAGACAATTTCATTAATCAAAAGATGTTAGAAACTAAAAAAAGAATACTCGTAGTGTTCACACATCAACCCTCATCAGATCCAAAAGGAAATTAGCAAGTGTTTGTATTCATATTCAAATTGTGTAGTCCTTCTATTACAATGTTCTCTCTCTCTTTGGGTCCCAAAAGAAAAGCCCTCCTGGCACAATTTCCTGAAGCAAGTATTTATAGAACAAAAATTGCCCTTCGGGCTTCCCTGAATTTTCACCTCCCTAACAGTTGAGCTGCCCTGCAACTCATGAGATTTTGTGATGTGTGACTTTGGCCCATGTTTTGAATTGTGACATGTCTGGATTTTGCAACCTGCAACCTCCCTGGATTTTGCGATCTGCGACCTTGAAAAATCTATTACTCGTGCTCTTCCTTTTGGTGATCTCCGGATTTCCCAGCTAGACTTCTTTCCTACATCATTGTTCCGTGAAAATGACCAAGTGCCTTTGAGCTTGAAATGAGTTTCTTGGGGATTTGTGAGAATCCACCTTGCTTTGTAAATTGTCCCCTTGCTTGCTGGGAAAGGCTCTTTGCACAATCCAAACGCTTCCACCTACAATCACATAGCATAGGTCACATGTCTTCATGATCTAATAGTAATGTTAGGAGCATGTTTAACTAATTGCAAGAGTGAAAATAATAAACTTAGACCCCTCTATGGTCAAATTTTGTGCCACTATGTCATAAGAGATGTTGAGTTCCTTGAAGAGGAAGATTATGGATATCGTTCAGCTTCATTTGTGTAAACTCTTGATGCCTATTGTCTCAAATCTCTGATGTGACAACATGTTTCCGCATGCACTTCTTAGCACCCTTTACCAATATTTTCGTATTATTTGCGTCTTCAGAGTTACAAGGTCTTGGCATACATTGGGCACAAAAACTTCTCAACCAACCAGTTCCATTTCGCCATGCTCGATCCCTTCTACAGTAGTAAACTAACATATAAAACAACCCTAAATAGCCCATTTTCAATGCTGATTCCGCATGTTCTGCAACCTGGCGACTTGGTCGCATGGTCGCATGGCCTTGGGGGTCACATCTCGGATGAATCTGCATGTTCTGCGACCTAGCGACCTGGTCACACAGTCACGTGGTCATGGGCGTCACATCTCAGATGACTCCACACGTTCTGTGACCTGGCAACCTAATCACACAGTCGCGTGGTCATGGATGTCAGTTTGGTAATCACCGGCCTATAAACCAAATGCATGCCAGCCTCATGAGTCCACAAATATGTGGAAATCACATGGTTGGGTGGTCGCACCTGCTAGTAGAATCCTTTGGGCATCATGTATACGACCTTGCGACTTGGTGGAGGTTGCACAGTCACAAATTCTGTAGATTCCCTCTAGCGCCATGTTTGTGACTCTGTGACTCGGCAGAGGTCATGCAGTCACACATTGGGGATGGTTTGCATTTTCCCTTGCTATGAAGAAATGCAATTGTGCACTTACAATGTTGCGCGTCCTTCGATGGATTGTGATCCACTGGTTCCTCTCCGCATACCCTATGTAGGAACCTTCAACTTGTGAATTTTATTTCATCAGTTCGAAACTTCTTGCATCATTCACAACCTTACTCTTTCCTTCGAAGTGCACTAGCCGCCAATGGTCTTCACCGAGAAAATATAGATCTTCAGGTTAGTTAATAAGGTGCGCGTTTCATAATATAGGTTTGTGTTAATGCCACATCATGACCCCTTTTATATTCAATCACGGGCGACCTTCGAACCCCTTTTATACATCAATATAAAACATATTCTAGCCTTCAGCAGTTTGATCTATAATTATGCCGATGCACTGGAGTTGCATATGAAAACGCCTCGGATTTACAATATGTGGAGGCTATGCTTAAAAGGCACATTTTGGTGAATTTCAACTATTTTGGTGGCCCTTACAGCTAATTTTCCAATCAGATAAAGCCTGAACTATTTTCTTAGAGAAAAATCGATAATCGAAAATAGGTCTCACTTCCACATGATGTAGTGCATGGAGAGAAAAGTCAAGACATTAATATAGGTGGTTAACAAATATCATCAAGTTGCGCCTTTAAACTCTTGGGCGTTCCTCGTTCTTTTCAATCCTTTTATAGACTACTTGTCTTGGATATTGTTATACGTAGGCACACTGAGGTAAATCTTGGCATTCTTAAAATCACCCAAAAGAGGACTATAACCATCTTTTGTCTCTTGTCCTAGATGGAAGACCAATCTCTACCACAAATCATTTGCATCAAGAGTTTTTGACCGCTGCATCTTGATTGGTTTGAGAGTTTTATCATTCACCAGTTCACTTCCAGCGTCCACATGGTATTTGTCAATGTGTTATAGGATCAAAAATCTATTGGGAAGAATATGCTTGCATCTCCCTTAGCTTTAAGGTAAGAAACATAATCTTCAGTGCAACCACCTTTCTCACTTGAAACTAAGGGGGGCCTTTTCACCATAGAATTTTACATATGTTAGATAGTTGAAATCTGATGAAATTAAAACATATTTGGTAGTGCTCCATGAAACACCTCTAACAGTTGCAGGCAACTTGTAGGAATCCAAACCCTTCGTGATTTTCGAGCAATCCTTGAACACATGTTTGTCACTGTTAAAAAATATTCTTTAGTGCCCTAGCCAGCATTAGCACGTTCCATTTTGATAATTTCTATGCATCCTTTAACTATTGGGTCTTACAAGGGCCTGAATATCTTTGAGATGGAAGACTCATGTTTCCTTCAAACATGATTTCCACCCAAGGAGCACTTTTTCTTTCGCTGTTGATAAGGTCATGTGGAATATTGTTAAGAACTTCGAGAATTATAACCCAACATGGCTACATGTCTGTATTACCCCATTTTCTTTTGTCAGTTGCATCCTAACATTCTTCATGAAAGCGTTTTAAATGACTTTTCACTTTCACCAACAATCTCGACTTGTTTACTTGGAAAAGCTAGACTAATTTTTATAGATCCTTGTCATCCACCTTGATGAGGTTTTCAACTATGGCCTTGATTCTCATCCCCAATATGGACAAGGTACAGAAGTGTCATACTTAGAAATTGTGCCCTTTTTGTTTAATTTCAGCTTCTTTCCCTTGGTGTGGTGAAGACGTTGCCCATGGGATTAACCTGTAGAAGACATCATAATAACAATTAATTCGCAGTTACCCTTTAGAGAATGATGCCCCCAAATAATCTACATGGGACCATGAACTTTGTGAAGTACCCAAATAAAACACCTAATGATACATGGTGAAAGAGCTCTTAAGGTACATATTTAATATACAGAAAAGTCTCTATTCGAGCATATGCATGATGATCCCCTCACACATGGCATGCCTGCGGCAAGAGTATATCGTCATGATGGTGAGAAGGCTCATGAGGGGGAGGATGTTATTGACTACAGGCCATGTTAAAACCCTAATGGCTAAGTGAGTGGAAGGGGGAACCCAAAATTCTGAATATACCCAAAATTTTGGGTGCTATTTTAGTAGCTACAACAACTGCATAAGGACAACTCCCAAGGCGATCCCCGACACATCTACGTGAACATGAAATACCTTCTCCCAGTCAATAAATATGAGAATTGGTGCAAAGACCCTCTTCTCCTTGAGTAGCTCGAAGCTCTTTTGACACTCTTCATCCCAAAAAAACGAAACATCCTTCTTAAGCAATTTTTTCATAGGCGCTATGATCAACGCGTACCCTTGAATGAACTTCTTTTAGTATCATGTGTGTCCAAGGATCGGGCGTAGATATTTCTCAGCTGTAGGTACTGCCAGGTTTATGATAACTACGACTTTGGCAGGATCAATCATCAGTCCTTGTCGACAAACTATGTGCCCGAGCAAGATTCCGAAGGGTACGCAGAATATGCACTCCTTGATATTCAGGGAAATATGGGCTTCCTACAGGCATCCAACATATGCGTAGGTTCGAGATGTGTTTCTTCACCAATCCAAAGATAATATAGTGATCAAAATATACCTCCAAAAACACTCAGATGAACTCTTTGAACACTGCGACCACCACCCGCGAAAAGATAGCAGGGGCATTTTTGAGCCCAAACGACATGACAGTATATTGAAAGGATCCCCATTCAGTAGAGAAAGTATATTTGCTACGATCTTCAGGTGTGATCCTGATCTGATGGTAGCTCGAGAACCCATCTCGATATGAGTATGCTTCATGCCCTCCCACGTTGTCCAGGATTTCATATGAGAATGGTGTAGGGAAGGGATCATGTACGCAGGAATCATTCAATTTGTGCAAGTCAACACCGATTCGTATCTCTCCCTTACTCTTTTTCTCCTGAACCACAATCAGACTTACCTAGTCTAACTATTGGGCTGGTTCGATGATACGTGTGGTGAGAATTTTGTTGATTTCTTCCTTAACCTTTTCCTGATACTTAGGGTTCAGCCAAGAAGGGAATGCATGTGGTTTTAAAGTGATGTGCATGACACTTAGGTCCCCTATAATCCCTTTGATTTCTGAGAACTTCATCGGGAATGATTTCTGGTACTCCGTGAGTAGTTCTGCAACTTTTCCTACTGTATCATCATCCCAGTAGTCCCCAATTTTTGCCAGCTTATGTTTCTCCTCCATTCCAATGTTGACTTCTCACAGCTTCAGAGGCTTAGTAACATCGACATTTTGTAGTGGGGGTCAACCAACTACATGCTCACCCTTCAAGTCCCGGATAGAGAAATTTCATGGATTTGCATCACACTCTTCTATTGCTCAATTTCGACAGTTGACAATATCAAGCATTTTTGTTTCCCATGTTGGTGCCCCAAGTGATGTGTAAGGGCGTGATTCATCAAATACTAAGGCATCTATATCCTGCAGAGCTTCGTCAAGCACCTCTATTCCACTTACCAACCCAAATGTCCCTACAAAATCATCCTTCAATTTTTCCCAGTGGCGAGTGTGCTGGTGTAGCTCTGCATCTAAATACCATGTAGTGGGGATTGGCCCCAAGGCATCAGTAAATAGATGAACCCGTTATTCTGTAGTTCGTTCACAACATTTCTCCATCCAAGAGAAGAAGTTCTCGCGTAGGTCCCCTGGGCCAAGGAAATTATTTATGCGCAGGTGAACTATAGGTTCAAATCGCAGGACCATCATATCTCGACATTCTTCCCAATCCTGGAACATCCCTTTATGCGTGTCCCACCACCTCGCAGGTGTTACACGCATGGATAGATTAAGAGTCCACAACCTTCACTCTCTTGGGACCTCAACTTCAAATGCTCACAAAAATTCTCTAATACTACTAGAACCATCAAAGTAGGGTAGTTCTCTTACCTCTAAGTAGATGCATCAGAAATTCTTTTCGATTCTAGGACATCGCAACACAGATAGATCATGTAGCCAATTCTGCCAGTTTTCCATTTCCCCGTCGAAGTCAGAGAAACATTCACTGTCTTTTTCCCAACAAAGCATACCGTCAACCATAGGATTGATCCAATCTTCGTCCTGAGCAGTCAAATTTTAGATGTGATCCACCTCCTCTTCTTTGCACACCGGTTCTGTATACCATTCTCCTTCCACAGGGTCTAGCGGGACTATCACCCTCGTACCTTCATTCTCAAACACCATGCTTCGTTTCTTTCGTTTGATGATGCCTCCCATATCTATGGCCAAATAAAACCCTAGGAGCGTAGGATAGGGGTCCGCACCTTCGGCAATCTGAATTACCTCAAAGTTGGCCCGGACCTTAACTCCTGCGATATATACCATAATCTTTGACAACCTCCCCAACTGTATGATCTTCTACTGGTTGGCCATCCACAGCTGGATAGTGGAACATTCCAACTTAGGTTCTAACATTCACTGCCACATTTTCTTGGGCAATACGTTCGCATCTGATCCAAGGTCGAAAATAACCTGATCCATTTCATAATCACCAATCTGCGTTGTTAGCTGCATTTCCCTACTTGTGTGTTTCTAATGCTTGTATAGTTTCTGCAAATCCTTAACTTTTGGGGGTAGGTTATTTATCTCTGCACAATTGTCTATTAATGCCTACATATTCTCTACAGCCTTCTCGTTTCGCAACAACTTCATACATGCCTGCAAAAATGGTTTAACTTCATCATCTGTTCTTAGGTTTTCTCGGGCTTTTGAAATAGGCGCCTCATCCTTAGTGAAGACTTTTTGGGATGTGATGAAGGTTTCCTTTTCCTTCTGTAGGTCCAAGTTTTCCTGCTTGGCAGCTGCTTTCCAGATAATAGGTTCAACTTCACCTTTCTCTTCAGCCCCTCCCGTAGCCATGCCGTTGTGCGTTATGACATTAATACTAGGTCCTTCATCACGTGGTTCCACTTTAACCCTATGTACATTCTGCATAGGTGTATGTTGTTCCTCCTGCATTTTTGCTATTAGAATTGGATAGTCTTCAATCACATGGTCCAGTTGCCTACAATAATTACAAGATTGTCATGCAGGGTTCAGACAATCCATCGTAAAGTGCCCTATCTCCCCACAGTTGTAACAAATCAATTTTCCTCTTCCCCGACCTGTGCTTCCACCCCTTCCCCCTCCCCTGCCCCTAGATGGGGAGCCTCCTCTGCTTGAGGGAGATAGTGGTGAAGAAGGGTCAGCCTGCACCATGTATAGGTTTCTTCGATATATCATCAAATCATAGGTATGACAATTATGCTCGTCATGCCCTATAGAGGAGTAGAATCAACACCGTTGCTGCTTCAATTCTGGAATGTAAGCACCCAGGTGGGGACAGTAGTTAGTGTCATGTAGCCCAGCGACACGACAATCAATGCACCACAACATTGGACTACTCGGTCCCATAGCCTCCTTAGGACGTAATGGGCTAGGTCCTCTAGCCTACATGTAATCTACCAGCAAGGGACATTGATCCTTGGTATGACCAGACACCCTGCATCTTATGCACCATATGTCTCAACTAGCCTCTTTTCCTCGTTCCTTTCGTAAGTTCTATATTTCAATGTGCATTGCCTCTAACTATCCCTGGATCTGTTGTACCCCAAACTGAGCATCATCCCTCAGTGCAGCCTCTAGTTTCATAGCAATCTCCAAAGCCTTCTCCTGTGTGGCAATCAATTGCTGACCCATAGGTCTACGTAGGTGAGGTAGAATCATAGCGATAAAACATTCTTTGTGTTGTCTATCATCATACTGAAATTCCCCATCTTTGATAACCTTTTTCAACCACTGATCACCTTCCCATATTGATTCAGTGGGTCCTTGCCTAAAGTCTTTTAAGTCGACCACTATTTGTGAGTAGGACTTAGGCTTTTGAAACTGTTGTTTTAACGATGTCTTGATCTCTAGGATAGATGGATCTATGTGCTATCCTACATATCCCATATACCAATCGAATGCCCTTCCTTCAAAGGTGAGAGATAGTTGAGCTCTCTTTACAACGTCGCTAGCCACATTCAGTGTAGCCCATACTGATTCTATGAAAAACCAAAATCGGACCATATCCTCATCCCCCACACCCTTGAAGGTAGGTAGCTTCATGTGCAAGCCCATATCGTCATCTGGTGGCGGTGGAGGTATGGGTGAGTTTTTACCCCAATGTTGACTTGACGGTGGTGTAGCTGGAGGGCTATGTGCAGTCGATTCTCTTACTGGACTGTAGATAGATATATCTCCTTCTTGATTAGTACGGTAGTACTTACCACTTCATCATGTCCTTTCACCCAGGTCGGAGGTCATTCACTTGGTATGGCCACACAGAATGCCTTTTTTCGCACAACAAAATTTTGGTTAATAATGGCAATGTTTTCAGAAAATTACCCTGGAAACCCTTGAAGAACCTTCGCTCTACCTTAGAATAGGACACGAACTGACTGACTACGAACTCTGTCACAAATCCTCCCAGCACGCTATCCACCCAGTGATCGACTGTACCGGTGATGGTATTATCAATTCTTTCTAACCGTTGGATCAACTTTGGAGTCCACTGCGTGACCCTCTCATCCTTCCAACACGTCTAGAAATCTACGAGCCTCGCCAACCATTGCTGAAGCTTGTTTGCAAATGTTACAAAGAAAATTTCATATACTTCAGTGAAGATGTGCTTATTTTTCCACTTTTCAGCCATTAACTTCGTGCTGCGATTCTCCTTCACAACAAATTCCTCAAATTGTTTTTCAAACCACTCTTCAATTTCCACCCTCTTAAGTCTCAAATGTTCCCTTGGCATTAACTGAACTCCCTCTCAAAATGCTCCTGGTCCTAGCAACAGAACCACTTGTTGGCTTAAGGGATCCTGACCCAGGTTCAGAGGTTAAGGGTTTCCAAAAAACCCCTATACTACTAGCCCTTTCAGTAGCGACCCACTTGCATAGGCAAAAGTCTCACGTGAAGCAGTATAGGAGGGTGCTGGAACCAGGTTTCCACACCCTGAGAGATAGAGTAGGTAATTCAAGCATATATGTGTTCACAACCTCTCGGGTTCACACTGAACAGATCTATTCATAGGTTTGTTAATAGTATAATCTGCAATTAATCGTAACAGAGTTATTACCATGCACAGATATAGTCAGTACCTTTGCATCCATGTGCGTATTAGCAATTACCAACATGTACTCATAAACACATCTATAGCAGATCACAAATATACTTTATAACATAACACAAATATATTCGTAGCATACACAGATAGCACAGATGTATTCACAGCTTCAAACAGATTCCAAAGGTTCGGATAAATGGTAACACAATAGATCCAGATAACATAGATATACATCAACTATATCCACATATATTAGCATCCAAAAACCCAGTTACAATCCAAAACACAGCCTGCACACTCAGCCATTAGGGTCCGCACACAGCAGGACTGGGGATCTCTGTGCACATAGCCAGTAGGAGTTCTTACCCAAAACAACCCAAAACAGATCTAACAATTTGCACGTAGCATCAGTCCAATTTCTTTTCTACCTCTTAGACTCAAAATGTTCATCTATCTATAACAACTTAGCCTATGCTTTCCTATGGTCCAAAAACCATGGTTTGCAGACTCTTGGTCTACCCTTGACCCATTACAATGCATCCAGGGCTTTGAATGACACCAAAACCCCTGCGTTAGACTAATTAATACTAAAAATATACAAAATTGTATAGAATTCGCAGCTTTAGCGGATGCTGTTCCAATAGTACTCCAAGTACTCCTATCCAATTTTTTGTGCAAAATTATGTTCAAAAACCATGTACACCTATCCTTGGAGTTTCTCAAACCCTTCTTGCTATAGTCCCTCAAATGACTACATCAACTATTACATAGGAAATCCCTCAAGTGACTTCTCGTCAAACTAGACCTGCAGTTTAGTCAACTATTCAAACTTTTGTAGGACAACTTGGTGCAGAAATAGTTCAAGCGAGCCAACCTTTTATAGGTAATTTTGTACAGATTCAACCATTCCAAGGGAAATTTCAATATGGGCGAACAGGACAAAATCTAGTATACCAAAATCAACCGTACTCTGGTTATACATATCAAAGACCAACTCAACCTCAGTTTGGTGCGGCTAACCCTGGATACCCCGGAGGTATTTAAATCCCATTTTCTCAGGCTATTCCAAGTTATCATAGATATCCTCCTTCGGGTACTGGTATTGTTCCTCAAGGCTATCAGTTTGCACAAGAGGACCCTAACCACCGGTTACCATTCATTGCAACTGTAGACTTACTAGATTTGTCTTGCCTTACGAATGATCCAATTTATTATCTTCCATACTGGCTGGAAATTCCAACTAAGTTTCCCAATGATATACATAAGTGAGAAGGAAAATCATAAGAAGAGCCCTCAAATCATGTGATGACTTATCATCTTTGGTGCGCATCCAACTCCTTAATCAACGATTCCATCTGATTGAGACATTTTCAGAGAACATTGATCGTCTTAGAGGAAAAGTGGTACATCGAGTTACCATGCATCTCTTTCAATAATTTCAACGCTTTAGCAACAACGTTTCTAACTCACTTTCAGTTTCCAGTCTATTATGACAATGGAACAGAACTCTTAACTTCATTAAAAAAAATCACGTCTACATACATTTTAGATCACATACATGAATGGTGGTGTAGATGACGTTTAGTGAAATTTTTTATTCCAGACCAATTTTTGGTAGAATGGTTTATTAAATCATTACTTCCAAAGATAATTGAAGACATAGCTAAGGGAGGTGTTGTTACAGAAGAAAAAGCCATATCTCAAGCACAGTACTTAGACCTTGTATATACACAGTCTTGTACTCAATATGGAAAAATTCTTAATTTACCACACCCAAGTCAACTTACTACAACTCCTTATAGTTCTCATTCTACAGACAATGTAATTGGTATAGTTAATACTACAAAGAGTAATAATAAGTCTTCTAAACCTACTTATCCAATTATAACTCTACCAGATTCACCTAAAGGATATTATTCCCTCGAAACTTTTGTTGATATTCACATTGTAGATTCATCCACGACTAATGATAAATCTGGTAATAAGAGGAAAGGGAAGAAAATAAATAAATAAAATACATCTCCTAAATAGAAAACATAAAAAAACGAACCATCTGACGAAAAGTGGAAACCTCGTTATCCTTGCCTTATCGGTGATGAGGATCACTATACCAAAGAATGTCCACATCAGGTTGAGGTATCCAAATTTGTTAAAGGTTCACCCAAACCTATTGTCTTGAAGGATCCTTTTCCATCTCAAGATAGTAAAATGATTGGATCTTCTTCCAATTCATCGACAGATATTTTAATAATGTCTCACGTCATGGTTGCGACGCAATATCAAGACTATGGATCTAAGATTCCTCTAACTAGTAAAGGGACTGAATCACCCAATAAAACACCAACAAAAAATCCTTCAGTTCCCCAACCATTACAAATCAAGAATCCTAATCCTGATTTAGTGATTAAACCACCTGATAAAGGTGTACTCCAAAAATCGGCTTTTAATCCACATGCGAGAGCCGACTAGAATTACAACATTGTTGAAGACTTGGCCATATCCCCTTTAGCAATGTTGGCCTTAGAAGTGTTGTAATCCTATCCTACTCAAAGAAAACTACTTTTATCAGTACTAGGAGCTATTTATCCTTAGGACTCGAATCTAATGGTCCTTGATTTGAAAACTTTTGTACCTAGACTCCCACACCAAATGGCTTTTGAAATTCCAGTATTAGTCAAATCAAGATGATTTTTTCACATTGTAAATGATGATGGTGAGTCTACGTGTATAATTTCATTAGCCTATTGGAAAAATCTTGGTTCTCCAAAACTCAACCAATCACCAACTATATTTAAATCCTTTAATGGAAGAGGTTTTCACCCATATGGAATACTCCAAGATCTTCCTATAGAAGTAGAAGGAAAAACCATAAATCTATAGGTGGAAGTTGTTGATTCCCCTTTTGATTACAACCCTATTTTGGGTCGTATTTGGTCTTATGAAATGGCTAATGTTGTTTCATAAGTCTTTCGGATAATAATTTTTCCTCAAAAAGGAAAGATTGTTAAAATAGATCAGTTGTCTTACTTTGCTGCAGACCGTACTTCTACAGATAGTATCCAGCATGTTGGAAAATCAATTATCCCATATGAAGATGTTGGTGTATGGTTAATGAAGGAGGCCACTCTTATGGGAACTTTCTCTATGCCCTCTCCCAACATACCACGAACCATTTCCAATATCAATATGATCACATCAAGCCAAATGACAATTGATGACAAATGGATTGTGCATTTAGAATCAAAATTGGAATCTTATGATGGTGAGATGCCGTTAAGTACTTTTGAATCAACATATGTAGCAATACAATCATTTTCTAACACCTCATCCACTTTTATTTATCAAATGAATGTGATCAGTGAATAATCGTCTTCTATATCAAGCTCAACTTTGACATCATTTCCATACCCTTTTAAACATGTATTTACAACTGATGAAAACATTTGTGAAATATTGTCATTGGATTATTCGCCATGGGACAATCTTCATCATCGATCTTCTTTTTTGCCCGACCTTGGTAAACTAGAAAATTATTTTTCGTCCATTTTTACGATTGATTATGTCAAGGAAGCTCAAAATCTCACATCGATTATACATTTGGATTCTAAGAAAAATTTGGGAGATATTTCTACAACAATTCCTATTTACATATTGATTAAACCAGGAATAATTGAAAACATTCATATAGGTGCTTCTTGTTTGATTGAAGAGATCAAAACTTACAAAGCCCTATCTATTTCAAGAATTATGAGATTTTTTTTCCTCATCTTACGAAGAGATGCCAGGTATCGATCCTAATATTGTTATTCATGAAATCAATATATACCCAGATGCTAAGCCTATTAAATGGAAATTACATCTAATACATCCACAGAAACATGCAACAATTAGAGCTGAAGTTGAAAAATTATTACGTGCAGGATTTATTTATCCTATTCCATTAACGGATTCGGTATCTAACATAGTTCTCTTAATGAAAAAACAAGGGAATATCATAGTATGTGTCTATTATCGGGATTTAAAATAGGCTTGTCGCAAAAATAACTACCCTACACCGTATATTGATCAAATTTTTGATGATTGTGTTGGAAACGATTTTTTTTCATTTAAGGACGGTTTTTCTGGTTACAAGCAAATCAATATACTTCCTGCTGATTAACCTAAAACATCATTTATATGCCTTTGGGGCATGTTTGCATAACGCAAATTACATTTTGGACTAAGAAAAGTTGGTGCAACTTTTAAAATTGCTATCTCTTATGTGTTTCAAGATATCAAACATATTCTACAACCTTATTTGGATGACTTACCTGCTCATTATTTACATAGACAAGATCATCCTACACACTTATGTGCTATATTTATGATACGTAGGCATTAGAACATTCGTTTGAATCCACAAAAATGTGTTTTTTTTTTTTACAATCAGGACATTTACTTGTGTTCGTTGTTTCGAAAGAAGGCATTCATGTTGATCCATCGAAGGTTGAGGCTATCATTAATCTACCTCCCCCTTCCACTATTTGCCAACTCCAGAGTTTGCAGGGGAAAGAAAAAAATTTGCGTTGGTTTATCCTGAACTATGTAAAGCTAGCAAAATGTTTTACCTAGTTGTTGAAACAAGATGTTCCATTTATTTGGGATGATATTGCTGATAAATATTTTGATGCACTTAAAAACACGTTGACCCATGCACTGTTATCTGCCCAAATACCACAGCGATTACTTTTTATACTTAGCTACATCCTATTCCACATTTGGAATTTTTTTAGTTCAAGAGGATGAATCTAAAAATGAACATGTGATCCTAAGTCGAAATCTCAACCCGACGGAAATCAAGCATGAACATGTGGAGAAATTTTCCTTGGCAACAGTTCAACCTATCCAATGTTTTCGTCATTACATTTTACTACGCAAAACCAAAGTGATATATAATTGCAACCCGATGATGTACATATTGGAAAAAAAATTGCTCAGGGGAAAATACTCTAAATGGATTGTTATCCTGCAAGATTTTGATTTGGAGTTCAAGAAATCCAAGTCTAAGAAATCACTAGTATTTGTCGAACTTATGTATGATTTTCCCAATACTGAGTCTGAAATGGTGGAAAAGAATCCTATCGCGGATGAATCTCTATTTCTCATCAGTATTTTATATCCCTAGTATGGAGATATAAATATATATCTCGAGACCCAAACCTTTCGCCCAGATATTTCATGGTCACATTGACAGAGAATTCGATATCAATCTCAACAATACAATATTGTTGGTGACACTCTTTATCTTCGTGGTGTTGATTCTATGTTTCGACGTTGTATAGCTCATGAAAAAGCTGAAAGGGTTTTGAATGACTGCCATTCTGGAGCGTGTGGTGGTCATATGTCTGGGTTTTCCATAGGCAAAAAGATATTGCATGCTGGTTATTATTTTTCGTCTTTATTCAAAGATTGTATTCTTGTGGTCTGAAAATTCCACAATTGCTAGGTTTTTTATCGAAAGATGCGTGCACTTCCAGATCCTCTTCACCCAATAATTGTTTTTGGTCCTTTTGCCAAATGGGGCATCAATTTCATTACATGTAACCCTCACTCGGTAGGGGGGCATGGGTATATTATTCTTGCAGTAGATTACTTTACCAAGTGGGCCGAGGCAATGCCTACATTTGTAGTAGATGGAAAAACTACAGCAATTTTCACATTCAATCATGTGACTGCTCGGTTCGGTGTCCCTCAAGCTATCATTACAGACGATGGGAGCCATTTTCGAAATATTATGATGACCGAAATTTCTGATCAACTTGGCCTACTCCATGATAATTCTACACCATATTGCCCACAAGATAATGGTCAAGTTGAGGCCGTCAACAAGGTTTTAACCACCATGATTAAATATATTGTTAGAATTCATGAATCTAATTGGCATACCGTGATTTTTTCAGCATTATGGGCATACCGTAGCTCTACAAAAACCTCTACAGGGTTCACTCCTTTTCAACTTGTTTATGGTTTAGAAGTTGTGCTACCCATTGAATGTTGAATATCCTCACTCAAATTATCCATTGAATTGTTATCAACTACCTCTGAAGAAGAGAATCAATTTCTATACCTAGCACAGTTATATGAGACTCTTTGCATCACTGCATTAGCTTTCGAAACTAAAAGAAACATGTTAAAGCTCAGTATGATCAAAGTGTTAACACTCGCATTTATTCAAAAGGTGACCTAGTTTTACTATATGATCAAGCTCATGACAAGTTAGGCGTTGGTAAATTCGAACCGATGTGGCATGGTCCCTATATTGTTAAGCATGTTCTTGCAAAAGGAGCCTATGAATTAGTTGATTATGATGGGGTCTCTTTAGATAAACCCTGAAATGGCCTTTATCTTAAGAGATATTGTGCATGAATTTTGAAGTGAATATCTCCCTTATTCATCAGTTACATTTTAGAACAATGTGTCGTATATTAGACAAGTGTGCCCTAGGATTAGTTTTTTTTTTTACGACAGTTACTAATTTTTCTTCTTATCTTGATTACTCTTCATATTGCAGATGTCGACATCCCTTCAAAATTACATTGATTTCGCTGACAACACCTATCATACTACATGGAACATCTCTTCTGCTGCTTGGGTTATCTATTCACCTACCGATGATTTAGTCTCTATCCATGGGATATACCTTGGTCAAACAATGAACAATATTAAAGAATATAGCACAGTCTCTGAGTTATTATCTGAGTCCATCACATTTGGTATTCGTCATTTGAACGTTAGGTTAGATTTATAACTCATTGTATTACATTTAAACAGTGTTTATGCTATCAGAAATCCAAATTTGTTAAGAATGTTTTTGAAGCTTCGTCTCTTGGAAATACAATTTTATTATATCGAATATCAACATATTTCAAGAAATTTAAACACATTGGTTGATGCATTAGCTAATCAAGTTTTAAAAAGACATTTTTAGTATTAAAAGTAAAAAAAAACAACATTCAATCCATGTTGAACAACATACTGACAGAATGAAGGTAGTAATATCATTAGGCTAAATAGTTTGTGTCAAAAAATATTACAGATTTGTGATCATAGGTATCAAACACCTTATGATCTAAAAGATATTGATATAAAAAACAAAATGTCAATCTAAATTGACCATCAGCTATCTGTGATTATGATCATGATAGCAAACTATAGTAAGTGCCACCTTGCTCAAAAATCTCCTAAATGGACTTGGGACACCAGTCACATGTCTCTGAAGCTTGAGAGTTATATCATATGTTCCTGTTTCAGGAATATCCATAGTCAACCTCTCTAGGTTGTGCTCTACATCTGCCAGGATCTCTGCTACATCATTCTCTGGTGAGCCTACTATAGTTTGTGCCTCTTGCCTATCAAAGCGATGAAGTGTTGTTGGTCGTGTTGGACCGACATCTACATTTAAATTTTTGTCAGTATTGGACGATAAAAAATCAAATAAAAAGTATATAATATAAAAAATTCAAAATAATTCACTAACCTGTCTCATCCCACTATTCCCCTAGTGGAAGCGATGTCTCAAGATCACCTCTATAATCCATCCCTATAGAAGGAAAATATTCAATCATGAAGATCTAGTTCCTAAGCCATGAGAAATACTGAGGAGTAAAACAAATCACTACACCACCTTCACCACCATGGTGAGTCATTAATGCTACCCAACACACCATACGTGGCTCGTGAGGACCCATAATATCCATGTGAGAATGCTAAGGTACAAGGACTGGGATCCTCTCTAAATAAAAAGATACAAGAATGGCCCCATATCCGAAGTTTTTCAACTTCCCATTCTTAGATCTCGTGAGTTGACCCTTCATATTAGCCAACACTCCTTCACTCTAGTTGAAAATTGTTCCCTCAGAACATTCAACTACAGTCTGCATTTTTCTTTGGTAGCCACATGCTGAGCTACACTCCCACATAATCTGGTAATCAGGAATGATATGACCTTAAGGTCTAGTCACAAAATAGTTTTGATATCTATGCGACCGTCCTTTAGCTCTAAATCTCAGCTACAATGTTGAGCATTGTAAGTAGCAGTGGGAAGACATCCTAGTCTAGTTACAAAAAAAAAATGTTCCTCCCTCTCTGAGGCAATCCAATAAGGAAATATATTTCCTCTGGCTCGATCACAAGTTGATGATATTCGATAATGAAACATTGATCTTTGACATCCCATGCATTCACCAAACAGGTCATTAGCTTGACCTCTGCTTTCATGCCCTGAATCGCCCAAAACTTGTATAAACCACAATTTTTTAATGTGCGCATGGTTTTCGGGTCATCCATGGCATCATTTTCCATGAGTGCATGCTCTCTTTCACACCATTCCAACATGATTGTAGGCCTACATATCAGCAATTTAATCATTAAAAATCATTTGGAAGAAATTTGAGCCATTTTTTATGGAGAAAGTTTTGTTTTTCAAAACCCCACAGTGCCTGCGCAGGTTTAGTGTTTAGACAATGCATTTTTGTGCATGCACTATACACAAAACCCGTAGCGGCCCAGTTATTTTTATTTTAAAAAATCATCGGGGTGCACAATTTTCTCCACGAGAACCCGCGAACCCCCGAGGGCAGAGTTTTAAACATATTTTCCCTCTAAAAATTCCATGAAATCTTAAAATAAAAAAATTAAAGGGATGAAAAAAAATATAATGATAATGCAAATTACCTGGTGTGGACGATTCTCAAAATGATCGGTCGATTCTTCAGATATTATCTCCAGAAGTTTTTGGGAAAAATCTATCTTTGCTCTGTTATGAAAATCAAAAGGTGAAAATGACTTGTTTAAACTTTTTATTGTAGTTTTAAATGAATAAAATAATATTATTTTATTTATTTTTACTTTTAAAAAGTCAAATCAAAATATTTTTCCTTTTTCAAAGAAGATGTTCGTAAATCATTGAGCTTTTATACAGGACACAAGATTTCTGGAAAAGAATCATTTTGACATTGAGTACACTTTTATCACTTTTTCAGACTGTGTAAAAAGACAAAAAATTGAAACCCTGGAGTCCTATTTTAAGCTCTTTTCAGACTTTTTAAACATGAAGAGATCGTTGAGCACTCGACTTTTCGAACGCATTAAAGAAAATGAACAGTCGTCCATTCAGTATAAGTTTACCCCTTTTCCAGACTAAATTAGACTAGTTACGAAAAAGGTACACATCGACTAATCATGGTCGATAGAGTTTCCTCCTGCATTATTTTATCCCTTTTCGGGCTTGAGGGACTAAATTTACGAAAACAAACAGCCATTGAGTTTACTTAAATTTTTCTTCTGACTCCCTAAAACTGAAAAACACCGAGTTATTCCTATACTAGACTCATTAAAATTAAACAGTAAAGGACCTGTCGATCACTACAGGACCAAACCACTCCTTCTTAGGGTTTGTTTTTAATACTAAGATGGACTCATCTGAAGGATGAGCTTACAAAACAAGAAAATGTTATCCTCCTCAAGCTTGACAAAAGTGAAGAGGTACTTGCTAGTAATGGTGGGGGAAAAAGAGAGAAAAATAATCCATTTTTCATCCTTGTTTTAGAAAGCAGCATGTCGCTCTTGAACATGATACTTTATCACACTTGTACCTGGGTTAGGAAGTCCTTTGTCTTACAGTTAAAAAATCCCCATTGAAAGTCTTCAGCTAGTTTCTGGGTATTTTCTTTAAGTCAAATGTTTCCAAACCATTTACAGTGTCGTTATGTGTTCAAGAGAAAGTTAAATTTACCATTCATTGCAAACATTTGTCTCCATTCACATTGAACATACTTGAGTCAGTCCTTCTGAAATATTTATTCAAAAATTGATCTAAAAGAAGCATTTCATAGGCTTTCCTACAATGAATCAATTTCTATCGACATCATCTCATTGTCTAGAAAGTTGACTTAGAATCCTATCAGTACCTTGGAATCTACATGCCTGAATGGAAAGTTTCTCTCCTTCGACAATATGTTTTCATCATTGACCTTCATTAGAATTATTCTATGGGTGTTCGACTGCAAATCATTCATTCACACTTCATATATTGTACTGAATTACTTTGAGGACCATTTTCATTATTGATAATCAATCACATGGATAGATTCGCACTAGTTCGAGAAACAAAAGTCAATACCCTGGATCTAGTTTTCCACCATCTAAGCTACGAGGAGGTTTGTTATTCATAATACAGTAGACTTATTATGATAGATGGTTGTGCTCATACTGTGTCTACTTTTGTATGTTATACTGAAATCATATTTGTACCAGAAGACTTAGTTAGTTTTTCTCTGATTATTGGAATGCCTACCTCAGTGATGATATAGGTTACATCAATTTTTGGTCATGTTACTATTAGATGGAATAAAGTACACCATGTAAGACCAATTTTACCATAGTAAAATTGTTTTCACTATTAAAAATAACTTAATAACCCATTATTTATTAAGTTGTTTCTGGTGTAAAGAGGAAACCCCGTGAGGAATAATTGAATAAATCATTATTTGTTTGATTTTTCTCAAGGGATAATTAATTAAACCAATGTTTAATTAATATTCCTGGTCATATTTAACACAAAACACGAAAAATTAATTAGATCGATCTTTATTTATATTATTATTTTCTGGGAATAATTATTTAAAACATTATTTAAATAATATTCCCTATTAAATGTGACTAAATCATTTATAAATAATTGAATTAATCACTATTAATTTAATTTTACTCAACCGCGTTCTTAAAATAATAAATAAATCATTTATTTATTTATTATTTCTAAATAAAGGGATTTGACCAAATTCAAATTCTTTTTCCCTCCAACAAAAATAATAAAATATTCCATAAAAGTTGGATCTAGATTTGGTTAATAATATTTTAATTATGCAGCAATATCTAGACTACCTCAATATTTTGTGGTAAATAGAACGGATTTTCCATTCATTCACTACCTTTTGTTGCCTAGAGATCACTCTTGATCTATACTTTTGGTCTGACTTTGATCCTCTCATCGTTGTCATATTTTTCTACTTTTTTCTTGTGAGCTCCCTTTGAGTTGCATTTTTGTCTGGGTTTTCTGCACGTGATAGGTATCAGCCATGACAGAGAGGACACTTTTTTCTGAAACCTTCCCCCGAGACAGCCCGAAGTGCAGGTCACACTTTTTGGCCCAAAACCTATCACCTCAGCTCTCAAGTAGTGGATAACTGTAAAAAAAACAGCAACCTCAGCAGAAATCAGGTCAGAACTTGCGACCTGTACTTTTTTGCGAGACTTTTTCTGAAATTTTTAGGGTTTTCTGACGAAACTATTTAGGGTTGTATGACCTTCATATTTACCTCTATTGGACCTATACTTTCTTAGTTTTCCTCATCGAAGTAGGAACCAAGTCCCTTAGGACTTCAGTATGCTTCCTCCTTTTTTGGAGGAGTTTAGATGAAGCAGGTCTTCTGAGATTTCAGTGTTTTTTAGCCATTTTTCAAATCTAAACCTTTTCGATCCATTTTAGATCGGTTATTTTTCCATCCAAAACACTTCTTTTCAGTTGTGTTTGGTCCTCCCTTTAGGGTCCCCTACGTCTCCCTTTAGGTTCTAGACTTTCACCACCCTTTTTGCAACATTTTTCCCTTTGGTTTTTTTCTTTTTTCTACCCCTCTTTCCAGTAGATCTGACCTTTAGATCCCTACCCCTCCTGAGTTTAGCTCCATTGGCCATTTTTTGTGTTTTGACTAGATTTCACCCACCCATACACTATTTTTTGGGAAGCCCTCCTCCTTGGTTTTAAGTTGATGCATCTTTAGTTGTTTATTTTACTGTCGTATTCAGTTTCCTTTACTGTCATTTTCAGTTTTATTTAAAGTTATACAACACCTTCTTTATTTTTTCTCTACACACATCTAGGCTTAATTAAAATTAACACACTTATCACATACATGCACACCCTAAGCGAAGAGTGGCTGGTTTACACCGCCAGGCCAAGACTTAAACATTATAATAAATTGATCTTGCACCTCCCTGCCCTTATTTACCTCTCATCCTAAAAAATTGTAATCAATTGATCATGCACCTCTCTACCCTTGTTTGCCTCTCTTCCTTATTGTGTTCCATGTCTCTTTTCCATCATTGCGCACCTAAGGTGATTATCCAGGAGACTCCAAGGCCTTCATCCTCAGTTTCCATTAGAAATTTTTACTCCTTTATGTAGGGTGTTCGTCTAATTCCATCACCGACGACTATGTCCGTCTTCAGTTATTCCAGTGTACGCTTACTAGAGAAGCTTCCAAGTGGTATGTCGACCACACCTCCTCCTCTCATACTACTTTTTTGACCCTTTCTAAGGATTTTCTGTCTTACTTCCAGCTTCCCCTTCATTATGAAACTGGTACTGAAATCTTGACCTCCTTCCATGAAACTTCTACTACCCGCCTATCTGACCATATTCAAGAATGACAGAGAAGAAAGAGACTATGTTAAGCCCCTAATTTCGTTTACCATGTCTACATGGATTGGTTTCTCATATCTCCTTTTCCTGCTATTGGCAAATATGTTGCATCTCACTTTCCTCATACCGAGGAAACCTCCCTCCAGATTGCGTTGAAATATGACTTGATCTATGGACAATCTGGTTATGTTTATACCATCTTACCTGATCTCCCTAGACCCAGTGATGCTAACGCACTAGGGGAATCCCATGCCACTGACGGTATCATTAGATCCCTTTCACATCGATACACTCTTCCTCCCATAGGTTATGTTTTCCCACATGGAGGGGCCAACTCCTCCAGCACTTTTCCTCCTCCCGACAACATGTATCCAGCATAAGCAATGCCTCCTCGTTTTTCCCAACCATTTTACCCCAATTTTTCCCAACATCTTTATTATCCGTATCCGCAGCCTGGTGCTCCAGCTCCTCCAACATTAGCACCTGAGTCTCCCTTGCCTTTTCAAACTCCGCAGCCGCCGACGGCCAACCCCCCAAGGTTAGGTGTATGAACAGCAGAGCGTGAATAGTCCTCCTACTTCCAAAAGGAAGAGGAAAGGAAACCAAAACCAATCTGCCCCAGGTAATCCAAGAAACAATCCCCAAGGGAATACATATAACACTACAACCTAACAACAAGGCACTCATCTCAAGTAGGATAGGCCTATTCACACGAATAAACGTTGTTCTTGTTGCAGTGTCTATGGTCACTAAACCCATGATTGTCCCCTTTTACCTCATATGCGTCAGATGTGGGAAGCTTAAGCAGCATACCAAGGACAGCAAGCCTCCCCTTTGGTTCATCCAAATTTTGCACCCATCTAACCAGTTGCGTTTACCAATCCTTTCCCCCAGTAGAGATATGGGGTTGTCCAACCCCCTAAAAGTTAGGAGGGCACCAAAACTCCTCCATCTGGTACCTTTGATTACCTGATCCTCATGATGAACTCTGACCAACCAAATACCGCTGACCTCAACTTAAGACTCAGTCCCGTTAGTACAAACCCCCCCCCCCCCCATGTCTGCTATCGAGCCCCCATCTTCATGTCCCACAGAGCCTCTTTCGACACCCAGTGGTCCTTTAATGATCCCTCATCCTAAGGAATAGGTTCATACCAAGATCCCCAAGGTACCATTACATTGAAATGTTGCTTCTGGTAAAGCTGCCCACTCCTACAATATAGTAGATGACCTAGCGCAATCTCCTATCGCTATGTCAACGCTACAAGTCCTCCATTCGCGCCCTGCACAACGAAAAGATATAATAACTTCCATGGAAGTTGTGGATCCTTTAGGTGATTGTTTCATTGTCTTCAATGTTTATCGGTTATAACATCCCCCCCTTCCTACATTCGTCGCCTTCCAAATACCTGTCAAGATGCAGAATGCCAACGTCTCTCATTGTATCATTCATGAGGGGGCATCCACCTCTGTGATGTCTGCTTCTATTTGCAAGAAACTTGGATCACCTGAGTTAGCCCCTTCCACTATCACCATTCGTGTGTGGGATGGCTACTCTTCTCAGCCCCTTGGCATGATCCACAATTATCCTATTACTCTTACAGGCAAGATTGTTTTTGTTGACATTGAAGTCATTGATGCCTCTTTAGACTATAACATTATCTTGGGTCGTAGCTACACTTATGCGATGTCTGATCTCCCATCTACGATTCACCATAAGATATGTTTTCCTCACAACAGAAATATCACCACCATTGATCAGTTGACATATTATGAACTGAAGTCTCAGGCCTCTCCTGAGTCCGTTATCTCTTCGATGGCGAGTAAAAAAATAGTCGAACCTCTGACCATTGTTTCACCTGGAGTCTTTAAATATTCCTATTTTCTTGGTTCTTTCAATAGTCTCCCTCATCCTATCTCTGACCCTAGCTCGTCGAATTTTTTCATGATGAAATCATCTTGGTTTGACCTCAAACATACTAGTTTGACTACTCAGCAGCCTCACCCTCCACAACCTACTCCTAGTACTTTGACTTAGCCTTCAGGACCCCTTCCTCAAGGCCCTTCATCTATAGTTGGTGTCCATGATCATATTTACCCTCCTAGAATGGTTCCCCTGGCTTTAACCATCTTGAAGTTGTCCTGCGTGGCCATTACCCCTCCGATCAGATACCATTTCTTGCTCCCCCTCCTTGAGTATTTTCGCTACCTATAATGAATACCTTATCTCTTCCTAACATGACCCTAGGTATCCCAGTCTGGTACATTGATCCCAAAGCCACTATCCTGCCTAGTCAGCCCAAACCTTATATTTCATTGACCTTGATCCAACCGGTCGCCAGGACCCCTTCCTTTGATTATGTACCTCAACCACCTCAACAGGAACCTAATCCTATTGCGAAATCCTCTGGTGAGGTGGGTAAAGCCTGCAAGAAGGCACCTCAGGACAAGGCTGCCCAAATAGCCCCTGCTCCTCCTCATCCTCCAAAGTGTACCCCCTATGTGCTTTGTGTGATTTTGTCAGTCATGCCACCCATAATTGTCCTGAGTTACCTCGTATCAAGCCCATGGTCCATGTAGCGTTTCCTAAGTCTAGGGTCCTAGAGGTCCCTCTTCCTTTACAAACTACAGCCAATAAACTCAAGACCGTACACACAAACCACCCCTGTGCTTTGTGTGATCTCCATGGCCACTATACCCACCTCAAGCACTACTGTGCCTCTTTGGAAGTAGTTCGAGAATACGAGATCGATCATAATGAGTCTGCCTCTTCCTTACTTGCGTAGTATGCTTCGGCCAAACTTGAGGATACATCTACTCCCATTGACATTCCCCCTCCCTATGTCAAGATGACAGAGCCTTCGGTCAGCATCCTTTACCTGTTATCATCTATGAGATCCATAGTGGAAGACCCCTTCGAGACTTCCCCTTTTTTTTCGCCTGACCTCCCTTCAGTGATCAGCCTGGGCTCAACATCAGTGGTTCCCTCATCTACTTATTCTTTCATCACCCTCTATTATCATGCACATGTGAGCCTTTCTTCTCATGATGATGAGTTAGGTAGCTTTGTTGTGTCATGTGGTTATCCTTCCACCAGTCTCGCCATATTCTACTATGATGATGACATCATGGAAGCTTTTTCCACCCCTGAATTCATCTTTATAGCCCATAAAAAAAATGGCACCATCCGTGTCTATGGTGACTTTTGTGACCTCAACACAAATTCACCCCAAGGCAGTTCCCTCACACCATCCCCCTTTTAGTGTGCGAGGTCTAGAAATTCTACCCATAGCACTCCCTCTAGCAGTGCTTATTTGATTTCTGCCTTACATTTAGGTTGCCAACATTGTTCATCATCCACTCATTTGTTGTCTTGTGGCACCTTTCAGATGGACCCCCCATCCACACTGTATATCGGTTATGCCCATGGTGTAAGTTGTTACTCTTGAAATCTAGCCTCGGCAGCCTGGGCCATTTTCACCCCCTTGCATTTGCTTGTCCTCTCTAACGACATATGCATTGGTATTTCCACCAATAACCAATTCGAATATGATGTAGTGATAAGTTTATTAGCCAATTCCCTTTACCATCGCATCCTTCACCTTCATGTTTGCTTAGATTCTTTTCTTCTTGTCATGCAATTGAATGGTGTCTATAATCTGCATAATCTTATCCTTTTTATAAGATATTTACGAGTGAAAATTTTCATACGTGAATTTGAAATCATTACATTCAGTCATGTACCTAGAGCACAAAAACACTATGTAGATAGCATTGCAAACAATATTCTAGATTGGCATTTATCACATGCATTTAACACAAGACAATAGCCATAAACTGTAAAATGATGCATATCCATAATATGTGTTGTTCAAAATGTTTTAGAGTCCATTAACTCTGATACATATGACATGCTCATAGCATGTTACAGAAAACCAAAACTGGGGGCACCTCATGCATTACATCTAATCATTATTTGAAGGATCCTGGGCCAATGACTCTACTCCTGCAGCTCATACATTGTGCATCCCTTGTCTGGCCATCGCCATGCACCGCATGACTCCTTGCCACTCCGAGGGTAGGCTAATACATGGCTCTATGTATTGGTCATCAAGGTCTTACTAGTCACGCTATGAAACACCAATCAGTAGCCTCTTACATCTATGATGGTTGTCCTCCAGGAGATCCATTGCATCCTCCTTTTGCGGTCCCCTCGATCCACTAGGTCCTGCAGCCCCTGATACTGTAGGTCATCCCATATACACAGCCGGTCTCACCGGTGCTATATCTTCATACCAGAGGTGAATGAATTAGTACCTCATACAATATTTTGAAACTTTAAAATTCACATAAAGGATAAGCAACTTGTCACTTACCATTTGGCCCCCATGCTCACCCTGGTAGAAGTGGCAAGTCTGGGTCCCCATGATAGTTCATCCCACTATAGGGATAGTCATCTATGTACAATGGAATCTAATCCAAATGCATGAAGAACTCTAGTCTGAACACCCGTCCGAATGCCCCACCTCCCCCTCTACATAGTAGCCACCCCCAGCAGTGCATCCTAGGCTCTCGCGGGCCCCCACTTGGATCTGTATAGGAGGCCAAAGTGTCAAGATATTCTAAAAGAATAGAGATAAAAGCACTATGCCATATGCACAATCGTGGTTCACCTGCCTCTTTCATAGCGACAACTATTGTTTCAACAGGACAACATCATTTGGGCCCACCCATAGTAGGTCCCACTCAATACTCCCTCAACAAGCATCATCTAACCCTCAGTGATGTGGTCGAGTGCCTTGTTGCCCAGGATTTGTAGCACCACTATGGCCACAGCACGAGTCTGTGGCCTCTCTATATCTCTGATCAGTATTCGTGTCCCTTTCACATGGACACCGGGTCAACAGTGACTCTCTACAAACTCCATGATGTTCTGCCCTTGTAGTAACAATGGTTGTGTGTTTCCCACCATCCCAAGTGGTGGGATACTAGTCAGGAAATATATATCCTGGATAGTCAGCTCGATCCAGTGACCTGCCTGGAAGTATCTGGTAATTAAAATAAACAAGCCTGACCGTCAGGCGGCCGAGGCTCCCACCACTCTCCTTGAAAGGTTCTCTTTTTCCAGGACCCCAAACCTTTTAGTCGTCTGACCCAATGTTCATGATCCTCCCAAATCTCAGAACTTAATGTGTCAAGGTCTCTCTCTCTCCATTTTATCCTCAACTCTTCCATATCTGCACAAAACCGTCATGTTTGTCAGTGTACAGAAAGGAAACACTGCATCATAACCATAAAATCCCATCTCTCAACCAAAAATAGCACTAAAAACCCCTTTTCCTAACAGGTCACATGTTTCTAGCCATTCTTGGGATAGGTCGTAGTTTTCTGCCCAATACCTGCTACCCAGGTCACAGAAAAGGCCCCAAAAAGTGTAACTTGACCGTGAAGAGGAGAAAGGGTCCATTCCTGACCTTTGGGTGCTTAAAATGAAATTTTAATCTACTGAATTGAAATAGTATGGCTAGGCCTCTTACCTCCAACTAACGGATCTCAATGCCAATGGTCATTTTTCCCACTACAATCACCACAACAATTAGGGCCTTTTCTCCTCTCTACATTCACCACAGCTACACTTGCAAATGAATCAAATTGGAGGGAAAATTCCTTATTAAAAGAGAAACCCCATATATTTCTTTCACCAGTTGTGACGAAATCGTGGCCCAGTTTGAAAAACCCTTAGTACCTTTGGGAAGCTCTCACTGAGCTCTCAACTGGGTATCCTTTCATTTTTGGTGATTTGATACTTCACCTAGACACATTTTTTCCAAGAAGGTTCACTTCACCGCTCCTCAGAATCGAATTTCTTCACTTGCAACACTTGTACTTGGGGCACTATCTTGCCTTCATACTTTTCCACTCTTGTATCAGTTTTCGTCATGAGTAACCATCTTGTACTCATGTTTTCATGGTCCCCACCAGGCCTATTCTGTGTGGCAGCATCAGCGTGTCGACTTTTTATAGAGAATCTGAGTTGAGTCATCATCGCATCCATGGAGTCTATCCCGAGTCCCTTTGTATCCTGCCACAACCTGCCATCCTTCATTTCTTTGTTCCTCTCTCGTGTTGCAAATTTTAGCCTTCAATCATATTGTCCCCTATCCCCTCCAAAGTCAATTCAGTAGCTGCTAGGTCATCCATGCCATTTATGCTCTAACAAGGGAAGTCATCATCCCACTACTTAGTACCCCTCATTCCACCATCATCCCTAGTGTCATTCTATTAGTCACTCAACTATTATCCCTCATGCCTTAGTTGAGGATTCCTCATTGCCTCACTTATGGGTAGCCTCCTTCTGTCAACATAATGTTATTCATTCTATAAGATGGGTCTAGAGGGTGGTGTACCTTGGTTCCAGCTTCCATTCTCGTGGGGTGCCTCAGATCTAACAAACGGAGCCTTTATTTCCCTTTGACTTGATTGTTTCTCAGTTCCAACTCCTTATGGCATGATCGAGATTCATATACTCGATGGTTCAGTGATGCAGCAGATTGTACCAGTGATTACTTTGTGTATGAGATGTTTCAAACCTCATGAGGGGGTCGCCCTTCAGGTAGCCCCCCACATGCTCGGATGACCTCTCTACTACAGCCTTGGATGCAACTCCATAGATTTTATGGTTCCTCCCTCAACCACTTGTAGTGACTTTTCAGTTTTCATGTACCATTCAGATTTGTCGAGCCCTTTCCTATTTTACAAAGCCACTTTGGTTGTACTTATATCTCATATACTTAGATATTATTGTATAATTCCTGGTTGTTGCCCTAGGAACAATATGTATATGGGATCCATTATCATTTTTTTATCTAGATCCTGTTTATGTCAGCATGTACTATATAGTTTAGTCCCATGTTTTCTAGACACAACATTATTCTTTGTACTTTATTATCTCGACAGGCATAGGTATGCCTCCCCCACCTCATGTAGAACAGGTACTCATTCGTAAAAGAGACTTGTCACACCTTCAAGTCTCACCTTCTCAGGGTCTTGTCCTCTCTCACTTCAGTCCACCTTCTATTTCTCTCTCTCTCACTCCCCTTTGGTGTCTAGTGATTGAGTTCTTACAACGTACTTCTGTCATACGATAGATCCTAATGCTCATATTCTGGGGGGCAATCTATTACACCAATTTTTGGTCATCTAACCTGTTACTCTTAGATTGACTAAGTACACCATGTAAGACCAATTTTACCATAGTAAAATTTCTTTCACTATGTAAAATAACTTAAAAACCCATAATTTATTAAGTTGTTTATCGTCTAAACAGGAAACCCCATTGGGAATAATTGAATAAATCCTTATTTTTTTTATTTTCCTCAAGGGATAATTAATTAAACCAGGGTTTAATTAATATTCTTGGTCATATTTAACCCAAAACAGGAAAATTGATTAGATAAATCATTATTTATCTTATTATTTTCTAGGAATAATTATTTAAAACATTATTTAAATAATATTCCTTCTTAAATTTGACAAAATAATTTACAAATAATTGAATAAATCACTATTTATTTAATTATTTCTTAACCACATTCTTAAAATAATAAATAAATCATTTATTTATTTATTATTTCTAAATAAATGGATTTGACCAAATTCAAATTCCTTTTCCCTCCAACAAAAATAATAAAATATTCCATAAAAGTTGGATCTAGATTTGGTTAATAATATTTTGATTATGCACCAATATCTAGACTAACTCAATATTTGTTATAAATAGAACGGGTTTTTCCATTCATTCAGTACCTTTTGTTGCCTAGAGATCATTCTTGATCTATACTTTTGGTTTGACTTTGATCCTCCCATCATTGTCACATTTTTCTACTTTTTTCTTGTGAGCTCCCTTTGAGTTACATTTTTGTTTGGGTTTTTTGCACCATCAAGAGAGAGAGATATTAGATATGAAGCAATGACAACATACAAGAACCCATCCCATTGAGGGGAACTGGTAACATCTTTCTATGTTCCCTTCCTAGGTGTCATAATACAAAAAATTCTTTAAAAATTCTTGTCATTGGATGCATGGAGAAAATATTACTTATTATTTGTTGTTTAATGTCTTTAACTGCATAGATCTGGATTTTTGGAGCATTTAATCTAATCACTAACTGCATATATAAGTAATTTGACAGCCATCTTTTATGTTAGGGTTGTTTTTTATGCATAGCTAAAGTGATATTTTTTCGTACGCTTGCAATTAGAATTCACTCTAACAATATATATTTTCACTGGATGTTTTTATAGGTTTGTTACCAGTGTCTCCAATCCAATCCTGGGAATGATAAATCAATTTACTCTTTAGTAAAACTTTCTCAGACTTCGCACTTTAGGGGACAATTTGTTACATGTCATTTTGTCACCATGACACTTGATTGTTCATATGGGTCTATCACAATCCATATCATTTTCCCTTAGAGGTAAAAAAACATTCATGTTCATGAATCAGGTCTTAGAAATTGGAGAAAAGCTCTGTAAAACCCCTAAACATTTACCTGTGTGGTTTTTATAGCCTTTTTCCGTGCATGCATTTATGCTTCTTCCATTAGCTGTGACGATCGACACTGTGTTCTCCACTAAAACTTGTTCACCCCCATGAAAAGCAAGTAAAAATAAAAAGTAACTTCTAGAAGCCTAGTTGGTCAAATATTCTCCCAAATGGAAGCCTCTGGAGTCATGCCAGTTCAAGCTTTATCCCTCCACTCATGGAGCTTATCCCTTGGTCCAAGGAACTCAAATCCCTTTATGGGATGAATCCATCCCTCTCTTAATGTATCTGAAATTACCTCAATCTCTCTATATATTGAGCTCAAGTTGCAGGTTTAAGGGTAGATACCAATATGAATAGAGACTGATTTGTATAGTTTCTAAGCTGGAGAGAGTTCATAGAGTTCATATCTTCTATATATTTTATTTTTTTTTGACATATTGAATATCACACCTTTGTGCCCATGACTTCATACTGGCAATTCTAGGAGCAAGGCTTATCATATTGGAGGAAAACGATTGCGCAGGACCCCAGGAGAAATTTGTACAACGTCAAGGCATCTGGTTGTAAGATTTCTCTTTCTAGTTTATGATAATACATATGGATCTATTTTTCTCATTGTCTTGCTTCTGAATTCATGGAAATAATGTCAATACTTAGACTCCTTGATCACTAAGTTAGATTAGCATTTATGATTATTATATACTACAGATGCTTTGATTATTTGTCTTGTTTGTGATTGGATGTTCTACTCATCATTGAAGAAATACTTTAGAGAGAAAGGTACAGCACTACATCTAACATCTGAATTGAAAGGTAGGAGCATGTCCTCTCTACTTTCCTAATTGTAATTATATTAAAATACAAATAATCTGGAGAAAGAAATATTAAAATGGACCTTTGTTTCTATTTACTCATTGGAGTACTAGAGAGATTGTTCTTGTCCACAGGAGGGATTAATCCTGGTAACTATGAGAAAAATAAAGGAAATTCGTCTTTAAAAAATACATGGGACTATAAAAACAAACTAAATATGGAGTATAGGAAGAATGGATTCCAACAAAATTTCTTTAGGAATATCCCTGAAATACATCAGTAAGTATACCCAGCACAAAGTGAGCCAAAATGCTATAATCATTTGGAAAAAGGCCAACACATCATCCCATGAAGTGTTGGGGATGTGAGAGAGATCACATGTACAAATATTGTCCTCACAAAGGAAAAAGGATGAGGATTTTTCAGAAAAATCAAGAGTAAGGTATAGTAGAAGATATGGGAAGAAGCATGTCAATAATTTATGTAGTCCTGGATGACATATGGGTGGACTACAAATACCACATGGTTGAACTCGAAGGTAACATTGATAACCATGCAATGACTAATTTGATTTATTGTGAAGGTAGTAATAGCTACATTGATCCTAATATGGTTGAAACATTTAAGTTGAAGAGATTCTAGAATGAGAATTGATGGGTAGTTTAACTAGTAATTGGAGCCAAGAGAAAAATCAATAAGTTTTTTAGGGATTTCCCAATGGACATCAATGGAGTTGTCACTAAATAGTATTTAAACACCATACCACTTGATTCATATGAATTCATGATTGATATGTATTGGTTAGAAAAGAATCATGCCATCCTATATTGCTACAAAAAGGCTTCAAAAACCTTTATGATTAAGGGAACTTGTGAATAGTCCAATGTATTCCAAGGTTATTACCAATCAAAGAAATTTCATCCTTATAGATGAAAATAAGTTTCAAGAAAATATTTGAAATATATGCATCTCATAAGGAAGAGGTGATTCAAGATAAGGTGTCAAATCTTAAGTACTATGCAATCTTGATGGAATTTGAAGAAGTATTTATTGAGATACTAAGTTTGGCACCAAAGAGAGACATTACCTTATTTATTAATTTGATTCCTAGAGCCTCTCCATTTTACAAGAAACATTATAAAATGATCATGCTAGAGTTGAAAGAGTTATAAATGTAACTAGAAGAACTTTTGAAGAAGACATACATATACCCAAGTGTCTACCTTGGTGTGCCCAAGTCCTATTTGTGAAGAAGAGGCATGTAGTATTACAGCTACACAATTATTTTAGGTAGATGAATAATGATAACATAAACAAAAAATATCCTTTGCTAAGAATTGATGATCCCTTTTATTAGATGAAGGGAGAAAGATTACTTTCCAAGATAGACCTAAAGTATGTATATCACCAAGTAAGAATCAAAGGCAAATACATAATAAATTTAACATTGAGGACAAGGTATGGAAATTATGAGTGTTTAGTGGTGCCATTTGGTCTTTCAAATGGACCAAATAATTTTTTTGCATCTTTAAATGGAGTTTTCAAATTGTATGTGGAACATTTTTTATTGTTTCCTTTCATGATATTCTTATCTATTCCAAGAGAATGGAGAAACACGAGAAACATTTGATTTCCATGTTATAGGTATTGAGGGAGCATTAGCTAAATTCTAGGATAAGAAAAATCCTTTTTTGTTAGAAGTACATCCACTATTTGGGCCACATTATTTGAGAGGAGGGAACAACAATTTATCTAGAAAATATTGAGGAAATCAAACATTGTATAACACCAAAGAGTGTATGAAAATGTGATATCAATTATGGTGTAGGTGTTTACTATAAGACATTAATTGAAGATTTCTCCCATATTTCACATTCAGTCACTTGATTTCAAAATAAAGGAGTGATGTTTAAATGGAATTTAAAATGTGAATAGAGTTTTGAACACTTCAAATATTTACTTACCAGTGCACCTATATTAAGGATTGTTGATCCAAATGAAGAGTTTGTGGAGTGTATAGATGCAAGCAAGGAAGGACATGGTAGAGTTCTTACCAAAAATGAGCATGTTCTTTTTATGAGTCTAGGAAGCTTAAAGATCATATAAATGAACTATGCCACACATAATTTATAGCTAGTAGCTTTTACTTGTGCACTAAATATTTGGAGGCAAGAAAAGTATCTCGTGGGAAGAAAATATTAGATGAATACAGACCGTAGTGGTGTGAAATATTTATTCAAAAAAAAAAAAACAAATGTCAAACAAGTTAGATGATTGGATTTTATTAGTGAATATGACCTGAATAGAAATCACATCAAAAGCTAAGAGAATAAAGTCAAAAATGCACTCATTAGGGTGGTGCACGAGATGCATGCTATAACTGTAAGCATGTATAGAAAAAATTTAAAGGAAAAAATTTTAGAGGCTATAACAGTGGACCAATATTATTTCAAAATCAATTCAACATTCTAGCAAACTAATTTACAACAAATGTAAAAATATTGTAGGATGCAAGAGGATGGGATTCTCTTGGATAGGAAAAAAGTGTATCTTCCTAATTCTCATTATTTGAGAATGTCAATGTAAATGAAATGAAAAATATACATTATGTTGGACATCAATGGGATTAAAAAACTATTACAACTATGAAAGGCAAGTGTTTTTGGATAAAATGAAGGAATGTGTGGTTTATTACATAGTTAGGTACATGGAATGTTAAAAATTAAAATATGAGCACAAACACTCAATTGGATTACTACTATCATTTCCCGGTCCTAAGTGGAAATGGGAATTTGTTACTATATATTTCATCACGAAATTACCTAGAATAGAGAAGCAAGATGATTTCATCATGGCAATTTTGGATAAGCTCACAAATGTTGCATATTTTACTCTAATAAATTTGACATGTAAAGAATATAACAATGAAAATATTTACATGAAATAAATTTCTAGGATACATTTTGTGCCTAAGGAAATAGTATCTAACATAGATCCCTAGTTTTGTCTTAAGTTTTATGATCTTGGAAGGATTTCGGAAAAAAATGAAATTTAGAAAATACATCGTTGTTATATGGGTATATAGAGAGGATTAATTACGTAATTAAATATATAAAGAGGATGGATGTTATTTATAAGCCTTCCAAGTGGGAATAACATTTGTTGGTTTAATTTTCATATAGTAACAAGTATAAAAAATATTTAATGATGATCACATTCAAAGAACTATGTGGTAGAAATTGTAACAAAATATTAATTTGGGAAAACCCAATAGATAAATCCATTGTTAGGCTAGATATGTTTTAGGAAATGGAATATTATATCATTAAGATAAAGTAGACCTTAAAGGCTATACACTATGGGTAGAAAAGTTATGCAACAAAGGTAGAGGTGTAGTGAATTTTGACTCGGTAATAATGTCATTTTGAAAAAAATTAATGAAATTGGGAAGCTTGTTGAAGTTGGTAGCATATTACTATAGGTCATTTGAGATGTGAGAGAATATTGGGACTATTGCATAAATTCCATATTGATTTGCATATATTTTTGTGCATAATGTATTTCATGTGTATTTTCTTAAAAAGTATGTTCCTGAACCTAACAACATAATTGATCGAACTCTAATTCTAGTGGAGCATGAGGGTGAATTCTACATTTAGCTTGTGAAAATATCGTAAAGGAATATTAGGGTCCTTCAAATGAAAAACATTTACCTTGTAAATGTTCAATGGATTTGATGCAATCCTAAATATGATATGTGGGAGAATGAGGAAACCATGTGGGAGGAGTATTATTATAGGATAATATACATATGTATAAGTATCTAAAATCCCCATTAAATGTATTTGCTTTAATTATATAGAGAGAGATAGATAATGTCTTACTTTCTCCTATAATAAACATGCATCTTTAAAAGTTACAATGAGAAGGAAGAAGGGAAAAACTTAATTCTAGATGCTTCTCCAACATACCCAATGGTTTGCACTTGACCTTTCTATGGTTTCATTAATTCACCACCAACCTACACAATCATCAAAAAATAAATACATTTATCATTCTCCCATAAAATAATAAAACATAAAATTCTATGATTAAATTCTTATTCTATTAATCTCAAGATAACTTATATCCTCAATGGAGATTATACTGGGAGAAGAAGAATAGATCTATATTTATTGAGAGAGAGTTAAAAAATGATGATTACTTGGATATTCAACTTTGTACTTCTAGCTTCAAGACCCAAATTTTTCCTCCTTAGTCTAGTTAGTAGTCTTCACCTAGGATTAGGTCACAATAATGCTAATGCATAACATTCAAAAATGGTATCCCAATCAAGACCAATGATTCCTTATAAAAATAAACAACATAAGCGTTGTTCTAAATATACTTCCTTCCCTTAGTTTTGGCTCTCATACCTATATATTCTTGAGGAGCTAATAATATTCTATAAAAAATGCAAAAATATGAAGATATGAGCTATGTATTTCTTTCATGCAAGACTCCTAGTTGTTGTAAACTAGTTGTCCTTATGTGTCCTTATGTTTTTTTAATATTTTAGGGATGGTTTCACATTTTATACTACGAAAGTGTGATCAATCACGATTATTTCTACAAAAATTTCATTGAGTTTCTATTATTCCCAGGAAAAGTGTTACCACAATATCATTTTTACTAATTAAGTGCACTTTGAGAAAAATATTCATGATCTGATCGCATGTTTTTGTATTATATATTTGTCTTGGTCTATGGTTCCAAATAAAGCTGTAACATATACCCCTTCAAGTGTGAGGTTATAAGATAAATAATGGATGTAATGCATTACGATACCAAATAGGGATAAGTGGACCAAGGGGGAGTTTTATAGGTCAAATAAATCGAAAGTAACTACAAGTAAAAAATTTCCAGTCATATATAAATTATCCTCGAGGTCCAGATACCCATGCTCAGATACATCAATAAGAATGAATTCCAACACAATACATTTTCTATCCATGTACAATATAAAATGCATGACCACAACCATGAAAAATTCATAGTGGATCCATATAAAAAAGGATCATAACCATAATTAAATACAAAGTGGATATATGTCTCTATATATATCAGGAATAAATATAACACCAAGGAGATTGCAATATGGTCTTCAAACTAGTCATCAATGAGTAGATCAATCTTCTCCAACTAGGAAGATAGAAATAGTGGACGATTTCCATAGCCAATGATATTTGATTCCAACTTTGTGATTGTATGAATCTACATCACGTGATTAAATGAGCTAATGTTTAACATGATAAAAATAATCGACTTACTAGTCATTGAGGAAAATACATTAACATATGTGGGAGGACCCATCAATAATCATGATTGACCCCATGGTAAATTATACAATTTTAGAAGGATCCATAAATTAAATGACATGAACACATGGGGAGTCAATCAATCATGGGTTAATGATGTGAAATTACTATCCACTATGAGGGATCATATCACTAATGTCTACAAGCCCCAAGGTACTACTTGTTGGACATAATACTCCATCATTTTTGTATCATTATATATGGTTTTTAAAAATTAATGTATATAGGTGAATATGAGATGTCAATAGACCTCTCGGAAGATGAAACCAAGAGTAATATTCTTGTATTAACATAGATTCACATTAATACAATATCATCCAATCATGGAATGTAGAGTTACACCTCAACCTCACATGCTACCAAATATTTGGAGGTTTTAGTAAATCCATGGCTTTCATGTGAATTCCTACCATCCCTATCTCTCAGGTATATTACATGCATCTACTTCGAATAATTCTAGAATCCATAGGTTTTAATCTACCACGTCTTTGGTTATAATACCACAAACCATTTTTTAGTAATATTTCCCTATTCGTGTCCAAAAATAATTTCAAGGTCCTCACACTTTTATTCCTTGAAATTCAATTACTATTCTCTATCTCTAGTAGGATTGTCCTCTGATGGCTCCATGACAATGACCCTATGCTCATAAGCATAACCATCCAACATAATAGTATTCTTCACAATCTCAATGGTTTCTTGACCTACCCTTTATTATTCATGATCTTGATAGTGTCTAGGCTATACAACATTTAGTTCTATGAACTCATCCCTATGCAAAAAGTTTCCACTACCACCCTTATATGAAATTTGTATGTAACTTAACATGGCATAATTTTTTGTCGGGGGCTCAGATTGAAATGCAAGTTATATTGTTGAAAAGGTCTCGACAAGTAGAAGACGATGGTGGTATCAAAACTCAGTTCTAGGGTGGTCAAAGAATGAAGAAATCTAAGAACCACCATGTTATAAACCAACCTTTAAGTTGGATCAAAATTCCCCACTTTTTTATTCCAATATTAAGAGGTTAGATCTATTACATCTAATGATTCTTTTAAAACTACATATTCTCCTTCATCATCCTTATCAGGGTATAAACTTAATGGGTACTCCTACCCATCAAGTAATTTTTTTATGACAATTTTTCTTTTAAAATTTCCCTTCACGTGACATTTGATTTGTATTTTTACTTATCTTTCAAATATCATAATTATGTGTTTTTGTTAAATTTTTGTTGTGAATGTAAAAACAATTTTTTTGTTAATATAAGTTTTATGTTTTATGTTAGTAATTTTTGTAATTATTCCTTGACCGTAAAATAAGCTTCAACCAAGTAATATCATAGATGTATATATTTTATATTGCTTTGAAGAGATGAGACATATTCAACCATGTTCATTCCTGATGCCAAACTAACCAATGATTTGGTGCAATTATGTATAGTCATTGTTTGCATAATTTCAAAGAGTTTATAAATTATGCTAAACCATTTTTGAAATGTTTTCAAGTAGCTTGGTCAAACCTGTTAACTATAATGCATTTTGAAGAGGAACAATCGATCTTAGCTTACAATTTGAAGAGTTGGACATAAGTAGACCTTATAAATAATCATACATGTTTGAAGCCACTTTTAAACAATAATTTGTGAGGATTCTAAAATTTAAAGAAATAATAATATGCGGGCATGTATTTGAATAAATTCATAATCTTCTCACCATGTTAACACCTAAAAGGCGCAAAATTAGTGGTTTTTAGATTCAAGTGTGAATTTATTGAAAACATCATAGGCTTGGTAACCACACATTTGATATTTCCATATCAAACCAAAAAATATGTTTATTTTCTCATCAAACTAATAAAAATAACCATTTAATAAAAACTAAGATCTATCACCAATGTGCCAACACTAAATAAATTACATAAAACTCTCAAAAATCAAACGAAAATAATCATTTCACCAACATAAACAAAAAAATTCAATCAGTGTTTTATATAGAATACCAATGGCCCATGGGTGTGGAAATGGCATGTGAGTCCGAACCTTTAAGCTGTAGGCTTCAATATTCATGTTTATGCTTAAGTGTGTACAATGTAGAATCACATGGTGTGACTGAAGACAGAGACAAGATTTTTCTAATAGGTACAAAGATCCACTATGGATGAGTCTATGCTTATCTTTAAGCATCATCTTAAAATATTAGTATTGTGGCTATTGTATAATGCAATACTTTTCTTCGAGTCTATGACAATAGAATCACTAACTTCTTTTGTTTATCTAAATTTACTTGAAATTGTTTATATAGGGATAAAATTTTAATTCACCCATCAAATCGAAGGTTTGAAAACTTAGATAACCATCACTACTAATGTGCATATTTTTAAATGATCAATATTTAATAGTTAAATTAAAAAATTAGAGGTAAATACCCTATTATAGTACCTCTTTGCTATTTTTGTTATATCATTTCCATGCAAATTCAAAATGTAAACTGAGAAATTTCTCTCGATAACTTCACGATACCTTCTCCATATTTGGCATCTACAACTCATGGTCTCGTTAGACACACCATGATATAAATTCATGTACCCACCATCATACTATTTACAATGCAATCGTTGCTTCTTTTCATTTTCTTAGATTTTATTTTCGCTATCCTATGTCACAATGTAGATTGAAGCCTCATTATTATAGTCTTTGTTGACGTGGCAGAAGGCCAAATATTCATTGGTACTTCAAATATCCCTATAAAATTTACTTTCACATGCTTCGAGGGTCATTGATATCCCATTAATAGGATGTCCCTCGTGGTTTTTACATGACCTCGCATCCCAACAAGGTTGGAATTTGGATTCCTTTTTATCCACTAGAATTTTGTTTTAGCGTTTTGGCTATTTATCCTTCACATTAAGGAATGTTAATTTGGATTCCTCTTTATCCATCAATTTTATTTTATTTTACATTTTGGCTATTTATCCTTCACATAAAGGAATGTTATGTTCAAAAATTTTCCCTTCAAGAGCGATGCTTTGATATTAAAGTAACTCTTTATTAAAAAATTACTCTTCAATAACACAATTATGTTAAAAAAAAATGAACATAACACACAAACAAATTATTAAATCCTGAATCTTGATTTGAAATTGCATGTAAAACTCAATAAAAATATCCATAACCTGGAAATTAACACAAGAATTATAACATGTGATCCTTTTTTATGATGATTTCTTGCTAGAGGTGATGTTACTTGGAGATGTATCCCATGCATTTTGATGATGTCCCTTAGAGCTAGGAGCACTCTTGGACAGACTTTGTCACTAGCTTGATGGAGTTGGCCATTTTTAGAGGATAACATCATGTTGGAGAGCCCTTTCTCTCACATGTGTGGAGTATTAATGTGATTTTTATTATAATTTATCATTTGTAAGGCTATCTTTAGGTTGGAATTTATGTCATTTTTACTATGATTTATCATTTGTAAGGTTATATTTCGGTCTACTTTTGAGCTATCATCCTAGTTTAATGCTTGAATCAAACTTTTAGGGCTTAATTGCATATTGTATCAAAAAAATTTCCTCTTTTTGGCTTAGTTGCATATTGTGTCAGACAATTTTATTCTTATCATCTCTAGCTGCATATTGCATCAAACCAGCTATCAAACATTTCAAGTCCATTTACTATTGCATGGTGATTGTAGTTGATTCATGGTTGGAATAGGGACAAGGCAAGAAGAGGCATGCTAGATTTTTTCACCCTCATTTCGTACAAAGACCTAAGTTTTTTGTTAGGCTCATTCTAGTTTTTACAATGAATCCCATAACTACTTTAAATAAGCATCTCTACAGGAATTATATCATTAAAATATTATTAACAAAGATGATTTGTGAACATTTGTTTATGAAAATTTGATAAACTGATAAGTATGTTTGATTTAAATTTATGCAACAACATCTTTGATCTTCTAATAAGCTTCTATTAGAAACAAGTGAAGAAAAAGGGTCTTTGGAGAGGCTACTTTTACATATAAAATTCATTTTTCCTTTATCCTAATGAGGTGTTGGAAATACTCCCAACCACCGCCATGAATAAAGAGTGGCAGCAACCCACACCTAATTGAATTTTTGTGCAGGAAGGACAAGGAGCAGGTTTCAGATCTAGAGGCATTTTCACTCAATCCACGCAAAATAAAAAAACAGAGTACCCGAGCTCTTTTCTCTATGGTTATTTCCTTTCCATGTTGAATTGTCGTTGCCCGCAACTTCGCAGCCCGCAACATTTTTGGTTTACCCTTTAAGCCTTCCACCAAAGTTATGTTTCCGTCGATGCAATATCGACGGGACCCACCTTACCTTTACCACATTAACCAAACCGTGCAAGCCTTCGCATTTCCGCTTATTCCTTTTTTTCACATTTTGCACTTACCATGGTTTACCGCACCATCGCCCGCACTTCGCAACATTTTTGGTTTACCTCTTAACATTTTGCCGAATGTTAAATCTCCGCCAACGCGATTCGGCGGGACCCACCATACCTTACCGCACTTACCAATCTACCACAAACCTTTGTTATCGCTTATTTCCTTATCTTTTCAGTTACCGCACCACCCGATGTTTAAAGTGCCCGCAGCCCACACTTTACAAGATTTTCCATTTACCTTTTAAGCCGCCAGCAACTCGCACTTCGCATGTTTTATGACTTACCTGTTTAGTGCCCGCAAGTTATGTTATTTTGTTTTCGATGTGATCGCAAATGGCACGTGTCAAGCTCAGGAGAATAGCACTTAGAAAGCACTCGCAAGCTCAAGAGTTCAATGGATAAGCACCCGCAACTTAAAGTGTTTCAGTTGCGATGTGATCCACGTCACAATCACATATCACAAATTTTAAGTTTTCCCTTATATGCGCCAGTTAAATGTTAAAATCACCGATGTATGATTTGCGATGGAGTTCTGGACGCTGTGTGGTTTCAGAGCTAGAAACAATAAAATTTCAGGCCCGTTTTATTGTGTTTTGTACGTTGTTTCATGTAGAAATAGAAGATCAGGGCGGGAGGACATTTTGGTTATTAACAGTTTGATCCGGCATTGAATTGGCTTAAATGTTCAGGCTTCGACCATTTTGTATAAACGCAAGTAATTTCATGTTTTTTAGGGAGTTGAATCGAATGAAAGATAAGAGTTGAATAAATTTGAAAATGTATTCCTATCCTATGTTTCACGTTCGGCCTATATGTGTATGATTGTTATTTTCCACTATTGCATCCTCTGTGTTGTTTGGGGAAAACACATCCCTCTGTGTTTATTCATAATCTCCAGCACAAGGTTCCAGTTTCAAGCAAAAAGGGTACATGACTAAAGAAGAAATGGTAAAAGAAAACCAAAGCTAAGATTTCTTAGCCAGACTATCAAGCCATCTCAACAAAACATGCAACAATAAAAAATAGGGTTGAAAATTCAATTAAATAAAAAGAGAAGCTATACATAGTCATAATGTTGAACAATATTTCTCTTTTTGTTATCAATTTAATGTATAATTTAGAAATCCAATGCACTGAACCAAGCCTCATGGAAATTTTTGTTGACAATGTCAAATCATCTCCCATTATGGGTTTGGAAAAAATAACAAAATAGTAAGTTTTTGTCGCTTTCAATATGGGCATCTTAATATGTTCTTAATATTAAAAGATGATTACCTCATTTTTATTCAATTATTTTATGCTAACATATTCAATAAACATAGTAACTGAGTTCCAAAATGATATGATATGCATCCCCTAAAGGCTAGAATCATTTTTAAAAGTTTAGCGCTTTCAACAAATACAATGAAATTTGTTTTGATTTTAAAAGTTAGTCTAAAATCATTTTTAAAAGTTTATCCCTTCTAGAAAATACAATGAATTATGTTTAGATTCCATGTGATGAAATTTTGCTAATACCATCTATTATGAGTTCCTCATTGACTATCAAATCCTACATTTTCTATACAATAAAATCATCCAAGTGGGGAAGCCTAATATAAAAGTAAATCAAACATGTATTACAAACTATATAGAGAATTAAATGGACAAAAAGAGTAACATTGAACTTTTCCTAATAAATATTAATGTCAATAAATGGTAAGCGGGATTATTATTTCATGGGCAGATAACATTTTACCTTTTATCTGCAACTGATCACATATTTGACGAAGAGAGTAATGGTCTCCTATGTCAGTGTCATAGTTATCCTCAAACAATAAGGCCCAAATCCTGCCTTCAGAGCTTGCTTCAAAACGAAGTTAGTCAAATGGCACTTAATCATAATAAAATAGGAGAGACCATTTTCCTGTCACGGACCAAACTGAAGGGTTGAAAGAGTGCAGCATGGTTGTTGGCCATTTTGTTGGCACTAACTATATCTAATTATTTGTTCTCACTGTGAAGAAAGCAATGATAAAAAAAAAACCCAAAAAATTGTGCTTAAACAAGTGCATCTATTGTATCAACACACAATTAACCAAGGCCTCACTCATCAAAGAAAACAAGCATCTTTCTCACATCTAAAATATCATATTCTTTCATCGTAGAATTCCACGGAATGCTTCCAAAATCAATAAATCGTTTTCCTCGATAATATCTGAAATTAGAATCTGCATAGATTGATGCTTCTTCAAATGCTTTTCGGGATGATGAGGGGTAATTGATATTATAGGCTCATCACGCATGGCCTTCCCTAAAACCCACGTGAAATAACCTTTGAAAGCGCCACTCTCTATCATCAAATCTGGTTTTAACCGCCTTGAAATGAACCAGATTCCAAAGTTGTGATCAAAACCCATACCAAACATATTATTTTTTTATCGATCTTGTTTGATAAATAGGCCCAAATTCTATCAGGGAGTAAAGATCATCTCTCGTACAATGCATAATAGATCAGTGCTTTCACCTGCCTTTAGATAAATATATAAAGGGGCATAAGATTCATATCCTATAAATGAAATAAAAGATCTCAAATTTAAATTGCAGAAACTTCAACAACACTCAAGATAGTCATATACACTGATACGAGGAGCGTTTAAGTTTTTATAGAACATAGTAATCACAATCAAATGTCAAATGATCCAACAAATTTAACAAATGAGAATATAACTACACATATAACAGAGCACTGGATCACAAATTGAAGATCTTAAAAACATGTAAATATTCCCATAATTTTGTTCAGTAAATCATAGGTTCAAATGAGCTTGTTGATTTTGTGGTCTACTGGTTGAGATGGGTGTGGCAACCAAAACAACAGAGGTTCAACACTTTGTGAGAATAGATCTCAGATCATGTGTATGAATTGTGCAAGTTTGACAACGCCCACGTTAAAGTGGGATTTACAGCATCAATGCGGTGTTGGAGTTCACAGTATGTGGAATTGGGGTTCATAGCTCCTCATGGATTTAAAAAAAGATCATATGAGTTTTCTCAAAACTAAAAGGCAAAGAGAAAATAGGAAAATCTAAATTACCACAATAAGAAATAGCAGTCAAGCTAATAAAAATACACCACGGTAAATTCACGGAGCCAAATTTAAAAGGTTCAGATGGATGCTTTAAAAACTAAAAATTAAAGAGGAAATAGGAAAATATCAATTTCCACAATAAGCAGTAGTAGTCAAGGTAAGAAACATACACCACGGTACTCCGAGAGAGCCAAAATCTGCAGAAGATTCTTTTTCTAAGCCAAAATCTGTAGAAGCTCCATTTTCTGAGCGAAAATCTGAAGCAGCTTGACTGACTGAACCAAAATCTGATGAAGCTTCATTGTCTCTGAATACCACCTTTTGAATTGCGCCATATGTAGCATCCTTGTGAGGAGGTTCCGTCCCTTGTAGGAAGAAAACCCAAAGAATCAAAACCAGAGAGAACAAAAGGCTAATAACATTCAACTTGTTTATGTGTCCGCCTCTAGTTATCCCTTTGGCATTTTTTTGAATTCCCAAGATAGGATTCAATTGATGTCTTTAAACCTAATTGAATCCCTTTGGTTGATAGTGGAAGATTGCTCCTAGAAGTGGAATGACTAATATCGGTAGAAGGGTGATGTTTAGTTTGTTTGCTATGGGGATTGGGGAGATAGTGGTGTGGCAGTCGTGTGCATAGTGGGGTGGTGATTGTTCATATCAGGTTCGATTTTTTGGGTTGATTTTAAACCTATTTTCTGACAGTCTTTGTCCCTAGAGACACATTGCTAGAGCGGAATACCTGAAAATCATCAAAGATCCCCCAAAAAAACCAGCCAACTGGCTTGTACATGACCAATTGAGCTTCTATATGGGATACTCTGACAAGACCACCGAGATGGAATGTGGCCTTCAGCAGATGGAATTAATGACGTTTTGGGAATGATATAAACGGATATAAATACGGTTTATAAAATTCAACACCCATCACAAAAGATGGTGATTTTAAATTTATATACCTATCCCGTCAAATCCCAACCCTGCATCCCAGCTTCCCTAGAAATTACGACTTTAAGCCTCAACCCTCCATATGAAACTAATCAGATGAATCAAAAGGACCATCATTTTCCCTTCCTACATTGATTAGTTGTGACATGTCCTCTTTGTGGCCACAACCGTACACATTGTGGCCCAACCTATGAGACTAATAATTATATGCAACCAAATATGACCCAGATATTAAAGCAAAAATTCAAGTACAAGTATAAAATATGGAGTCAAAATTGCTTGAGAATTAAGCTAGCAACTTGATTTGAAATTTGTTTCACTTTCGACCATTCGAAGAAGAAGAGACCATAAAGTGAAAGCATGCATTACATTTGCATTCTCTATCTGTAATTTTAATGGTACTTTTAGTCTGTGTTGGTCGTCGAAGTTATCTTGATTACAGGTACTTTGGACCTAGACCTGTGGACGTGGCAAGCGGTGTGGACGTGGAAAATGGTGCCTCTCCGTCTCCCTTTCCATTCGTTGATATGAACATAGAGACCCATCCGATGTGGAAGTTCGAAAGCTCGCACTCAAAAACTTTTTGTGACTTTGTTGGAGTATTTACCGTACTTTTGTGGAATCTGTAATTCTCACTTTGGTGATCCTTGTTACTGGTTTGGTGTAACGGAAAACCTCTACATTGTATCAGAGCACAGGGATTTGTAATCAGTGCACAAACAATTTTTATTTGCAGGTTCAGAAGATTGAAGCAACAACAAAGAATGGAGTCTAAATTGGAGTTTCCACAATCGGCTATTCTTACTCCATATAATTACTTCGAATGGAAGCCAAAGATTCAACTTCGTCTCAGAAGTAGAGGCTTATTTCGAGTAACAATGGAAACAGAAGTTGAACCAACATCGACAGTGGAAAAAACAAGATATTTCAGTCTCATGGAAGATGCCTTTGGCATCCTATGTTTATCTATCTGTCCAGAACTGCTATTTCATGTTGAATCATGTTCAACTCCAAATGAAGTATGGAAAAATTTGGAAGGATTGTTTGGAAAACAGGATGAAATGTAGGGTCACATTCTCGAAAATGAGTTAAAATCATTAGATCCGAGAAATTTTGAGAACATTCAAGATTTCTTCACAAAGTATAAAGCCTTGTTTCTTTCGCTGAAAGGATGCGGGATCGACAAATACAGGCAAGAAAGTCAGTTGATTCTTTCCATTTCATCAAAACTTGGTCCAAAGTATGTAGTATTCGTCTCTACATTCCACACAGTAAGATCTGCAACTGGTGCATCTTGGAAGATGCCTTCACTAGATTCTTTTATTCAATCTGTGATGCATGGGAAAGATGAGCTCGTCAAAATGGGCACACTTAAAAATTCCAAAGTGCATACACTTACTGTGCATGCAAAAGGAAAGGAAAATTCCAAAGACCATCAGAAAGGAAAAGGGAAGAAGGATCCTAATCCAAGAAAGGGAGGAAATCCCAAACCCCGTGATGGATCATCTAGCTGAAAGGAAGGGAAAGGAACGAATGGGAAATCAATGTGCAATTATTACCATGGTGGTTTTCACTCTGAATTTGCATGCATGAAGAAGACTATAGATCTTATGGCACAGACACTCCAGCAACAAAAACTTGGAGACCACATTCCTTAGAATGCCAAGAAGAAGTCCGGAGAAAAAGTACCAGAACCAGGAGGTAATGGGCATGTTTTGATTTCTCTTCATTCTACACCGCAAGAATGGATCATTGATTTAGGAGCTTCACATCATATGTCTTCTTCAAAGGAATCATTTTCTTCTCTACATGCATACTCAAGACCTCCTATTCTCATGGGGGACAATTCTACAGTTGCATCAACTGAACAAGGAAGAGTGTAATGCGAAGATGAAAGTTTTGAGAATGTCTTGCGTATTCCAAGGCTTTCTGTGAATCTTCTCTTAGTGTATCAGATTACACACACAGGTAGCAGAAGAAAAGTGGAATTTACCCCGGATTCCGTGAGCATTTATGACATGTAAACTAACTTGAAGATTGCATCTAGCAAGGTAAATGATCAATCTCATATGTATACATTTTCTGATTTTGTTCATCAATCAAATTCTATTTTGCTACTTACGCATGCAAGTGAAGAAACTAGGATTTGGCGCAAGAGATTTGGGCACTTGAATTTCAGATATATGCAGCAGCTTAGCAAGCAAGGGATGGTCAAAGGATTTCTGACCATTGAATTTTCAAATGGTTTTGCTAATGGATGTGCTCTTGGAAAGCATCCACAAGACAAGTTCGAGAAGGGGCATGCATGAAGAGCCTCTTCACCTTTGGAACTTGTAAATAGTGATTTCATGGGTCCATTTCAAGTGCTTTCAATGAAAAAAGAAATATATGTGTTGTCATTTATAGATGATTACACGAGATTCACTTGGGTTTACATCTTGAAACTCAAGTTTGAAGTTTTTCAACATCTAAGTATTTTCAAAGTGCATGCGGAAAATCACTCTGGAAAATGCATCAAGATACTCCGCACAGATAATGGGATGGAGTATGTCAACAAAGATATCAACAATCTTTGTAATGAAATAGGCATACAGTTGCAGCATACAGTTCCTTACACTCCATAGCAAAATGGGGTGGCTGAAAGTAAGAATCGATCTTTGAAAGAGATGGCCAATTGCATGTTGCATGCAAGATCCCTTTCGTCAAAATTGTGGGTTGAAGCTATCAATTGTGCCCCATACATCCAGAATAGATCTCCTCATAAATCTATTACTGGAAAAACGCCTTTTGAGCCTGCACTGGCATGCAACCTAAAGTCAGTCATTTCCGCATTTTTGGATCTCGAGCATGGGCCCGCATTCCTATAGAGAAGAGAAAGGCTTTGGAGCCTCAAAGTAAAGCATGCATATTTGTTGGATTTTCCAATGAAGTCAAAGGGTATAGATTGATTGATATCAACATTGAAGAGCTCTTTATTGAAAGTAGTGTAAAGTTTGACGAAGATATTTTTCATGCTCCAAGAGAGGAACTTGTTACCAAGTTTCCATCACCATTGAGTGATGAGTATATAGATGAAACTTCAGATCAGAATTTTGATGAAGATGAGCCTTTTCCTGTGATACCTGTTGGACCACCAGTTGTTGAACATCGAGATCATACTTCCGCATGTAGTTCGGAAGATTCTCAACCACCTTCAACACAAAAATGGCGTAGCATGAGTGATATCCTTCATGATCTTGCCTCTATACCTCAATTTTAGGAAGATTCACAAACAGTGTTAGCTATGGAGCCATGCATGCCCATGCATGCTTATATGACACATGCATCTGATCCATATACCTATGCAGAAGCATCTGGGCATCCTGAATGGGAAGCAGCAATGGATGAGGAATATAACTCTCTCATTGAGAACCAGACTTGGGATTTGGTTCTGCTACCTTCCAATCATAAACTTGTAAGGTGCAAGTGGGTTTATCGGACCAAGAAAGCAACAAATGGCCAAGTTAGTCGATATAAGGCACGGTTGTTAGTAAAAATTTTTCAGTAGGTACATGGTGTTGACTATGATGAGACTTTTTCTCTAGTGCCAAAAATGGATTCCATTCGTCTAGCTCTCTCCATTGTAGCAGCAAGAGGGTGGGAGGTGCATCATATGGATATGAAGGATGCCTTTCTTCATGGTGATATCGAGGAGGAAATCTACATGGAGCAGCCACAGGGATACATGCACAATTCATCTCTGGTAGATAAACTAAATAAGTCACTCTTTGGCATCAAGCAGGCACCTAGACCATGGTAAGCAAAGATGGATTCTTATTTGTTATCTCAAAATTTTGTACGCTACAAATATGATTCCAATATTTATTTTTTTAAGAACATTGAGTCATGGTTGATCATAGTACTCTACGTAGATGATATTTTGATAACAGGTATTTCAGCTTCTGTCATTAATGAGGTAAAAACTGCATTGCATAAGCGGTTTTCTATGACAAACACGGGCTTGCTAAATTTCTTCCTTGTACTAGAGACCAATCAGAGTGGTTCTAGGATTACCATTTCTCAACCAAATTATGCTAGAGATATTTTTTCATGATTTCACATGAGTGACTACAAGCCAAAAACCACACCTTTTTTATCAGGGATAAAGCTTGAGAATGGAAAAGACATGCCATTGGTTGATTACACATTGTCCCATGAGGTTGTGGGAATTATTCTTTATCTCACTCACTCCTATCCTGATCTCTCATATGATGTAGGAGTAGTTTCCAGATACATGTAGGAGCCACATGAGCTACACTGGAAAGCTACAAAGTGCATCCTTTGATATGTCCATGCGACAATCACCTATGGGATTCATTATGTAGCCAATTGTTCTTTGAAAATCATTGGTTTCATAGATTTAGATTGGGTTGGCGACAACATTGATCGGAAGCCCACCTCCGGTTATGTACTTAGTTTGGCATCCGGCCGAATTTTTTTTTCAAACAAAAAGTAGGCTGCCATTTCTTTATCATCAGTAGAGGTCGAGTATAGAGGAGGAGTGAATTCCACTATTCAAGCCATTTGGCTACAGCATTTCCTATATGAGCTTGGGATCAGTGTCCATCGTCGAACTGTCATCTGGTGCGATAATAAAAGTAAGTTAAATTTTTGCAGAGATCCAGTGCAATGATAGTGGACCAAACACATCGAGATCCACATGCACTTCATTAGAGAACTCATTCATGATGGGATCATCAATCTTCAAAACTGTCCTAGTTTTGAGTAGACTTCTGATATCTTCACCAAGACTTTCGCTAAGTAGAAGTTTCGATTCCTGCAAGATCGTCACAGGGTGAAGGACATGACTGCCTAGCAGTTGTCTTCTCTCTAATTTTTCATTATATTTTGAGTGTGGGGAGGTTTCTTCCCACTGGGTTTTCCCTCTTTCATCCTTTTCATGCATTGTATATGGGTACCTAAAATGGCCGTGGTGCTGGGACTCATTCATTTTTCATCACACTCACCTAAGTTATGCTTAAGGGGGGGTGTTGGTGTACATGCACCTAGATTAGCTTTAGTTCAACTCTAGAGATTCCATGCAATGTGCACTTGCCTTTAGCTAGTTAACTTGAGTGCTTTACATGCACATAATTAGCCTTAATTATCTTTAGTTCAACTCTATATATCACATGCGATGTGCACTTGTTTTTAGCTAGTTAACTCGAGTGCTTACATGCGATGTGCACTTGGATTAGTTAGTTAACTCAAGTGCTTGCATATGGTGCATGTGCACATTAGCAAAACATAAATCACACTTAACTTCAGTTAGCTTTAACTATGCATAGTTATTGCATGTAAAACTAAGCTTAACTTAGGTGATTTTATATATTGATTCTAAAACTAATATTGATGAATTAATTTCATTATTTTCTCCATTCTTGCTCACTCCTTTGTTCTCTTGCAAGTTTGTTCATTGTTTTGAAAATCTAGATCTTTGTGTCTCAAAATATGTAGAGGTTTGTCGTTACACCAAAACCTGCAGGTATTTGAAAACCTCCAAACCAGTAAGAAGGATCAACAGGGTGGGAATTACGGATTCCATAGAGGTGCGGTGATTACTCCAACACCCCCCTCAAACGCAGCTCGGGGGAATCAAACCTGGGTCCAGGCTCTGATACCATGAAGAGGTTTTTCGTTACACCAAAATCCACAGATTTTGGTAAACTTCCAAACCGGTAACTAGGATCCCCAAGGTGGGAATTACAGGTTCCATAAAGGTGCAGTGATTACTCCAACACACCTTCTGTCTTTTCACTATAATTCATTCTTATTCGTATGAGGTAGGGCATCAATACTGGTGAGCGATGTCCAGCCTACTGCAGTGTTTTTAAGTTTTAACACTATGTTACAAGGACATCCATAACATATGGTCATTCATATACATAAGATCAGCATATGATTTTTCTTTTCTTCGACATCACCCAGGTCCGACAATGGATCCTCCTGCAACTCCTTCAATTGGATGTTGTCTAATCGACGTCATTTCCTTTCTCTTTTTTTTGCCACTCTGGTTTGTATGGTTTCGTGGGACTCTTAGTTGGAAGGTTATTATTATATCTACGTCTCACTCTCGCTCAGTTTAATTTTCAAAATTTACACACCCACGCTATGTTTTGTTTTCAAATTCAAAAGATTTATGTAAACCATGATGCAGTTTCCGGTTTTCTCTTTTAAAAGAAAATTGAAATTCTTTGCATTTAAAGGAAAATAAATTCTCCCCCCTTCCCTAAGCACCCGATCCCTCTCTCTCTCCTTAACCCTCTCACTCCCTCTATTCCCCTCCTTTTCCCTATCCCTTTGTCTCTACCACTCTTGCTCCTTCTCTTTCTCTCCCTCCCTCCTCGAAACCTTTCCCTGTCCTTTTATCTCTTCCTCTTTCTATGTCTTTGTCCCTTTTCTGATTCTCTTACCTTTTTATGCACAAAGGAACATAAAACCATTGTTTTTTTAATATTGCATGCATGTCATTTTTAAAAAAACATGTGCACTTTCCTAGGACATGTGAGAAAGTTGATGTGGAAGTTAGACAAAGGTCAACGTTAGAAAAATATAATGTTCTCACATTTATGAGAATGCACATGCATTCTTGAAATTTGTTCACACACACACACACAGATATAGTTTAGACAATTATATATTGTTATCATTAAATTTGGTACTTGAGAGTTCTTTTCATTGTCCTTAAAATTCGATACTTAAGAGTTCTTTTCAAGAGATAGTTCGATAAAAACTATCTCTATATACTATTTTATAAAGTTTATCAATCTTATTAAGTTAATGGGAATGTTTATTTTGTAATAGGGCTTTCAAAATTTTATTTTAGTTTCCAATAATTAATAAGTGGATGTTAGAGATTTAATCTATGTGAAATATCCATAGAATATTTTTATTAGTAGTCAGGATAATTGATTGAGATTTAACTCAAAGCTAGCTATGTCCTTTTTTCTTTTTGATTTAATTAAAAATATGTTATAATATTAAATTAAAATATACATATAAAATATTTTGATTGTAAAATAAGTTATGGATTTTTAGACATGTTCTGTTATAACCCATAGTATTGACTTATGATATTGTAACAAAGTCTATTTTACAAGTTAAAAATATTTACAATAAAGTGAAGATGAATCTCCATGATTATAAGATTTTTTTCATATATATATATATAATTTAAAATAAATTATAATTTATTTTGTTAATTTTTATGATATTTTAATCTTAGTAATGTGAATTATATACCACATAAATATTCTAAGACCTGTAATAGAGATTGATGTTTATTGACATTTAATAACTATTTAAATTATATAACTATTCTAATCCACAATGTCAGATAATAACTAAAAATATTTAAAACTACCATTTTAATTATAATTTGGTTCTAATGTTTATTAATATTAATACATAAAATTGACTAATTAATATGTTTTAAATGTATTTATTTTTTTCTATGACCTTATTATATTGAAATTTATTTTTAATGATATTAGTAATGTATGAATATCACGTTTTCTTGTTATAAAATAATGTAGAGAATATATTAAAGTGAATAAGACATCAATATAACCTAATTGACTAATAGTTGAATATTAATAATAAAGTTTAATGATAGTGTTGTATTTTTGTCTTTGTTAATATCATATTTATAATATAAATCATAAATAATATCATATTTTCATCCATGATAAATATCTTTTTAGAAATTTATGTGATTTAAAAAAACTTAATTATTATTTTTTTTCAAAAAATATTATAAAAAAATTATTTTAAATATAATAAGTTAAAATTTTTGAAAAATATATAAACATTAAAAAAATATATATATTTTAAAAAAATATATTAAAATATTGAAATATGGACATTCGTATAACAGTGTAAATGAATTTTTATTATATGTACATAAATAAAATTGAAATTAGGAAAAAAATAATTTTTAATTAATATAAATTCACTACAACATTATATATATATATATAATTTTAATAATATCTATATTTGTATTTTGAAGGTATATTAAAGTTTAACTAATCAACCGCACATAATTTGGATATGCTAGAAATAAATATATTAATTGTTTTCAATATCAGTAATAATAAAAAGTTAAAATGAATAGTCAAAAGGTTAAAACTAACAAAATTGCATATATTGTTGGAAACACAGAAGAGTAAAGGTACAAATAACAAAAATAATTCACACATAACAACACACGAGTTGCGAATCTTTTATTGATCATACAAACTTGATTGATCTTAATACCTTGAACTCGGTGAAGGGTATTTATCCTTTTCGACTAACGACTTTCTTGACATGAACACACTTACCAAACTCATCTATCACATGACTTGAGCATTACATAACTCGACTTGAATCAACACTCACTTAACTCGTTAACTGATGTAGCCAAAAGGCCACTTTTACCCAAATGTGCAAACTAATTCCATAGTCTCCCTAAAACCCGAGGTTAGATTCATACATTCTCAAAGAACCTTTATAACACAATTTTAACTTCAACAAAATTCTTTTATGTGGAAGCTCCTTTAAAAATTGGGTTCGGATTTTTAACTCATATAATAAAGGGTTTTTTTTCTTCTTTTGCCGTGGTCATCTTCATTACCGTGCTCAATTAAAACTATGCGATGAAAATGAAACTTTACATAAAATCGCGTGGACCTAAGGGTTATGGCCCACGTAAACTCCTTTCCCCGCAGCGGATCACAATATCACTTATGGCAGTCGCACTTCGCACCTTTTACAACTTACCTCCTCACAAATTCACCTCTTAACGATTTTTGCGATATTGTGATTTCGCAATTCGCAACTTCTCCACATCGCTTGTCACAAAATTTAACATTTAAAAATAAATATATCCCCTATAATGTGCGATATGTGATATGCGTCTCATCGCATCGCAAACTCCTTATCTCACATCAACTTAACACTTTATCACATCGCAACTTAAATAGTTTACCGTGCGAACTCTTAACAACAAACACAAAAAATTTGTCGATGCGCGAAATCGCACTGGATTGTGATTTAGTCTCCACCGTTGATCTCGCGCAAATCTAACAGTTACGTTGCGGCCTTACTGATTGGCTTCGCATCGCAACTAACACAACTTACCTTCCGATGTCTTAACTATAAACATTAGAATCTCCGATGTGTGATATGCGATTGAATCTTCTGTCTAACACATGGACTTCATACTTTCCCCAACTTACCGGATCGCAACTTAAACCTTTTACTTTGCTATTGCACCTTCCCAATTGACCTTGCAAAGAGATCTCGCCGTTAATCTTCAAATGGATTTAATCCTCGCCATCTGTTTCCCTTCCTTTGGAAATCTTCTAAAAGTTCATTTCCTTTGAACTTTTCTCGGTTTTCTTTGAGTTCTCCACTCGCTATTACTCTTGATCTTTAACTTCTATTCATTCGCTTAGATCCTTAATCGCCTTTAAAAGAATTCTGCAGTCAAAAATCGACTACGTCTTTCCTCCTTTTTCCGCTTATTGTAACTGTATGTTCTACCCTGCGACTAGAACCTTCAATAAGATTCGACCAAGCCTTCACTTCATGTATCAACTTGAGCTTTTAAACAAAATTTATGCCCAGTCAACCTCCTCTCTATCAACTGCTCCAGAACTGGAATCACTCGTGACTATACCCAGTTCTTCCATTGTAAATCTTTTTTTCACTCAGAAGGAGTTCTTCAATAATTAAAATTCCTTCACAAAGAATTCTTTCACACAGAAACAATATTTTTTCTATTACTGATCACTCAGCGCATAAGAGAAAACAATCACACCATTTTTATGATTCAACAACACAACACCTATTCATGAACTCAGAATTCAGCTTTATATTCACCAATAAATATTTACATAAGGATAAATTTCCTCTTGGGCTGATTTTCTCTTTCAGTGGCCTTTCAATGCTGCTTCTCTATCTCTCTGCCCATAGGATTTTCTCCTCCTTTAATGAAATTCTATCCTTCCAATATTTATTAACAGAGTCCTAAACTATAGGAACTAACTCCTACATTTTTGTAACTAATTCCTAAATTTAGACTTGATCCTATATTTTCTAAACCGAATGGACTAATCCTATCCCATCTACTCCCTTATCCAATGAATTCAGCCAACACACAGATTCAATTAAATGACTCAACTCTTTGACTAATGTGTCAACATCTATCTAGAACCTTCTAGAATAATACGTGTGAACTATGATGTTTTTACAAGACTTTACAATGATTATACAAAGAAATGTCCCTCTTGGACCAATGTCAAGACCTTAGGCCTTGAGTTACATTACAAACTTAACTTGAGGCTATATGCTCATGCATCATACTCGCAAAGTAGAAAGAAGACATGATCACCTGATCATGAACCTTCAGTCCTTGTCTTTTTTAGATCCCAAACTCTGTTTTGTAGTTATCCATAAGCTCAATTTTCTTCATCATTCTTCAACTGCAATATTTTAGGCTTCCATGCTTTATACAGTAGTGCTCCACTGTCTCTACCTTCATTGTTCTTCACTGTTCAAAAAAATTCACAGTGGAATGCTTTCTTCATTCTTCTACAATTCATCTTATGTATCTGCATTAGGTTCCATAATTCATCTATGGCTTCTTGTAATTCAGTCTGCTGCTGCAACCCAATTTTTTTTTCCTTACCTTGCCATTACACTTTTCTGCACTTAATCCATTCATCACTAAACTGTTGATTTCTTTATTCAGCTCTTCTTGCTTCAAATTTTTCTTTTTCACTTTGAATTACTCCATTTATTGCTGTAAATATTGTTCTGGATGTTAGTATGAATTCTTCGTCGAAGTGTATGAAAAAGAACCACTTTAGCTACGCATAACTAATAGCCCTAACAACAAAAGTGGCTGCCAACATCTTCAGATCTGCAATTAGTTAGACAAGAAAATAGCTGCAAAATACCAGATCTATGTATGGAAAGACATTAAGCAGTAAAATAAAGGGTTTTCTCCATGCATCCAACAGACAAGACAAGAACACGATTTTTTGAAAGAATTTTATATTACAGGGCACCTGGGAGGAAAACAAGAAGGTGTATCCAGCTCTCCTCAATGGGATGGGTTCTTTGTAGTCCTCGGCACTTCAGATCTAAGCTTTCTCTCTTGTAAGTGAAAGAACTGGCCGTGAAGCTCAATGAGGTAAATGATGACCAAAAGATAAAACCTGATCAGCAAGGCATTAAGCAAAAAAGGTAGAAATATGGGAAGAATATCTATTTATAAATCTTGATTAAACTCAGGTGTCATATTTGTTTGATTGTGGTCCTCCGTACCCATGTGAGTCCCTGTACTATGAATATTTTATTATATTTGTAGGAGGGAAAGGGTGTTTGACTTGGGTCAAATCCCTTGATTAGTGGAAAATAAATAAATAAATGATTTATTTATCTTTTTAAGGAAGTGGTTGGAAGGTAATTAAATAAATAATGATTTATTTGATTAATAGTGGGTGATTTAGTCATATTTAACAAGGAATATTATTTAAATAAGATTTAAATAATTATTCCTAGAAAATAATAAGATAAATAAGGATTTATCTAATTAATTTCCTTGTTTTGGGTTAAATATGACCTTGAATAATAATTAAATTATTTTTTAATTAATTATTCCATGAGGAAAATCAAACAAGTATAGATTTGTTTAATATTTCCCTTTAGGGTTTCCTGTTTCGACCATAAACAACTTAATAAAGGTGTTTTACTAAGTTATTTCACATAGTGAAAGCAATTTTACTTAGGGTAAAATTGGTCTTACATGGTGTACTTGGGTTGATCTAATGATGATAGGTTAGATGACCAAAAATAATTATATTTGAATTTTTTAGAAATATTAGAGTAGGGAAAATGTCTAAAAGAGTGTGGCATTAAATTGTAAGAACTCAATCACTAGACAACAAGAGAGTCGAGGAGAGAGAAGGTGAGGTAGATAGTGTCTTTGAAGGACTAGACCCTGAGGGAGACGAGACTCGCGGAGTGCAACAAGCTCTTTTTATGAGATAGTACTGTCTTGAAGAGCGGCGAGAGGCATACCTATGCCCGCCGAGACAAAGTACAAAAGAATAGTGTGTCGATGGAGAAACAAGGGACGAACCATAGAGTAGTGGCATAATCGGGAACGGATAAAAAATACAATGAGAATCTCACATACATCTTTGTGCACAGGATAACGGCTAGGACTAGTACAATAATGTACGAGTACATGAGATAAATACAACCCAAATTCCCCCCTGTAAATGGGAGAAGGGGGCTCTGAAAATACGACTAATACATGCAAACCAAAGAAGCGGCGCAGTAGCTAAGGCCAACATCATCGAAAATGCGGAGCTGCATGAAAATTGCCAAAGAAGAGGTCATCCCAGGACATGTGGTGGGCTGCGGGGCCCCCTCATGAGGGTTGAGACATCTCACACACACCCAGGAATCATCAAGAGTTGCTACTGTATCACTGAACCATCAAGTATACGGATCTCGGTCATGCTGAAAGGAGCTGGAGAAACAATCAAGTCAAAGGGAAATGAGAGATCCCTTCGCTTGATCCGAGGCACCGAACAAGAGTGGAAGCTGGAACCAAGGTACACTGCCCTCTAGACCTAACTTCTGGAATGAATAAGTTGATGTCGACAGAAGGAGTTCTGCCATAGGTGAGGCAATGAGATATCCTCAACTAAGGCACGAGAGAAAATAGAGTAGAGTGACGGACAGACTGACCCTAATGATGATAGTGGAAATGGGAAGGACTGAGTAGCGAATGGACGACTTCCCTTGTTAGAGCATAAAGAGCATGGATGACACGGCAGCGACTGACGCAAGATCATAAGGGATAGGGGATAGTGAGACTGAAGGTCATAATGTGAGACACAAGAGAGAGACCAAGCAATGAAGGATGGAGGGCTATAGTGGGGTGCAAAGGGACATGGTATAGATTCCATGGATGCAATGATGACTCAACTTGGATGCTCTAAACAAGGGCGACTCGATGGTGCTACCACACAGTAAAGGCCCCAATGGGGGACCATAGAAACATGAGTACAAGGTGGGAACTCATGACGAAAATCGGCACGAACATGGACAAGTAAGGGGGCAATATGGTGCCCCGAGTACAAGTGTCGTAAGTGAGGAAATTCGATTTTAAGTGGAGGTGAGGTGACCTCACGTGGACGAAATGGGTCCTGGTGAAGATGGAAAACAGATGCTGGCTATCTAAAAGAGAATAAAACACGCATCTCAAAAGGGAAATGCTAAGGGTAATATTTCTTGAGATAGAGTGCATAGCGAGGATTAGGAGGAGGATTGCCTTCGAATTCCTCTAAAAAGTATGTCCCCTTACCAAGACCCTTACTGATGACGTAAGGGCCTAGCCATAATGAGTCGAACTTCTCGTGACCAAGGACATCATGGGCCTGGTCATATACTAGAACAAGGTCGCCTTTGTGAAAAGGACGAGGGTGGATGTTTTGGTCATATTGAGCTTTGGTGCGTTTACTGGCCGCTTCTATGGGTTGCAATGCAACACGGCGGTCTACAGAGGCACGCCCAAGCATGATAAGTCGTTTTTCTAGAGGTTGGGTGTCAAGGAGAAGTTCAACAGCCAGATGAAGGGAAGGGATTTCACACTCGATTGGTAAGATAGCCTCCTCGCCAAAAACGAGGTGAGGAGGATTATGGTTGAGGGGCATGGGTGCCCCCGAGCCTGGTGTGGTCATGCAAGAATGTATTTATGAAAAGGGGAAGCTAAACACATTTTAATGATGTGGTGTGCCATTTGTTCTGGTTATGGTTATGCAGTTTGAGAAAGGAAATGGAGGATTACCAATCTCTTTTGGTACTGCATATAGGGATCAAATGGACTTTAAGTTTCCGAATTGGCATACCTGGTGTCACTATCCCAAAAGGAGGATTTGAAGATAATGAACTGATGCTCTCGTAGAAAAGCTATAGGTTGGTCAACAATAATGTCTAAGAGACTGGGTTGCTGATGTAAGATGAGGGAACGATAAGGGGTATCGTCCCGAGAGTGATCTGAAGTGATATGGGACTCTAGAGGTTCTTCTAAATGTGGAAGAATACTAGGTCTAAAGTCAACACGACCAGATACACTAGGAGAGTGGTGGAGAATGGCTTCTCTTGGTCTCTCAAATGTGGGTGCCCCCTTACCCAAACATTGGGTTTCAATGTAATGGCCACAAGGTGGATGTGGTGTGAACGCCTGGGTTCGATGTAAGGGGGAATAGATAATGTCAGGGGTGGGGATTTTTTCCATAATGTCGTCATCGCGATAGACGATGGGGTGACTGGTGGAAGAAAGACCACCTAACGTGGTGAAGTGACCTGAATCATCATCATGAGAAGAGAGGTTCACATGCGCATCATCACAAGGGGTGACCGAAGAGTAAGTAGATAAAGGATCTACCGATGTTGAGCCCAAGATGATCGCTGAAGGAAGGTCAAGCGAAACAACAGGGTAGGATTCAGATGGAATGTTCCTCGAGGGTCTCATGGATGATTATAGGTAGAAAATGCTGGACGAAGGCTCCGTCATCTTGACATTAGGAGGGGGAATGTCAATGGGAGCAGTCATATCTGGTAGGTCTATTGGAGCAGACTACGCAAATAGGGGAGAGGTGGACCCATTGCGCTTGGCCTCGAATTGGTGGACCGCGGTGAGAGAGGTGCGGAAGTCCTCGAGGCGGGGACAAAGATGGGTGTAATGGCCATGGAGATCACACAAAGCATAGGGGTGGTTGGTATGAATAGTCTTGGGGTTCTTGGCTGCGGTCGCGGAAGGAACATAGGCTTCTAGGACCGCGGACTCAGGGAACGTGACATTAACCATGGGCTTGAGATGAAGCAATTCAGGACAGGTATGGGAGGCGTGACCGACAACATCACACAAAGCACACTGGATGGTATGCTTTGGAGGCTGAGGAGGATCAGGGTTTGTCGGGGAAGCCTTGTCCTTTGATGCCCCCTTGCGAGCTTTGCCCTTCTTACCCGAAGCGGTCGCAACAGGAGGTGGTGCCTGTTGAGGTGACTGAGGCACTGATGCAATGGGAGAAGTCGTGGGGACCGGTTGAACCGGGGTCAAAGCGATATAAGGTTTGGGCTGACCAGGCAGGGTGGGGGCTGGAGGATCAAGGTACCAAACGGGAATCCCAAGGGTCAAGTTAGGAAGAGAGAGGGTGGCCATGACTGGTACCGTGTACACTCCTGGTGGGGGAGCTAGGAACGGTATCTGACCAGAGGGGTAATGGCCAGGTGGGACTGCTCCTAAATGGCTAAGGCCTGGAGGAACCGTGCCAGGGGGATAAAGGGGCTCGTGACTACCAACTGCAGGTGAAGGGCTAGGAGCAAGTTGTGGAGGGAAAGGTTGCTGACTAGCCAAAGCAGGTTGCTTAAGGGCAGCCTGAGACGATTGCATCATGCACACATTCAATAAGCTGGGATCAGTGATAGGAGGAGGGGGGAGACAAGGAAACGTTCCAAGCAAGGGGGAGTCCTTGTAAACACTGGGGGAGACACTGGTCAAGGAATCGACGGTTTGCTTGTTGGCTACAGAAGAGATGGTCGTCTCAGGTGAGGTCTGAGATTTTGGCTCATGATATGTCAACTGGTCAATGGTGACTATCTTTCCATTATGGGGAAAAGACATCTTGCGAAAAACCGCGGATGGGACAACAGACATAGCATAGGTGTAGCTTCGTCCCAATAGAATGTTGTAGTCTAGCGGGGCGTCTATGACTTCAACGTCAACGCAAACAGTCTTACCGCCGAGGGTGATAGGGAAATTACGAAACAAGCCAATGGGATGGGAGGCATGACCGTCCCACGCTCGAAGGGTGATCGTGGAAGGGGCCAACTCAGGGGATCCGAGTTGCTTCCAGACCGAAGCAGACATCACGCAGGTGGATGCCCCCTCGTCAATTATACACCGGCAAACGATGGCGTTCCGTATTTTGACTGAGATTTGGAAGGCGACGGAAGGAGGAAGGGGAGGGTGGTCCGATTGAGTGGCATCGAAAACAATCATTTGGTCATCAGCAGGATCTACAGCGCCTAGGGCAGATAGTAGAGCCTTCTTTTGGGAAGGGCACGACTAGAGGAGTTCCAGTGTGGAAATGGCAGCAGGGGATTGTGCCAAATCATCTACTATGCTATACGAATGAGCAGCTCGACCAGAAGCAGCATTTCGGCGTAATGGTCCCTTAGGAATCTTGGTATGAACCTCAACTTTAGGTTGAGGGATATGTAAGGGGCCACTGGATGTCGAAAGAGGCTCTGTAGAACCTGAAGAAGGAGGCTCGGGGGCAGACTGAGCAGGAGGCTTGGGGTACTGGCGAGACCGAGTTTGAAGGTTAAGGTCGACGGTTAGAGGTGGATCAGAGTTCATCATGAGGATTGGGTAGTTGGGGGAACCAGAAGGGGAAGGTTGAGTGGCCGCCTGTCTGGCAGGTGGTTGGGTGGCCACGAATCCCTGCTGTGCATCCACCTGCTTATGAGGGGGCAGTGACTGCTGTGGCAGGGGTTGAGAAGGAGGCAAAAGTGCATATGCTGAAGGAGCTGGCGCACCAGGCTGCGGATAAGGGTAATGGTTAGGTTGGGCAACATTGAGGTAAGCAGGAGGTTGGGCAAAAGGATATCCTGGCTGCGTGTTACCGGGAGGGGGAGAAGTGCAAGAAGTGGTGCCCCCTTCCCCAGGAAAGCCATAGCTCATGAGAGGTTGAGCGGATAGATGAGAGATAGATCCAATGATACTGTCAGCGGCATGAGGTGCCCCTGGTGTATGGGCATCACTGGGTCTGGGGAGATCAGGTAGGACAGTAGGATCATAACCTGTCTGAGCGTAGATCAGGTCGTATTTTAACGCCATTTGGAGGGCATCTTCTTCGGTTTGAGGAAAATGTGATGCGACATCTTTCCCGATAGGGGACAAGAGAGATCTAAGGAACCAGTCCATGTAGACACGGTCTTCGAAGGGAGGAGATTTGCATAGGCTCCGTCTTCTTCGCCATTCCTGGACATGGGTAGAAAGGCGGGTCGAAGAGGTTTGCTTGAAGGAAGTCAAGAGTTCGATACCGGTGTCATAACGAAGGGGAAGCTGGAAGTAAGATAAAAAAGCCTGGGCAAGAGTTGCAAAGGTGGTATGGGAGGAAGTGGGCTGATCAACATACCACTTAGAAGCTTCGCCTGTAAGTGTGCGTTGGAACAATCTAAGATGAACAGAGTCATCGGTAATGGAGGTAGATGAACACCACATGTGGAAAGATCGAACATGATTTGAAGGATCTTCTCCAGCACGACCTTCAAACTTTGGGATGTCGGAAGGGAGCTTTGTCGGCATAGCGGGCCAGCTAGCGTCATGATGTATAGGATCGTTTATCAACCGGTCCAAATCGGGGAGGCTGAGGCCTGCCAAGAAGGGGAGCACGGGTGAAGCCGAGGTAGTTCCTGTGGTGGTTCTGCTAGTAGTAGTCCCGGCATTAGGGCCGGGATTCCCGCTAGTGTTAGGCCCTGGACCAGACATAGTGGAGGTGATAGGGGGGAGAACCAGAAGGAAAAGGAGAACCCAAAGAATCAGAGAAGGACTGGCTCGACGACGGTGGGACGGAGCAGGTCGATCGACCGGAAACTGAGGGTGAAGGCCAAGAAGTCTCCGGGAAAGGCGCCTTGGGGGCGCAATGATGACAGGAAGAAGGAAACCGACAAGGGCAGAAAGGGACAGAATCAAGTGAGGTCAAGGGTAGAAAAGGTGCAGTGACAATTGATTTTAGAGTCTTTGCCAGGCGGTGTTAACCAGGCGCTTCTTCACTTAGGGTCAGTGTGTGGCGTGCGTTAATTTTAATTTTTAAACCCTTCTCGTTTTGAGAGCAAGAAAAAGTGTGCTGCGTAACTGAAAAGAAATCTGCGTAGAACAATATAGATTGCTGAAAAGACAGAACATTTAACAGTTAACTATGCATCAATCTAACCCAAAGAGGCGGGTCTCTCAAAACTACTCTAAAAGAGGGCAAAAATCTAGTCAAAACACATATAAAAAGAGGCCAATAGATCTAGGGTCAAAAGGGATAGGGATCTAAAGGAGAAAGCTGCTAAAAAGAGGTGCAAATCACAGCCAAGAGGCAGAGGCAAGGTGGCTAGAAAAAGGGGGAAATCAGCAAAAAGAGGAAGGGACAGGGATGAGGTCCTAAAGGGGGGTCCAAACAAAACTACAAGAGGTGATTTGAAAGGAAGAAAAGCTGATTAAAAGGGATCTGAGGATGAGGTATCAGATCTGAAAAAGGGAAGGCTGAAACTCTGAAAAATCAGACACCTGAAACAGCTAAAACTCTTCCACCAAAAGTGGAGGGTACTGAAGCCCTAGGGGGCTAGGTTCCCACTTAAATGAGCAAAAGCAGATCAGAAACAAATCGAAACGGGCTGAGACAGAGGCTGGAAAACCCTGACAGAAGCTTCAGAAAAACCCAGAAAAATTTCAGAAAAACAGCAGAAAAAAGTCCAGGTCGCGGTTTTTGACCAGTTTTTCGCTCCGGTCGCAGTTTTGGGGCTGTTTTCTGCGACCTGAGGCTTGAGGTCGCACTTTTTGGGCCAAAAAGTGCGACCTACACTTCCGGGACTCTCGGCGGCAGATTTCAGAAAAAAAATGTCGTCTCAGCTGCGGCTGATGTCGGTCACCTGCGCAATAGGGCCAGAAACACACGGAAGTTAGAAATTTTAATGTTTGAGGGCTTTATGAGGAAAAAACCACATGAAAATAGGAAAAAAAAAAAGCTGAAAAGAAACCCTAGGGTCTGAAGTAGCTGGATATGCAGGAATAGGAAAAACGACAGCGGTCGTAATTTAAAACCCGTGTGGAGTCGCCATTTGTTAGTATGAATTCTTCGTCGAGGTGTGCGAAAAAGAACCACTTTAGCTACGCATAACTAATAGCCCTAACAACAATAGAGGCTGCCAAACATCTTTAGATCTGCGATTAGTAGTAAAAATGCTGCAACAAACAGATCTATAAATGGAAAGACATTAAGCAGTAAAGTAAAGGGTTTGCTCCATGCATCCAACAGACAAGACAAGAACACGATTTTTTTGAAAGAATTTTATATTACAGGGCACCTGGGAGGAAAACAAGAAGGTGTATCCAGCTCTCCTCAATGGGATGGGTTCTTTGTAGTCCTCAGCACTTCAGATCTAAGCTTTCTCTCTCTTGTAGGTGTAGAAAACCCAATGCAAAAATGAAGCTCAATGGGAGAAAAATGATGGAAAATGAGACCAAGTGTATAGATCCAGAGTGATCTAGTAGGCAACAAAAGGTGAGGAATAATGGGGAAGAACCCTCCTATTTATAACAAAATATTGGGTCATTCTAGATCTTGGTGCATGATTAAAATAATGTTAACCAAATCTAGATCCACCTTTATGGAATATTTTATTATATTTGTTGGAGGGAAAGGGTGTTTGACTTGGGTCAAATCCTTGATCAGTGAAAAATAAATAAATAAATGATTTATTTATCTTTTTAAGGAAGTGGTTGGAAGATAATCAAATAAATAATGATTTATTTGATTTATAGTGGGTGATTTGGTCATATTTAACAAGGAATATTGTCTAAATAAGATTTAAATAATTATTCCTAGAAAATAATAAGATAACTAAGGGTTTATCTCATTAATTTCTTTGTTTTTGGGTTAAACATGACTGGGAATAATAATTAAATTATGGTTTAATTAATTATTCCATGAGGAAAATCAAACAAATATAGGTTTGTTTAATATTTCCTTTTGGGGTTTCCTGTTTGGACCATGAACAACCTAATAAATGTGGTTTATTAAGTTATTTAACATAGTGAAGGCAATTTTACTGAGGGTAAAATTGGTCTTACATGGTGTACTTGGGTCCATCTAATGATGATAGGTTAGATGACCAAAAAAAATGGTGTAACACTGGATATTGCTTCAAATATTACTACTGACATTGTTGTCTCCCATAATTCCTGAATATCCCTTAATATATCTCCCTCTGCAAAATCCCTTTTCTGCTCACTACCTGCAAATTTACTTTCAAAAAATAAAATTTCTTTTGATTCTGTGACTGCATTAATATACTCGTTCACTCTTCTTTGTATACTAGAAAACATAATCAAGTTTGGAAAACTAGTATCTGCTCCTGCCTATTTCACAACTTGAGACATTTCCACACCACTATCTCCAATTCCTTTCTCATAATCAGATTCTTCTAGTAACTCATTTTCTACTTGATTCCTCCCAAATAGATCACAAAGTTGTTCATCAATTCCAGCATATTTTTCTTCCTCTTCCTTGACAACCCTCAGTTATTGTCCTTCACCTCTTTGGCCAATTCTAATATTTAATTTAGCTTCTTCAAACACGACATCTTCATGTTTTACATCTTCCTTATCATTATGCCTTACCTGGAAACTTCCAGTGCTACTTCAGTTCTAAAACTGACTGTCCTTCAACTTGTGACAAGTCTATCTCATCTTCATCAAAACCTGTAATCAGAAACCAATTATCAGAAAAAATACAAGGCCTTATTTCCTTTTCCCTCTTTGGAAACATCTCAGTATGTTGCTCCAGTTTTTCCTCTAACTCCTTTGTCAGCACATTAGTATGCTGATTTAAATTCTCCAAAGAACTCACGAGACTGTCAACTCTCTCCTTGATATCATCTGTTTCAAGGATGTCTCTCTCCTATGGTTCACAGTAATGAACTCCTTTTGTAGTGTCGATTTGTTGAACTCTTATTACCATTCTTGCATCCTTATCATCTTCTTCATGATTTTCATTCATGACAATTTCTTTGTCTTCCTTATTCAACAATTTATCCTGAATATATATCCTCTACTTTTCCAACTTTATTCTTTGAAGATCTAACTTTCTATATAACTCAACAATTTCAATTGGAGTAGAATTTGGAAACTTTACACAGTTTTCAATACCTCACTTTTTGTTGACCAATCCTTAGCTGATCCTTATTCCTATGTTAAATATACACACATGTCTAAATCATCATGCTTAAAAATTCCAAACTCATTAGGCACAGTAAATACCATTCCTTCATCTTCATGTCGTAACTCATATCTGCTATTCCAATCTTCATTGTTACTAGCTCTAATATTCTTCTGCTCATTTCCATGAGACCCCTCTGTCTCCTTTCATTTATGAGATATTGTTATCTCAGTCTTAATATGAATAGATTTTAGACTCTTCTGCTTCTTCTTAAAAAACTCTAAATTTTGTTCATCATCATGTGATGTACCTACAAACATACACAAAATATCAGTTTTAATACTTTGAGACCTCTTGGCCTCACTTGAAGTTCTAGTATTCAAGTCTTCTCCTAGATACTCCTTTGACTTGAGTATACCAGTTTTCTCTTGAGCATTCATCATTCGCTCTTTTCTCCTCTTCTGTATCTTATGCCACCTCATCTTTCTTCTCATGAGGAGACAAAATATTTGGTCTTCCTCCTCCTTCTGTAACATCTCCATCATGACTTCCACATGGACTTCTATCTCAGCTTTCTCTCTCTCATATTCTTCATAACTCATTTGTCTCCATATTTCATTTTCTTTACCATCTTCTTTCTTCAATTTTTGGCTTCTTCCTGAACCTCTCCTATGACTATCAGTAGCCATATTCTTCTTACCTTCATGAGCTCCTCACTCACTATGAGTTGTACTTAAGCCTCCGTAATAACAAGACCTCCCTGCTATAACTTACCTCACCAAGCTTTCTCTATACTTGGCCACTTGTCCCCTCTCTGGAACTTTCTTTTGAGCACTCCTCCGCTCCTTCTAGGCTTCAAATCATCTGCACTTTTGAGAACAGAGTTGTTCTCCTATATTTCAATCACAATGAAATACTAGGTTCTGGCCACTCCTGTTCTTCCTCTCTCAGAAACCCTTACCAGTTTCCTTCATCACTGCTTCTAAGGTTTGATCTTATTTTTCTAAGATTTCTTGACTTCTACTGCTACCACTTCCATTTAGTCTCCTCCCAAAGTAGTTATCACTGTCTAACTTACTATTTAGGCTACAAGCCTCTTCTTCACTTGCATGCAAACTCCTCTTTCTTACAGACTACTACTGGCATGTCTCCTTCCTTTCACTGAACAGTGTCTTCTTCTCTGGTTTTATCTTTCCTTTAATATAGTAAACATGCTCTAAACCCAAAAGATCTTTAAACCTTGCTCTGATACCAAATGATGCAACCAAAAGGCCACTTTTACGCACATGTGCAAACTAATTCCATAGTCTGCCTAAAACCAGAGGATACATTCATAAATTCTCAAAGAACCTTTATAACCCAACTTTAACTTTAATAAAATTCTTTTATGCAGAAGCTCCTTTAAAAATTGGGTTCGTAAATCATATAATAAAGGGGGCTTCTTATCTTTTTTACCGTGGTCATCTTCATTACCATGCTCAATTAAAACTCTGCAATGAAAATGCAACTTTACATAAACTTGCATGGACCTGAGGGTTATAGCCCACGTAAACTTCTTTCCCCGCAACAGATCACAATATCACTTACGGCGGTCGCACTATGCACCTTTTACAACCTACCTCCCCGTGGATTCACCGCTTAACAATTTTCACGATATTGTGATTTTGCAATTCGCAACTTCTCCACATCACTCATCGCAAATTTTAACATTTAACAATAAGCTTAGGCCTTGAGTTAAATCAAAAACTTAACTTGAGGCCAGATGCTCCTGCATCATCAACTCTCTAAATATAGTTAAATCTCTATGCGAGAATTAATTAGATATTTAACACTCCCCCTTAATTATGGCCACTAAACTAAAACATAACTCATGACAACTCAAACATGTTTGTTGGTCCATCTCTCAGCTTGGCTTATAACACCCAAGTTTCTTTTGTGAAACTAAAACACATATTTTTCTAATGGCTTTGTAAATATATCGGTGAGTTGATCACTATATTTACAATACTTCAACTGAACTTCTCCATTTCTGACAAGTTCTCTAATAAAATGATATCTAGTATTAATATGATTTCTCTTTTGATGAAACAAACTATCCTTAGATAGTGCAATCGTTTAGGTGTTGTCATAATATATTGTTGTTGATCCTTGTTTTTTATTCTTGAGTCCATCCAATGCTATTATTAAGGATATTTTTGTTCAACCCTTAGTTAAACTGAGAGGGGGTGGAGTGAATCAGTTTAAAACATTCATAGACTTTTAAAACTTTCCTTTAAACTTATTTACACTTTCATTTCATTATCAACTTAATATATAATGAAACAACAACCTTAATCTGTGAGTGGCAAGCATTAAGAATATTAATACAGAAAATCAACACATAATCATCATGCACATGGACAACAGATATAAGTGGAAACCCATAAGGGAGAAAACCACATCTTATAATTGTTTTGATGCAAAGGAAAGCTCCAACTCCCTCTCACAACTGATTTTTTGTAGGCTCCAACCTACAAGAGGCTACTACCTCAACTTCTGCAAGCTAGAACTTGAAAGGAAGCTCCTAATCCCATATATTTTATGTAGGCTACAACCCACAAGAGGCTCCTACCTCAACCAGCTACAACATGATATGGAAGCACCAAATCCCTTAGAATATAATAAAATCATATGTTGATTTACCTAGATATGAGCTATGTTTTTCAACTTCTTCATTGTTGTCCTTCGAGTCTTCAAATTTGCTTTATTTCATCTCTGGATCTTCACAACTTCTCTGTTTTCTCAGTATTATTCTTCCACTCTCTAACCTCCTTATGCATATCACAATATCGTCATTTATAGAGAAAAATTCATAGTTGTTTGCATTCCATATGGGAATATGAAATGAACTGGTATGACCCTTTGCATTACACCTTCTCATTTTCTTACTCAGTATGTTTAGGATGTTACATTTCTATGTACTCATTTCAATATTATATTGGAGTTTTTCTTTTCCTACAGTGACTTTCCTTTGCATCACAAACAATATGAAATAAATAATATATTTATAGTTACAATCAATTATTTACTCAGCCCTTTCAGTTTCTATCTTTACTATGTGTCTTCCTCTTCTACTTGTTGTCCTTTTGTTTTTTCTGTTTTTTCAATTATATTCCAACTGTGTTGTATAACTGTCTTTTTTTTTACTCACGTATTTTCTTCTGCGTTCAGCATTTTCATTTGCCTTACTGTCGCCACACTATTCTGCCCAAGCTCCTGGTCCTTTTTTTTGCGTTCAAATCATTTCTTTATGACTTGTGGGGTATAACCCACATAAAACTCCCTTTTAACACAACAGAGTGTTACAAACCTAAGTTTTATCAACATACATACGTTTATCGAACAAACAACGCATATATAACATACATACGTTAGCAATCAACCATGCGTATTAACATACATACTTTAAGCAATCAAACAGTGCACACATAATATACACAGACCAAAATAATTCATAAACCTGGAACCAATGCAAATACGAAGGGTTTTCCTACCGCAGGATCCCAGTATACCTTGAGCCAATCACATCTCATTGCAACTACTTTCCCGTGCATTTCCCACTCTACCAATAGCGATAAACCATAAACTATGCAATCTGTGATCTGCGCTCGTGTACGGTGCTGCCACATGGACTCCCATCATCGTATCGCATTGCTTTATCCTTACCGCATCACAACCAAAACAACATACCTTACTGTTACACTGAAATTTGTCACCATGAAATTTTAGTACTCCCTTGGAAGTCTACAATATCAAAGTTCCCAAAGTCAAGTTTTGAAACTAAGAGAAAAGCTCATAAAAGCCTTAAAACTCTAGTACCACACTTTCTCCTAGTCTTTCTTGCGTTCCTGCACTTTTTCGCTATAAATCATGTGTAGCCAAGCACACTTTCTGTTTATTAAAAGTGTGGACCCCTGTAAAAGGTTAGAAAAGGTGCTTGTGCCTTTTCTAACCTTTTACAGGGGTCCACACTTTTAATAAACAAAAAGTGTGCTTGGCTACGAATGATTTATGGCTAAAAAGTGCAGGACCGCAGGAAAAACTAGGAGAAAGTGCGGTACCAAAGTTTTAAGGCTTTTATGAGCTTTTCTCTTATTTGGAAGGCTTGGATTTGGGAACTTTGATATTGTATACTTCCAAGGGAGTACTAAAATGTCATGGTGACAAATTTCAGTGTAACAAATTGCCCCCTAGAGTTTGAAATCTGAGAATATTCAAAGAGTGATGTGCTTTATCATTTCAAGGATCAGCCTGTGGACATCCCAGTCGGAAGCTTGTAAAAACATCCAACGCAACACATATACATATATAAAATCGCTGAGGTAGGCATTCCCATACTCAGATCAAAACTAACTAAAACTTGTTCTGATACAGAAATGATTTTAATATTACATCAATAGTGTAGACACAGCATGGGTGCAGCCATCTGTAATGAATCCTCTACTGCATAATGAATAATAAAACTCCTCGCAGCCTGGATGGTGGAAACTAGTGTTGAGCCCTAATTTTTTTTTTCTTTTCACCAAAATCCACTTCATTCCATCAATCCTTTATCATTTATAGGCCTAAAAGATCAATAATAATGATTAAAGTCACTTTAAGAATATATGCAATGACTAACTTGTTATACTTTTGTGATTTTGTTATCTTAATGGTTTCTGAGAAACTTTAGATACAGAATGTAGTCATTCTGTAGCTAATCATATGTTCTGTAGCCATCTTAGTGTTTAAAAAAGTTACAGGTGTCATCTGAGGGAAATACGTATACGTTTGGACTCCAAAACTCTCTCGCATCATTCCTTATCATCCACGAAGGTTGAGAAAAAAACTGGAAGTGATTATGCACGTGAACAGAGCTAAAATCCAAGAAGCAGATTTCTATAAGGATAAGGACTCTAGATTTTCCTTTAACAAATCATGAGTCCTCAAAAATATTTTTAGTTTAATTTTGACTGTAGAAGACACCTATGCCAATTTTTACTCAATATCAGTTATGTAATTGCTTATAAAAATAACTCGGTGAACCGAGAAAGAGACTGGATGTTTTTAGTTTTCAAATACTGTGACACTCTATTTCTGAGCAGTTTTAATTAAAGGACTATACCATTGATGTTGTTCTGAAGGAAACTTGAAGGAGTTAAAGCTTCGTGTGCCAATCTGATAGTAGAGGGCCTCTGCTATCTGAAGAGGCTTTTACATATTTTCTAGATAAGTAACCTTTAATTATGTTTTGTTCTTACTTAGGAAGTTTTCTTAGTTCATCTTTTTGCATCATGTTTTATGTTGTTTACTTATGTTGAAGATCCTCCTAATATTACAGTCAATATTGTTCTCATAAGCTGTTCCAATATATCTCTAATACATGAATGAGATCTAGCTATAGTATTTTGAGTTAATTGCATTTCAATTATGTTAGTTAGATTTAGAAGATCCTCATTATTTTATAAGCTATTCTTGTTCTCAAACTATTCTAACACATCACTATTATATGAACGATAATCAGTTATATTATTTTGATTTATTGACATTTTCTGCTCTACAATTAGGTAAGAAATTCTCATGTTATTACAAACAGTCTTTTCTCAAGTTCTTCCAAGAAATCTCTAATTCCTGAGTAAGACTTAATAGTAATATGGTGAGTTTTAGAATAAGCTAGCTCTAGTGTCATAAGTTATTTTAGCATAGGGATCCTTACTATGTTACAGATGATCTTTTTCTCAAGTTGTTCCAACAAATTTCAAACAATGAATAAGATTTCTCTGTGATGTTTTAAGTTATTTTTTTCTAAAATATCCTCATCACATCAAAACTAATCCTTTTCTCAGTTTGTTCCAATACATTTCCAATGAAACAAATTGGTCTAAGTTTAATGTTATGAGTTACTTTCTTAGCAGCTTTACAATCTGTGGATTAGCATTCTCTATTCTTTTTATCATTCCTAGTTTAGAGTAGATCTTGCAACTAAATTATGTTTTAGTGCATTCAGTAACATTTCCTTTTCTACAATTAATTTAGTTTTTCCCTTTAGCATAAAATAGACATCAAACATAAAACCAAAAACACTAGAAAAACACTAAATACAACGAAGTAGGAAGAGGATACTTAGGCACATATGGTGCACATCACTTCAACAGTTTACTAACCCTGGTCGATGATTTATGATATCAATTTAGGAAAACTAGATTGACCAAACATTTTGGCGCCCTTTCTGGGGAAGTGTAACTAGGTGGCCTTATTTCCTACCTCCCAAAAACAATGATATGCATAGAGAAAGAGACTCAAGGGGTAGATTTATAAGAAGCAGAAGCTTGATTCCCAGAACACCACTCGTTCCACAAAGACCAAGAGGCAGCACACCTCCAACTCAAACCCATATTCCATACTATACTGGTCATAGACTTCCAGAAATCCTAAGATCAGATATTCCATCAGAGAGATCTCCCACTTCATCTACTGAACCTATCATAGAAGAAGATCCAAGGACCCCTGCTGGAGACATAACCTTTTTCACTTCCACAGAAGAATCTACCATGGCAGAAGAAGGTGGAGGAGGAGTCTTTAATGGATAACATACACTATTTGGAGGAGGTAGAGGAGAAGGAGGTAGAGGTCAAGAAGAAGGCAAAGGAAGAGGTAGAAGGGAAATGGGAAGCTCTTTTTGGTTCCCTATAATAGATGAAGAAACCAATGCAACTATGAAAAATATTTCACCCTCTGTCCTTCCAAACTTTTATGGAATCAAAAGTGAAGATCCTGAAACCTTCCTATTTGAATTTGAAGTCCTATGTAGAACCTATGATTACTTACAAGATGCCCAAAAACTTAAACTATTCCCTTCAACATTGAAAGGAGCAGCATTAAAATGGTTTATGAGTTTAATCAATAGTTATATTAGGACATGGGAAGATATGAGACAAGAATTTCTAGAGAGGTATTTGGATTACTATATGCCAATCAACCATAAGGAGGAAGTGTTCAAAATGGTAAAAAAAGAGGATGAAAATCTGGAAGATTTGTTGGAAATATTTAACTATAACATCAAGAGAGAAAAAATGGAAAACTTACACCAAGATACTTTGAAAGCTCTCTTGCTGAATACAATTAGGGATGAATGGCTAGATATCCTTAATATGATGGGAAAAGGGGATATATCTCATCTCACATTACCTGAAATAGCTGAATTATGTATCAACCTTTCAACACGGAAATCTAGAACTCTAAAAGGACCAAGAGACCCTACTCTTGCAAGGGCAAGTAAGTATGCTTCTGGAACAGTAAGTAGGGAAGAAATAGGACATATGCTTGATGAATTCAAATCTGACATTTTAGGGAGTCTTAGTGAACAAATAGACACCCTTAAGTTACAAAACAAGCAAAAAGCTGAATCTGATGCCCTAGCAATCTTTTGTCCCAAATGTAGAAAGAAGCATGCCTTGAGAGAGTGCCCTTTGGATGCAAAAATAGTAGAGACTTGTGTAATTTGTTCAAAAAAACATGAGACCAAGAGTTTTCCTTCACTTCCTAGTCTTAAAGCTGTCTTTCAAGAAGAAACCCCTACAAATTCCCCAAAATCTCTCAATTTTGTCTCTAGGAGGCCTTGGCAAGGACCTCAAGCACAAGGATTCAATGATCAGATGTATAATCAATCCCCACCAAATTGGAATTTTTGGCAGCAACCTTGGCCCCAATTCCAAAATCAATCTCAAACTTGGGCACAAGGAGCACAAAATCACTATGGAAGATACTCCCAATATTATCAATATCCACCATCTTATCCACCATATCCAAATTTCCCTCCTCAACAAAACCCTCAAAAAAATACACAAGCATCAAAATCCACCACTTCCATTGCCATTTCCTCAGAAATAAAATTAGTTACCTACCCAACCTATACCAAACCCCAACAACAAAAATCCTCAAAACACATAAATTATAGAAGTTCAACAGTTCCCAAGCTATTTGATCACTCCTTTAGACTATAATGATGTTCAACTCAGGTCTGGAAAAATACTTGAAAAGAAGAAACCTTCTGTAATCATACAAGAGAAAAACAACTCTGAGGAAGATTCTCTACAGGTAAATAAAAGTCTTGAAGAGAGCACATCCTTTCAAGACCCAAACATTGAAAAATCAAAACAAAAAGAACCAATAATTTCAACTCCTATATTAGAGTAGCCAGCAACATTCACCTCTACACCTCCCTTTCCAGAAAGATTACAAATTGATAAGGGCGTAGAGAAACAAATTATGGTGCATAATTATGATTTCCTAGATGAGCTAAGGAATGTTTGTATTAAGATACCATTATTACAGGCTATCAAGGAAATTCCAATCTTAGAAAAGACAATAAAGGAGTTGAGCATGAAAAAAACAGGAAAAAGAATAAAAGAGACAAAGAAAATTCAACTAGTAGGAAAAATAGCAGACATCATGATGGGTAAGATTCCTATTCCAAAATATCTAGACCCGGGAAATTCAGTTGTTAAAGTACACATCAATGGAACTGAGATCCAAAACACACTCATTGATTTAGGAGCAGTAGTTAATATCATGAATAGACAAGTCAGGGATAAACTAAAACTTCCTAATCTTCTTTTTACACCCACATTATTACAATTAGCAGATAGATCTATGATTAAACCTGATGGGGTAATAGAAGACATTCCAGTGTCCTTAGATTCTTCGGATTATCCTGTGGATTTTATGATCCTAACTCCTAAAAATAATCTAGGAGGACATCCTATTATATTAGGAAGACCTTGGTTAGCTACAGCTGATGCCTTCATTAGTTGTATATCCAGTGATATGTACATTTCCGATGGTAGTTCAACCAAGAAATTTACCTTGTATCCTCCAGTAATAAAAATTACAGATTTAGATGATACTCAATGGATTGAGGATGAAGAAGACATACAACCTCTCTTCACAATTTTAGAAATTAGTGAAGATAGCCAGATTCTAAATACCTTAGAAAATTTTTAATCCTCTTCAGAATAAAAACATGAACAATTTCAAGAAGAATCCAACATTGAGCTCTTATCATCAAGACAGATGTCTCTTTACTCCATGGATAAATTTGGAAACTCTACAGTTGAGATATTTTCAGGTAAAACTTTAAACATAAATAAGAACCTAGAGAAATTCGAACAAGAAAATCTAGTCAAAATATTACAGAGACATTATTCTGCATATGCATGGGAGTACATTGATATGAAATGGATAAACCCTAAGACTTGCACTCATCACATCTACATAGAGGAAAATTGTAGACCAATCAGACAACCTCAGAGAAGGATGAATCCAAACCTTAGGGAGATTGTTAAAGAAGAATTGCAGAAATTGTTAAATGTCAACTTTATTTATCCCATTTCAGATAGTCAGTGGGTTTATCCTTTGGTAATTGTACCAAATAAAAATGGTAAATGGAGGGTATGTATTGACTATCGGGAATTAAACAAAGCCACTATTAAAGATCATTTTCTCCTACATCAGGTGTTAGACACATTAGCTGGCAAAAAGTACTTTTCATTTTTATATGGGTTCAGTGATTATAATCAAATTCAAGTAGCACTTGAAGATCAAGACAAAACCACATTTACCTGTCCTTGGGGTACCTATGCCTACCGAGTATTGCCATTTGGACTATGCAATGCACCTGAAAAATTTCAAAGGGAAGTATTAGGAATCTTTTCAAATCTAATACATGACTGTGTAGAGGTATATATGGATGACTTCACAATCTATGGAAACACATTTGAAGAAGCCTTAGCAAACTTGGAAAAAGTTTTAAAAATATGTAAAGAAGCAAATCTTTCATTAAGTCATGAGAATTGTTTCATGATGTTTACTAAATGGATTGTTTTGGGGCATCACATTTCAGGAGATGGAATTAGAGTTGATGAATCAAAAGTTGAAGTCATCTCTAGCTTATCTATTCCAAGTTGTCAAAAAGATGTTAGGAGTTTTCTAGGATTTACAGGGTATTACAGAAGATTTATAGAAAACTTCACCAAGATAGCATCTCCACTTTTCAAACTACTTACCAAGGACTGTGAATTCAAGTGGAATCCTGATTGCCAGTTAGCCTTTGAGACCCTGAAAACAAAAATCTCTAAAGCACCTATTTTTAGGGGACCTAGCTGGAAATTACCTTTTCATATTTCAACAGATGCCTGAGATACAGCTTTAGGAGCTGTATTAGGACAAAAGGACCCTATTCCTTATGTCATCTACTCTACAAGTAAAAATTTGACCCCTTCGGAGTTAAATTATACTGTAACTGAAAAAGATTTCTTAGCTGTTGTTCATGGCATAAATAAATTCAGAAACTATATAACAGGCTATGAAACTTTTGTTCACACAGATCACTCTGCAATTAAATATTTAATGAACAAATCAATTACTAATGGCATAGTCATAAGATGGTTATTGTTTTTACATGAATTTAACATCACCATTCTAGATAGGCCTGGAAAAAAAAATATAGTAGCTAATTTCCCATCTAGACTCCAAAACATTAAAGACAATACTCCAGTTGAAGATCAATTCCCTGATGAATATCTTTTTGCAATTTCTACTCCAACTCCTTGGTTTGCTGACATTGCCAATTATCTAGTTTCAGGGAAATTTCCTTCAATTATGAATGCAAGAGATAAAAGAAAGATTATTTATGATAGTGCAAAATATTCATGGGTTGCTAATGAGTTATAAAAAACAGGTCCAGACTTTATTATTAGGAGATGTGTTCGAGAAGATGAGATGCCTAAAATTCTCAAGGCATGTCATGATGAACCTTGTGGTGGACACTTTGCTGATAAAAAGAAAGCTTATAAGATCCTTCATTTAGGATATTATTGGCCATCCCTCTTTAAATATGCTAAAGAGTATTTCAAAAGGTGTGACAGCTGCCAAAGGGTAGGAAAACCTTCTCCTTCAGGTGAGATTCCATTGCAGCCTCAGGTACATATTGAACCCTTTAAGAAATGGGCTTTAGATTTTGTAGGAACTATTAGTCCTCCATCAAGACAAAATAAATATATATTAGTTTGCACTGATTATGTTACAAAATGGGTAGAGGCCAAGCCATTACTTTCTACTACTAAAGCATCTGTAGTTAATTTTCTTTTTTAGGATATTTTTACTCGTTTTGGTGTCCCAACAGAAATTTTTACAGATCAAGGGGATCAATTCACATCAAAGTTGGTGGAACAAATGGTAAAGAAGTACAAAATTAGACACAGAAAATCCACTCCCTATCATCCACAAGCAAATGGCCAAGTGGAATCTACCAATAAGGTCATTGAAGGGATCCTAACAAAGACTGTTCATTTACATAGAAAATATTGGGCATACAAGCTTTCTGAAGCCTTCTGGGCCTAAAAGACTACATGGAGAAGCACAACAGGTCATACCCCTTATGAACTTTTTTATGGAAAACAAGTCTTGTTTCCCATAGAGTTTCATATTCAAACTTTAAAAATGGCAGTCCAGCTAGGACTTGATTTAACAGAGGCACAAAAGCACAGATTGAAGCAGATTAATGAATTGGATGAGATCAAACAGGATGCAGTCCAGAGAACAAATATAGTCCAACAACAAAGGACTAGATGCCATGATAAGTAAATTAAGAAAAAGAAATTTAAAGAAGGTGACTGGGCCCTCTTGTTTGATTCAAATTACAAAGATTTTCAAGGTAAATTCCAAACTCATTGGCTTGGGCCATATGAAATTGTGAAAATATTTGACAATGGAGCAATAAAAATCAGGACAATAGATGAAGATAAGGTGGCTTTTCTTTTAAATGGTCACAGATTGAAATTATATCATAAGACACTTTCAAGAGAAGAATTTGTCAAGAAATTCCAAGAAAGCAGTGATGTGAAGTTAATGAAGAATAATCCTTCTTCTTCTTCATTAACTTAATTGTATTTTCATATTAAAAAAAAAAAAAACAGAGTATAAACATGAAAACTAATCATTGATTAGCATGTTTATACAGAAAAGATAAGCTGAGAATCAGAATTCTTCCGACACCTTAGATTTTCAAAATTGTTCTTTTTCTACAATCAAATATCATAAAATCATAAGTTGCATACTCACTTTTCATATTTCATTCCACTCCAAATTTATGATCCATCTCATTTCATCATATTTAATTTCATTTAAACTTCATTCCACTCCATTTCATGATCCATCTCATTTCATTCCATACTTCATTCCATCCATGTTTCATTTCATTTAATTCCATGTCTCAAATTTTTTACAAGTACATTCTGCAGCCAGCTATTCAGCAACCATCTTTTCTGTAGCCAAATATTCAGCAGCCACTTGTTCTGCAGCCAATTGATTTTGCAAACCTACTTCAGCAAGTAAAATCAAAAGGATTATGGAGTCTAAAAGATCAATAATTTTCAGATGAAAGTCAAAGCATATCAAAGCAGCAAAAATCAAAGGGATAAGGTAAAACTGTGTGTGAAATTATTTTTGATAGCGAATTATGAAAGATATAATATGGTTAAGTCATATGTATGTTTCATAAAGTTATTTTTTTATTCGAATTGATAAAGCCTATCATAAAATTCTTGAACAAATCCCTTCCATTCCACTCCATATCAAACCATCATTAATTAGGAGTTAATGGTCAGTACTTAGAAGTGACCTATCAGGTCACGTCATTAGACAGAAACATTCATTAATGATTTTGAAAATATTCATGAGATTTCTTCACGGTCTTTTACTCCATGAAAAACTCTTAAACTCAATCATTCTTATGACTTATCCTTACCATATTCCACTCAATGCCATGATATTTCGTAGCCAATTCCTGTCTGCAGAAACAGAGAAGCCATTTTTAGGGTGAGACAACCCTCTACAACCATTTTTACCTCAAACAGGAGAAAAGAGCAGTGAATTGAGGCTGAGGAAAGGAAGAAATGGGACTTATTGTAAGGTCAGAGCCAATCAGAACTAAACATCTAGAAGGTTACCCTCAGATTAAAGAGTTATTACAGTAGGTTGAATGGCTAAAGTTTATGGAGAAGTTCAATGGATTTCATAAGGAGGTCACCAAGTAATTTGCCCGGTCATTCAATGGGTCAGAGGTCGAAATTGGTGATATCAAGTTCATTGTCATGGAGTCATTCATAGTAGAAGCAACAGAGTTGCCGAGGCAAGGGGAGCATTGGTTTAAAAACAAAGAATTTCATAATGAAGCCTAGAGACAGATGTTAAAAACACCAGGTATGGACATTTCAGTATTTAAGAAAGGCATTCCTAGTTCAGCCTTGAAAAATAAATGGAAAAATATGTTGCTAATTCTACAAAAGTTCATAACCTGTGAGGGGAGATTTGGCACTTTATATGTTTAACAGATTAGACTCATGATGAATTTTCTAGATGAAGAGATAAATCTACCCTTTTTCCTGCTCAATAGTTTTAAAAGGATGGCTTCTAATGTACAAAAAAGGGTTCAGTTCTTAGAAACTACCTTATATAATCATGGCTTAATTAAAATTTTAATTGAGTATCATTTGAAGAAGGTAGGAGATAATTGGGATCAATTCCTCTTGAAAAATCATTTTGAAGAACCTAAAGAAACTCTGTCTGAAGAAAAACATGTAAGGAGAAGCAGGAGGGGAAAATTTGCTGAAAGCAAAACTGACATATCAACACAAGAAGACAACGAGGAAATAATCTCTGAAAAATTGGCCAAAATCAAGAAACAACTTAGAAAGGAAAAGGTAACACGGAAGGATGCTAAAGAGAAAAATGAGGGACCATCTAAACTGAGAAGAAGTCACAGGCTTAAAGGCATAATGAAAAAGACAATAGTCGAGCAAGCAGGAATCATAGATATTGAATATGAAGAGACACCAATTGGCAGATCTCCTGAATACCAGTATGAGGAATATCGTGATAGAGGAACTCCAGATGTAGATTAGGCCCAAAAACAGATCTATGATTATGTTGAATCATTAGAAAGAAGAGCCTCGGAAAACAGAGAAATAAATCCCAGTCCACAAGAACCTCCAATCGAAGTGATGAAAAGAGACAAATATGAATTGGAGGTACTGAATAGGCATATAAAAAATGAAAATGAAATTTTAAGGGAACAAGTCGAACTGAAAAGTGACATGAACACAACTCTATCTCTGCAAATGAAAAAATTGTATAAGGCTAGTACGAAGTTGAAGAAGAAAAACAAGAAATTAAACATGGCACTTATAGATCTAAGGTTCAAATTGTTCATGAGGACACCTAGAATTCCATTGAACACCAAGCAAAGCAGAAAGAGGAAGCTAGATGTCCTTGCTGAAGTTTCAGAATACATGGATTGATTGCATGAGGACATGCAAATGTTTTGCAGTGGTGGTATGTTGAGCCCTAAAAATGTCTTTTATTTTCACCAAAATCCACTTCATTCCATCAATACCTTATCATTTATAGGCCTAAAATATCAATAAGAATGATTAAAATCACTTTAAGAATATATGCAATGACTAACTTGTTATACTTTTGTGATTTTGTTATCTTAATGGTTTCTGAGCAGCTTTAGCTATAGAATGCAGTCATTCTATAGCTAATCATATGTTCCGTAGCCATATTAGTGTTTAAATAGGTTACAGGTGTCATATGAGGGAAATACGTATACGGTTAGACTCCAAAACTCTCCTGCATCATTCCTTATCATCCACGAAGGCTGAGAAAAAAACTGGAAGTGATTATGCATGTGGACAAAGATAAAATCCAAGAAGTAGATTTCTATAAGGATAAGGAATATTGATTTGCCTTTAACAAATCACGAGTCCTAAACAAGATTTTTAGTTTGATTTTGACTGTAGAAGACATCTATGCCTATTTTTACTCAATATCAGTTATGTAATTTCTTATAAAAATAACTCGATGAACCGAGAAAGACAGTGGATGTTTTTAATTTTCAAATACTATGACACTCTTTTTCTGAGTGTTTTTAATTGATGGAGTATACCGTTGATGCTGTTCTAAAGGAAACTTAAAGGAGTTAAAGATTCATGTGGAAATATGATAGTAGAGGGCCCCTGCTATCTGAAGAGGCTTTTACATATTTTCTAGATAAGTAACCTTTAATTTTGTTTTGTTCTCACTTAGGAATTTTTCTGAGTTCATCTTTTTGCATCATGTTTTATGTTGTTTACTTATGTCGAAGATACTCATAATGTTACAGTCAATCTTGTTCTCATAAGTTGTTCCAATATATCTCTAATACATGAATGAGATCTAGCTATAATATTTTGAGTTAATTGCATTTCAGTTTTGTCAGTTAGATTTAGAAGATCCTAATTATTTGAAAAGTTATTCTTGTTCTCAAACTCTTCTAACACATCACTATTATATGAACGAGAATCGGTTATATTATTTTGAGTTATTGACATTTTCTTCTCTACAATTAGGTAATAAATTCTCATGTTATTACAAACAGTATTTTCTCAAGTTGTTCCAAGAAATCTCTAATTCCTGAGTAAGACTTAATAGTAATATGGTGAGTTGCAGAATAAGCTAGCTATAGTGTCATAAGTTATTTTAGCATAGGGATCCTTACTACGTTATAGATGATCTTTTTCTCAAGTTGTTCCAACAAATTTCTAACAATGAATAAGATTTCTCTGTGATGTTTTAAGTTATTTTTTTCTAAAAGATCCTCATGACATCAGAACTAATCATTTTCTCAGTTTGTTCCAATGCATCTCTAATGAAACAAATTGGACTAAGTTTAATGTTATGAGTTACTTTCTTAGTAGCTTTACAATCTGTGTATTAGCATTCTCTGTTCTTTTTATCATTCCTAGTTTAGAGTAGATCTTGCAACTAAATTCTGTTTTAGTGCATTCAGTAACATTTCCTTTTCTACTATTAATTTAGTTTTTCCCCTTAGCATAAAATAAACATCAAACATAAAACAAAAACACTAGAAAAAAACTAAATACAACGAAGTAGGAAGAGGATACTTAGGCACATATGGTGCACTTCACTTCAACAGTTTACTAACCCTGGTTGATGATTTATGATATCAATTTAGGAACACTAGATTGACCAAACAACTAGATCCAGGGTCTTGATTCCTACTTCCCGAACTAGTATGATTCTATCCATGCGATTAAATGTGTTGAACTCGAACCTGGTAGAAACCACTTGATTACCAGTCAATGATGTGAACTGTTAACAAGTGTGACAGAAACCACCAATAATGAAAATGGCTCTCAAAGTACTCAGCTCAATCTGTGAAATGCGAATAAGTGATCTGAAGTCGAACATTTCATGGAATCGTTCCATCGAAGGTCAATGATGTAACCTGTCATCGAAGGTGAGAAACCAGTTGAGGCCTTTCAATGTGGTTTGATTAACTGATAGGCAAAGGATTTCCCAACCCAGGTGGAAGTGTGACAAAAAGTATCGTGTTCAAGAGTGGTGTAATACTTTTACAAATCAAAGTGTAACAAACGAGTCTGTTTTTTCTCTTTTCCCCCACCATTTCTGGCAAGTACCTCTTTATTTTTGACAAGCTTGAGGAGGATAACATTTGCTTGTTTATAAGCTTGTCCTTCAGATGAGTCCAACTTAGTTTAAAATTGAACCCTAAGAAGGAGTGGTCCGTTCCTGTTTGTAATCGACAAGTCCTTTACTGTTAAATTTTAGCGAGTGCGGTATAGGAGAAACTTGGTGTTTTTCATTTTTAGGGAGTCAGAAGAAAAAACTTAAGAAAAATCCATGGGTGTTATTTTTCGTAAATTTAGTCCCTCAAGCCCAAAAAAGGATAAAATAATGCAAGAGAGAACTCTATTGACTATGATTAGTCAACGTATACCTTTTTCATAAATAGTCCATTTCAGTCCGGAAAAGGGGTAAACTTATACTGAAGGGACGACCATTCATTTACTTTAACGAGTTCGAATAGTCAAGTACTCGACGATATTTTCATTTTTAGAGAGTCTGAAAAGGGCTTAAAAGAGGACTCCATGATTTCACTTTTTCGTAAAATTTAAAGAGCCCGAAAAAGTGATAAAAGTTTACTCTTCGTCAAAAATGACCATTTTGCTTGAAAAAGCCATTATTTTTTTAAAAAAATCAAAAAATTAAACATACCTATTTCAATAATAAAAAGTAGTTTGAAAAACTGACTTTTTAAAGTGAAAAATAAACAAATTTAAAATTCATCTATTTGAAAAAACCTATAAAAAGGAGTTTTTCAAGTTCATTTTTACAGTTTGAGTTTGGAGTGAAGTTTTTAGAGCTCTAGGCAAAAAACGCTTCAGAGCAGATTCTGGGAAAACCGACCATCGGAATCGAAAATCGTCTATTTCAGGTAATCCACAACCTCCTTATCTTGCTTTTTATTCTTTCAATTTTTAAATTTAGGGTCAGAATTTCATTTTTGGGAGGAAAATATGTTGAAAAATTTGCCCTCGGGGGTCCGCACCTAAGACATTAGGTACCTGCAGACCCCAACATTTTTCTACAAAGAAAAATGTTGGGGCCCTACACTTTTAACACAAGGCTCATGTGTATCTGCGCATTGTCCCTGAGCATAAAGTGCGGAGGCACCATAACAAATTTAAAAACATATTTTCTTCCTAAATTACCCAATTTTTTTGCTTCAAAATGATTCTAATACTTCTTTTTACTTGTTGTAGGATATCTACAATGCTTATTTGGCGAGAACAGGAGCACGAAGATGTAGATGAAGGAGCAATAAATCATCAACCTACTTTGCAAGCTTTAAGATCATGCGGGCTTTACAAATTTTGGCTATCAGTGGCATGAGAGCTCAAGTGGATCTTCTTACTTCGCTGGTTAATAAATGGGATGTTCAGGACTAGTGTTTTGTGATCGGAGGTCACCAGCTTGAGATTGAGCTGGAAGACATCTACTTTTTGACTGGTTTGTCCAAGAGAGGTGAGCCATTATCTCTATTTGGGGCTAGGCCAGGTGGCCAGTCTGTTGCTAGCCTACAATTAGAGTTCTACAATGATGAAGCCAATCCCCGAGAGAAACGGATTGACATAAAAACTATCATTCGTCCAGAGCTGAAAGTGATCGCTTTTACCATTTTCAAGTTATGTGGAAGTGCAGCTTTGCATGTAGCCATTGGTTCTCAGATGCGCATAGCAGTATATTGCTTTCGAGGCACCATATTCAATTGGTGCGAGGTAGTGTTGGAAAATGTGAAAGACCAACTTACCAAAGGAAAGAATGGGAAGCTAAACAACTTTGGATATGGGTCCATTGTAGTCACCTTTGCTCTAGAGAGTATCCCCATGTTAGCCCCACAACATATTCCTGTTGATGCTGGTCGGCCTCGAGAGCCTAGGATGGTTCATTGGGTTGCTTTGATGGCCCACCACAGTGAGGGTGGGGAGATTGTGTGATTTTCCTTATGCTGGCATGGACTTTCGTGGTGACCGGGAGATACCCCTTCCTCTAGGAGCTCAGTGGGATGAGTCAGGTAAAAAATCCTTTTTTTGCATGTTCTAATTTCTAATTTTTTTTTTTTTTTTAAATCGTCCAAAACTGATAACAAAAATTTCGAATGAATATGTGGGTCCGAGCCGACCAGCCATTCTCCGCCCCTTTGATCAGAGGCAAAGGGATGCAGCAGGAGCACCACTACTCCCACAGGATCAGACTGCAGAGATCCTAACTAATTTAGAGCACCATCTTGGGTGGCTCACTATAGATATTCCTGAGACTACTATAGATGATATCCCACTCCATCTACAGAGATATGTCAAAGGTGCTCCTGGACCATTCAGGAGGTTTTTGACTAGGGTGGCACAAGTAGTGGTGTATTATCATGATCATCACCACAGATAATGGATGCTTGACTTGTAGACTCATTTTTGTATCACTTTTTTCCAATCATAAGGTGTTTTGAGCCTATGATCGAAGACAATGTACTATTTTTTGAAAACTACATCTATACTATGATATACTATTATTTCTAGTTTACATGTTCAATCATGTTATGGAATGTTTATTTGTTACTTTGTTATCGCAAATGTCTATTTATAACATTAGAAGCAATTGCATCTGCTAATGTATTTAAATTTCTTGGAATGTGTTCATACTCAATATAATCGAACTCTCGTTCCAAGAGACGAACCCTTAAAAATAATCTTAATAATACTGGATTTTGAATGGCATATACTCGATTTAACTGTAATACAACAAGTTCAGAATCTAACTTAACGACCAAACTCCGAATTCCAAATGATATGGATTTTGATAATAATTCAATGACTGCACTATATTTGGCAATATTGTTCGTTGTTTGACCGACACTTACCCCATGCATGGATACTAACTCGTCAGTGGGTGAGTAAATAACCCAAGTTGCAGAAGAGATGTTCCATGTACTATGACAAGCACCATCAGCAAAACCAATATACATTTGAAAGGATGTAGACATCTGCGATATCAAAAGTATCTAGATAAGCGGGAATAATAGTAAGAGCACACTTACGCTAGGCACATATTTATAATCTATATCACACCAGCTAAAAAGTAACTAATATACAGAGAACATCTCCACACAAAGTAAAGCATAATATCTCTTCAGATAAAGCTCATTTCTAGGTTTACCCAAAGAGACTCCGTCAAAATAAATCAATTCATATGCCCCCTTTGCAAGCTGTCGCTTGACAATGTAAGGACCATGCCACATGGGTTCAAATTTAATAGCCCCAAGTTTATCATTGGCTTGATCATAAATCAAAACTAGGTCTCCTTCTGAAAAATTACGAGGGGTAACACTTCTATCATACTGAGCTTTCATTCTTTTCGCATGAGCCTCAGTAGCTAATGCAGTGGTGCACCGATTCTCATCTAATTGAGCCAACTATAAAAAATGTTTCTCCTCTTCAGAAGTGTCTGGTAGTAACTCTATGGCTAGTTGGAGTGACGGTATCTCGCATTCAATGGGTAATACTGCTTCTAAACCATAAACCAGTTGAAAAGGGGTAAAACCTGTTGATGTTTTTGCTGAAGTTCGATATGCCCAAAGTGCTAAAAATAGCATGGTGTGCCAATTCGACTTATGAATTCCAATGATTCGTTTGATCACGGTGACTAAAAATTTATTAATCACTTCAACTAAACCATTGGCCTGTGGATAATATGGTGTATAACTGTCATGGCACAGGCCAAGCTGGTCCGTTAACTCGGTCGTCATGATATTTCGAAAATGGCTCCCGTGATCAGTAATTATCGCTTGGGGTACACCGAAACGAGCAATCACATGATTGAATATGAAATTAGTTGCAGTTTTTCCATCTTCCGCAAATGTAGGCATCACCTTGGCCCATTTAGTAAAATAGTCTACTGCTAGAATAATATACCCATGCCCCCTGGCCGATTAAGGGTTACATGTAATGAAATCAATGCCCCATTTTCAAAAAGGACCGAAAACAATTAAGGGGTGAAGAGGAGCAGGTGGTGCACGCATTTTTCGATCGAATATTTGAAAATTATGACATTTTCGGACCGCATAAATACAATCTTTAAACAACGACGACCAGAAATACCCTGCACGCAATATATTTTGGGTTGTATCGTACCTAGACATATGAACGCCACATGCTCCGGAGTGACAGTCATTTAAAACCTTTTTAGCTTTGTCATGAGTTAGAAAACATCAAAAAACTGAGTCCGCACCACGATAGTATAGCATGTCGCCAACAATATGATATTGTTGAGACTAGAAACGAATTTTTCATCATTGCGATCGTGAAAGCTCAGGCCAGAAAGATTGGGTTTTAAGATATACAATAATATCTCCATACCATGGATCAATGGTACTAATAAGAAACAAGGATTCATCCACGATTGGTTGTTTCGCCACAGTTTCTGTATCAGTACGTGGGAAATCACACATAAGTTTAGCAAATATCAATGATTTCTTGGATTTGGAATTTTCAAACTCCAAATCAAACTCCTGCAGGATAACAATCCATTTAGAGCATTTTCCCCCTAGAAATTGTTTAGTCAAGATGTAAATCATAGGGTTACAATTAGAGATCACTGTCCTTTTATGTAAAACTATGTAGTGACGAAAACGTTGGACAGCTTGAACAACTGCCAAGGCCAATTTCTACACATGTGACTATTTGATCTCAGTCGGACGCAAATTTCGACTAAGATAAATCACATGTTCACTATAGAATTCATCTTCCTGAACTAAAACCATCCCTATCATGGAATCAGAAGCGACGAGGTACAAAAAGTAATCGTAGTTGTAGTTGGGAGGATGCAGTAATGGTGCATGGGTCAACACATTTTTGAAAGCATAAAAAGATCTATCAGCAACCTCATCCCAAAAGAAACGAATGTTCTGTTTCAACAACCTAGTGAAACCTTTTGTTAACTCGGCGTAGTTAGGAATAAATCGACGTAAAAAGTTTTCTTTCCCTTGCAAACTTTGGACTTGGCGAAGAGTAGGAGGAGGAGGTAAATTGATGATTGCCTCAACCTTCGATGGATCGACACGAATGCCTGCCTTTGAGACAATAAATCCCAATAATCGTCCAGATTCTACGCAGAAAATAAATTTGTGAGGATTCAAACAAATATTATAGTGCCTACATCGTATAAAAATGGCTCGTAAATGAGTAATATGATATGCTCTGCATGAAGAATGAGCAGGAAAATCATCGAGGTAGGGCTGCACAATATGCTTAATGTCGTGAAATGCATGAGACATGGCCCTTTGAAAAGTGGTGCGAGCGTTCTTAAGGCCAAAAGGTAATTTGCAATAAGCAAAAGTTCCCCATGGACAAATGAAAGTTGTTTTAGGCTGATCTGCAGGGAGTATTTTTATTTGATTGTAGCCGGAAAATCCATCCATGAACGAGAACATTTCACTTCCGGCACAATCGTCGAAAATTTGATCGATGTAGGGGGTTGAATAATTTTCTTTAGGACAAGTTCGATTTATATCCTATGGTTGATACATACTCTTATTGTTCCTTTTTTTTTTATTGACCAGAACAATATTAGATACCCAGTCCGTTAACAGGATCGGATAAATAAAACCTACACGAAGTAATTTCTCAATTTTTGCTTTGATAGCAGCAGCTTTTCTCGGATGAATCTGATGTAATTTCTGTTTGACGGGTTTTGCATCTAGGTATGTCTTAATTTCATGAAGAACAATCGACAGATCGATTCGTGGCATTTCTTCATATGACCAGGCAAAGATGTCGTAGAATTCCTGAAACAGGGCTTTATATGCTTGAATTTGTTACACTGAAATTTGTCACCATGACATTTTCGTACTCCCTTGGAAGTCTAAATATCAAAGTTCCCAAATTCAAGCCTTGAAACTAAGAGAACAGCTCATAAAAGCCTTAAAACTCTGGTACCGCACTTTCTCCTAGTTTTTCCTGCAGTCCTGCAATTTTTGGCTATAAATCATGCGTAGCCAAGCACACTTTCTATTTATTAAAAGAACAGACCCCTGTAAAAGGTTAGAAAATGCACAAGTAAAATCTAGAAGCTCAGTTTAAGTCATTTTTGGAAGCTTCTAGAAACATTCCTACAGTGGAAAGTCCGCTCCTTTCATGTTCATGCATCCCATCCAATAAGGAGCTAACCCCTTGATGTAAGGAACTAATCCCTTTGAAGGAGGATTCTATCCCTTCTTGTATGGAGTTGTAACCGCCTCTCTTCCACTATAAAAAGAGGCATAGGGCAGCCTCAAGGGGTTACAATTGATGAGTTGAAGTTTTAGTATTTTTGGAGGCGAAGTGCTGTTGAAACTTAGACCCTTTTAGCTGAGATTTCATGTGGAAAGGATTACATACTTGTATGTATCTCGGTTGGAAGAGTGCAAGGCTGATCAGAGTAAAGGAAACACCTGTTCCAGACCCTAGGAAGGCCTGTATGACATCAAAGCAGACACGGTTGTAAGGCTCTTCATTATTTAAGTTAATACAAATAAATCTGTTTTTCTCAATAATTTGTCAATCGATTGGTTTATTTTATGGATTCCTTGATCACCATAATGGATATGATTTATGAATATATGCTATGCAGGTGCTATTTGATGTTTGTTTGTTTGTGATTGTAGATCTTCGAAGATAACTCTTTCGGGCGACTGAAGGGCTACTACTACAAACAAGCGTTGGATCAGAGGTAAGATCGTTAAAACTTTATAGCATTTAGTTATGAATCACAATATATCTAGAGAAATATAGTTTTGTTTGTCCTTTTGTTGCTAGCTGTCCATAGGACACTTGGCAGGTCTGTCTTGTCCACAAGAACAACTTATCCGTCCAACAAAATGGTGACTTCAATGCGGAACGATTTGAGCTTTGATTTCTTTTACTTTTGATTTATGAATTAATGTTTCCTAATTTTGATTGATTCATACTAGCTTGGGTAGTTAATCCCTGTAGAATCCCTGAGAAATATTTGAGAAATTTTTTTTTTTCTTGTTTTCCTGTGTCCACTCTTTTCATTTAGAGACAGTGCGGGCAGTTCCGCACTTTTCCTGTACTGACAGTGCAGGACCGCACTGGTTTGCACTGAATCCTGCGGACCCTATCAAAATTTTTGAAAAATCTTAAAATCTTGTTTTCTGGATTAGTTTTTTAGGTTCTCAATGATTACCCAGACCTGTATCTTCTGTTAGAAAGACTTGGTTAAGAGTTTATTTCCGCATTTTTATTTTTGAATGATTTTTTGAAAGATTTGCATGTTATAATAATTTTGTCTTTGTCTTACATCCCGCTCAGAGATTAGAAACCTTCGTATGCCTTTAGATCATGGGTATTCTCTTGTTTTCTTCTTGGGTCTGACATCATAGTAGAAATTGTTTTATGAGATTTAGATTCGATTGTTCTCATTTTCAAATCATTTAAATTTTTTTTTTTATAAGTTTGGAATTTCACTTAAGAAAATGAAAATTGGATGTTTTTTCGAGTTCTTTCTGATTCAAGCAAATAATTTCTTAGTTAGATCACAAGCTAAGTAAGAAATCCATAAAATATTTGAAATTTTAATTCAGATTTAGTCTTAGAATTTTTAGATCTCAATATTAATGTTTTTTAGCTTTGAGTGCTTTTGCTAGAAATTGTAATGTCTTCTGAATAAAAACTTAGTTTGCAGTGTCGATCTTGAACAGAAAGGGATTTTTATTGAGCATAGATCATTTTGAGTTCTCATTGAAATTAGATTTCTTTTCATTTATTCTTGTTTGAAGGAAATATTTGTTTTTAAAATATTGCATTTCTCAACTCTTCCTTTAGCTAGAATTCATTGAAAGAAAACGGTTTGTTTCTCATAATAGATGCATTTTTAGTATGATTTGAGTCGGCTCACTTGATATCATCAGTTTTAATTTCGCACCTATAGTCCTAAGAAACAACCTTGTAAAATAAACGCTTAAATTAAAATTAATCTAGTAACTTTTATATTTCTAGGGCTCTTTTCACCAATATAGCTTAGGCTAGTGTTTTGGAGTAGGGAGTAATTAACTCTCCAAGATAGTTAAAAAAAACAAGTAGTTGATCTTGCGGTAGGAAAAAATTCAACAATCACTTGTATGCTCTGGGAAGCTCCTCTTAAAGGGGTCAAACAAGAGGTCATATCTGAACTAGTGGGATAATCAATTCTATCTCATTAGGAACGATAGAAGATATGCACGTATTAACAACGGTAAACCTCGGATAGACCATTGTCGAGGAGCCTGGGGTCACTTGTCGGTATACCTTGGATTATGTCAAGGAGCCTTCAAGGGGATTGAGCTCTGTTACTCTACCCTTGTGCGTATATCGAACTGTAGACTATTCCCCCAGGTATATCAGTTCCTGTTGGTAACCATAGTGACCATAATCTTACGGTTTTTTCCTAAGGTGACGGTGGAGGAAAGATCCTACTGTACCTAGAGCAGACGTTGACTAGACTTAGTTGGACTCTCCGGAGGGTTATCTTCACTCGAGATGGTTTAAGTGGAGAAACTTGGACCGGTCTGTTTCATTAGGCAGGTTTTCGTGGTAATTGTTCCAACCACCCTTTCTGCATTAAATACTACGACATTGGATTTCATCACCAACTAGTGTTTTTAGTGTGGGAAGTTACTGTTTGTGTGTGATTTGATCTCCTAGAATTTTAGGCATGTGATTGATTTGTTTGTTTCCTTAGTGACTCTAGGAGTTTTTCATTGAAATTTTTATTTGATTGCATGTGATTAATAATTTTTAATCGTGGCTGAATTACCAAGAAAATCGCGTAGACTTCAGGGGAAGCCCCCTGAATATACACCAAGCCAACTTGAAGGGTTGCGAGCTCTAGTATCGCCTACTGACAGTAGAATTAGATCAACAAAAGTAGGAGAGTCATCTATATTTTTTCATCCTGATTATCAACTACAAACAACAAAGCATATTCAAGAGCCAATTTTAGTTTCTGAGATTACTGGTAGTATTTCTCCTTCTAGTGAATTCACTGAAGAACCTGAAATTTCTGAACCTGACACTGAACCTGCTGTTTTGGAACCATCTTTAGGATTTGTTGCTCCAACTTCTAATGATCCTGGTTCACCTAGGGTAAGAGATATCATTACTTAAAATCTTCCTTCGAACCACATTTCCATTGAAGAACTTGTCGATCCACATGAAGAAGTAACTCTTCCCGAAACCCAACAGACTTTGAATCTTAGGGAGCGTGAATCTATATTCTACAGTACTTTTAGAAGTGATGCTTGGTATTTATCATTGACAGATTTTTTAGAAAACCCGGGTCTTAGTTTTTCACCACTCCGGATTCCTTTTCATCCTACACCAAGGGGTTATTATCCTTCATCAATCATGTCAAGTGAGTCATCTATGTTTTCCCAATCACCGGAAAATTTTTTATACAATGGTCCTTCCTTTCCTTCAGGGTACCAATCACTCTTTGGTACTTTCTTAGGAGTAACTCCTCGACCAACTGAACAAGTGTTATCAACTGGTACGAATGGAGCTAAAACTTAAATTTCGAACGCAGAGCAATTTTTTATGATGTCTAGTAATATTACAAATCCTCAACCTCAAGGTAGTCAGTTACCACCCGGGGGACAACCTCAAGGTAGTCAGTTACTGCTTGGGGGGCAACCTCAAGGTAGTTAGTTACCGCCTTGGGGGCAGCCTCAAGGTAATTTTCTACCAGGACAAACTGTAGGACAATATTATTTACCTGGAGAACAACCTCAAGGATAGTACATACCTCAAGGTTATCAACCTTGAGGACATTACATACCCCAAGGTCAACCCCAGACTCAGTATATTCCTCAGGGTCCTTATCAACCCCAGATTCAGTACATGCCTCAAGGTTATCAACCTCAAGGTCAGTACCCAACTCAAGGTTTCCAACCACCTTTTGGTCAATCATTTTTACAAGGAGCTAGAAATTCACTACTTAATTATCAACCCTACGTTCAATCAAGCTATGGTCCTTCATATGTACAACCTTCTATGGGTCAATACCCCGGAATGAACATGGTGTGGAATCCACCGCAAATTCAATAGACTATGCAAGCTAATGTGCAGTGACCTAATCAACCTGGACAACCTTTAGTTTTTGGTCCAACCCAGTAACTTTTTCAACCTACTATTCAAATCCTTGCACCTGGTTCTATTCAGCAGCCTGGGCCCAGTACACCTCAGACTCCGCCTCAAACTGCTACAACTACTCCAACCTCTGTTCAACCAACAACACCTATTTTTGGAGTATCTATAGCTCCTATTTCTTCTATCCCTCCATCAGTGCAAATTCATCAAGCCTCTGTACGACAATCAGGACCTACAATTCAGACTACGGTCCAGATGCCTACGGGACAAGCTGCTACTAGTACGATTGTCTCTAGTCAACCTCAGTTTACTTATCAACCATACCAGGGACAATATCAAATTGTTCAAGCTACACAAAAATCTAGCGTATCAGTATCAGCCATACCCTAGGTATACTTATAAAATATCTCAACAACCCCAGTATGGTCTGGTTAATCCTGGTTACCCAGGAGGTTTCATGATTCCAAATGCACATCCGATTCCAGGCTATCCTGGCTATCCTCCTCCTGGCACTGGTTTGATCACTCAAGGTTATCAAGACCCTAGCCATTATTTACCATTCATAGCAATTTTAGATTTACCGGATCTATCGTGCCTTATGAACGATCCCATTTTTTATCTTCCATATTGGCTGTCGATGCCTAACAAGTTGCCCAGTGATATTCCGAAATTTGAAGGTAAGTCAGGAGAGGACCCATCTAATCACGTTATGACTTACCACCTCTGGAGCACATCCAATTCACTAGTCGATGATTCTATTCGTTTACATCTTTTTCAGAGAACTCTTATTGGTGTAGCTGCCAAATGATACATTGAGTTACCACGCGGTTCTTTTAATAATTCTAATGCGCTAGCTACTTCTTCCTTAACCCATTTTCAGTTTCCTATCAGATACGAAAATGGCATAGAATTACTGACTTCATTAAAGTAGTCTACGTCTACGTACATATCTGATCACATTCATGAATGAAGACGTAGAAGGCATTTAGTGAAAGTCTTTATTCCTGATCAAATTTACGCTGAATGGTTTATTAAATCGTTATTGCCCAAAATTACTGAAGATGTGGGCAAAGGAGGTGTTTTTACAAAAGAGCAAGTTATTTCTCAGGCTCAGTACCTTGACCTTGTCTATACTCAGTTAGGTACTTTGTATGATAAAATCCCTGATTTACCAAGACCTGGTCAGTTAACTGAAACTCCTTCTGGCTCTCATGTCACTGATGGTGTAATTGGTTCTGTTAGTATTGGTAAGAGTATGAAGAAGTCTTCCAAGACTACTTCTCTTATTATCACTTTACCCGATTCACCCAAAGGAGATTCTTCCCTGGAAACTTCCACTGATATCCATGTTGTAGAGACATCTACGAGCAAATCTAAAAATGGTGGTAAGAAGAAAGGTAAGAATAAAAAGAAAAAATATTCAAAAGAGAAAACTGATACAACTGAACCAACTGAAAAAAAACGTAAACCTCGATATCCTTGTCTCATCTGTGACTAGGATCATTTTAAAAAAGAGTGCCCGCATAGAGCTGAGGTATTAAAATTCGCTAAGGGTTCACCTATACCTGCTATCTTGAAGGATCCCTTTCCTACTCAAGATAGTAACATGGTTTGGATCTTCCTCCAATCCTGTTGAGGATATTTTCATGGTTGCGACGGGATCGCAAGATTACGGTAGTAAAAATAATGGTAAAGAAGAATTAACATCCAATTCTGCATCGACTACATCTCCCTTAGTTTATAATCCATTACAGATCGAGAAACAAAATCCTGACTTAATGATTAAACTGCCTGAAAAAGGTGTACTTCGTAAATCAGCTTTTAATCCACATGCGAGAGCTTCTCATAATTACAGTATTTTTGAAGATTTGGAAATTTCCCCTTCAGCAATGTCAGCTTTGGAAGTATTGCAATCATGCCCAGCCCAAAGAAAATTACTTTTTTCATCCTTAGGAGCCGTAGATCTCTAGGAGTTGAACCTCGTGATCTTCGATTTAGAAAATTTTACACTGCGCCTACCTCATCAAATGGCTTCTCAGTTTCCGGTAATATTAAAAAAACAAGCGTATCTTTCGTACTATTGATGATGAAGGGGCTTCTACGTGTATAATGTCAATAAAATGTTGGAAATCACTTGGTTCTCCAACAATCAACCAATCACCAACTATTCTCAAAGCTTTTGATAGAAGAGTTTTTCAGCCATATGGTATTTTACAAGATCTACCAATAGAGGTCGAAGGCAAAGTGGTTAATCTAGATGTGGAAGTGGTTGATGCCCCTCTGGATTAAAATCTTCTCTTGGATCGCAATTGGTCTTACGCCATGACTGTTTTTGTATCATCAATCTTTTGTCTCATCATGTTTACTCATAAAGGAAATATCGTTAAGATAGATCAGCTCTCATATTATTCATCCAGCCCAGCCTCTACTGATAGTATCCAACATATCGGAAAATTGACTATCCCTTATAAGGATGTCGGAGTAGGTTTGATTAAAGATTCAGCTTTATTGGGAACTTTTTCCATGCCTCCTCCCAACGTACAAATTCCTATTGCTAATATCAATATGATTACATCAAGTGCTATTTCCTTTGATGATCCTTGGATAGTACATTCAGAATCAGAATTGGATTCTTTCGAGGGCCTGATGTGTTTGAGTCCTTTTGAGCTAGCATATCAGCAAGTACAGTCATTTTTTGATAATCCTTCAACCAAATCTGATCCTGTGAATGTGATCAATCAGGAGTCATTTTCAATATAGAGTTTAGTTTCGACACCAATTCCAGATCCTTCTCAACAAGTTTTCCATACTGACGAACATATTCATGAATTCTTGTCGGTAGATGAATTACCATGGGAATATCTTCATCATATATCTTTTTTTTTACCTTATCTCGATCATTTTGATAATGATTTTTCCTCTATTTTTACCACTGATTATGTCAAATAACCTCAGAATCCTCTCTCACATACCGATTCTAAATTGAATTTAGAAAATATTTCTACAACGGTTCCTCTTGACATTTCAGTAAAACCTGGAATTGTTGAAAACATTCACATAGGTGCTTCTTGTACGCCTGAAAAAATTCAAGCATATAAAGCCCTGTTTCAGGAATTCCGAGACATCTTTGCCTGGTCATATGAATAAATTCCAGGAATTGATCCGTCGATTTTTGTTCATGAAATTAAGACATACCTAGATGCCAAACCCATCAGACAGAAATTACGTCAGATTTACCCGAGAAAAGCTCCTGCTATCAAAGAAAAAGTTGAGAATTTCTTCGTGCAAGTTTTATTTATTCGATCCCATTAACGGACTGGGTATCTAATATTGTCCAGTCAATAAAAAACAAGGAACAATAACAGTATGTATCAACTATAGGGATATAAATCGAGCTTGTCCTAAAGACAATTATCCAACCCCTTACATCGATCAAATTATTGACGATTGTGCCAGAAGTGAAATGTTCTCGGTCATGGATGGATTTTCTGGCTACAATCAAATAAACATGCTCCCTACAGATCAGCCTAAAACAACTTTCATTTGTCCATGGGGAACTTTTTCTTATCTCAAATTACCTTTTGGCCTTAAGAACGCTGGCACCACTTTTCAAAGGGCCATGTCTTATGCATTTCACGACATTAAGCATATTTTGCAGCCCTACCTTGATGATTTTCCTACTCATTCTTCACATAGAGAAGATCATATTACTCATTTACAAGCCATTTTTATACAATGTAGGCACTATAAGATTCATTTGAATCCTCAAAAATGTGTTTTTTGCATAGAATCTAGATGATTATTGGTATTTATTGTCTCAAAGGTAGGCATTCATGTCGATCCATTGAAGGTTGAGGAAATCATCAATTTACCTCCTCCTTCTACTCTTTTCCAACTCCAAAGTTTGCAAGGGAAAGAGAACTTTTTACGTCGATTTATTCCTAACTACGCCGAGTTAATGAAAGGTTTCACTAGGTTGTTGAAACAAAACATTCCTTTCTTTTGGGACGAGGTCGCTAATAGATCTTTTGATGCTTTGAAAAATGTGTTAACCCATGCACCGTTACTGCATCCTCCCAACTACAACCAGGATTACTTTTTGTACCTTGCCGCTTCTGATTCCACGATAGGGATGGTTTTTGTTCAAGAAGATGAATTCCATAGTGAACATGTGATTTATCTTAGTTGAAATTTTCATCTGACTGAGATCAAATACTCACATGTGGAGAAATTGGCCTTGGCACCTGTTCAAGTTGTCCAACGTTTTTGTCACTACATAATTTTAAGCAAAACGACAGTGATCTCTAATTGTAACCCTATGATGTACATCTTGACTAAACAATTGCTAGGGGGAAAATACTCTAAATGGATTGTTATCCTGCAGGAGTTTGATTTGGAGTTTGAAAAGTTCAAATCCAAGAAGTCATTGATATTTCTTGAACATATGTGTGATTTCCCACGTACTGATACAGAAAATGTGGTGGAACAAGCAATTGCGAATGAATCCTTGTTTCTTATTAGTGCCATTGATCCATGGTATGGAGATGTTATTGTATATATTCAAACCCAATATTTTCGGCCTAAGCTTTCATGGTCACAACGATGAAAAATTCGTTTCCAGTCTCAAAAATATCATATTGTTTGCGACACACTATAACGTCATGGTGCGGACTCGGTTTTTCAACGTTGTCTAACTCATGACGAAGACGAAAAGGTTTTAAATGACTGTCACTCTGAACCATGTGGCGGTCATATGTCTAGGTACACCACAGCCCAAAAGATATTGCGTGCACGGTATTTCTAGCTGTCCTTGTTTAAATATTGTATTTATGCGGTCTGAAAATATCATAATTGTCAAATCTTCGATCAAAAAATGCGTTGCACCACCTGCTACTCTTCACCCCATAATTGTTGTCGATCCTTTTGCAAAATGGGGCATTGATTTCATTACATTTAACCCTCACTCGGCAGGGGGGCATGGGTATATTATTCTAGCAGTAGACTATTTTACCAAATGGGCCGAGGCAATGCCTACATTTGTGGCAGATGGAAAAATTGTAGCTACTTTTGTATTCAATTATGTGATTGCTCGTTTTGGTGTACCCCAATTGATAATTACTAATCACAGGAGCCATTTTTGAAATATCATGATGACCGGGTTAACGGACTAGCTTGGCCTACGCCATGATAGTTCTACATGATATTATCCACAGGCCAATGGCTTAGTTGAAGCGATTAAGAAATTTTTAGTCACCATGATCAAACGAATCATTGGAATTCATAAGTCGAATTGGCACACCATGCTCTATTCAACACTTTGGGCATATCGAACTTCAACAAAAACATCGACAGGTTTTACCCCTTTTCAACTGTTTTACGGTTTAGAAGCGGTATTACCCATTGAATGTGAGATACCGTCACTCCAACTAGCCATAGAGTTACTACCAGAAAATTCTGAAGAGGAGAAACGTTTTTTATAGTTGGTTCAATTAGATGATAATCGGTGCACCACTGCATTAGCTACCAAGGGTCATGCGAAAGGAATGAAAGCTCAGTATGATAGAAGTGTTACCCCTCTTAATTTCTCAGAAGGAGACCTAGTTTTTATTTATGATCAAGCCAACGATAAACTAGGGGCTGGGAAATTTGAACCCATATGGCATGGTCCTTACATTGTCAAGAGATAGCTTGCAAAAGGGGTCTATGAATTGATTGATTTTGACGGAGTCTCTTTGGGTAAACCCAAAAATGGAATTTATCTGAAGAGATATTATGCCTGACTTCGTGTGGAGATCTTCTCTATATATTAGTTACTTTTTAGCTGGTGTGCTATATATTAGAAACGTGTGCCTAGTGTAAGTGTTCTCTTACTATTATTCCCGCTTATCTGGATACTTTTGATATCGCAGATGTCAACATCCTTTCAAACTTATATTGGTTTTGCTGATGGCACTTGTCGTAGTACACAAAACATCTCTTCTGCAGCTTGGGTTATTTACTCACCCACTAACGAGTTAGTATCCATGCATGGGGTAAGTCTCAGTCAAAAAACAAACAATATTTCCAAATATAGTACAATTATTGAATTATTATCGAAATCCATTTCATTTCAAATTCATAGTTTGATCGTCAAGTTAGATTCTGAACTCGTTGTATTATAATTAAATCGAGTATATGCCATTAGAAATCTAGTATTATTAATATTATTTGTAAGGTTTCTTTTCTTTGAACGAGAGTTTGATTATATTGAGTATCAAGACATTCCAAGAAATTTAAATACATTATAATATGCAATTGCTTCTAATGTTATAAATAGACATTTGCGATAAAAAAGTAACAAATCAACATTCCATAACATGACTGAACAGGTAAACTGGAAATAATAGTATATCATAGTATAGATGTAGTGTTCAAAAAATAGTACATCGTCTTCGATCGTAGGCTCAAAATGCCTTATGATGAGAAAAAAGTGATACAAAAATGAGTCTACAAGTCAATCATCCACTATCTGTGGTAATGATCACGATAATACACCATTGCTCATGCCACCCTAGTCAAAAACCTTCTGAATGGTCCAGGAAACACCTATGACATATCTCTGTAAACGAAGCAGGATATCATCTATAGTAGTCTCAGGAATATCTATAGTGAGCCGCTCCAGATGGTGCTCTAAATCAGTCAGGATCTCTGCAGTCTGATCCTGTGGGGGTGGTGTTGCTGTTGCTGCATCCCTTTGCCTCTGATCAAAGGGGCAGAGGATGGCTGGCTGACTCGGACCCACATCTACATTTGAATTTTTTGTTATCAGTTTTGGATGATCTAAATATATATATATATATATAGAGAAATTAGAACATGCCGAAAAAGAGTTTTTACCTGACTCATCCCACTGAGCTCCTAGAAGAATGGGTATCTCCCAGTCGCCACGAAATTCCATGCCAGCATAAGGAAAATCCTCTATAACAAAAAGTTGGCATTCTAGCCAACAAAAATATGTAGAGGAAAATCACACAATCTCCCCACCCTCACTATGGCAGGCCATCAAAGAAACCCAATGAACCATCTTACGCTCTCGAGGCTGACCAGCATCAACAGGAATATGTTGTGGGGCTAACATGGGGATCCTCTCTAGAGAAAAGGTGACTACAATGGACCCATATCCAAAGTTGTTTAGCTTCCCATTCTTTGCTCTGGTAAGTTGGACTTTCACATTTGCCAACACTGCCTCGCACTAGTTGAATATGGTGCCTCGAAAGAAATATATTGCTATGCGCATCTGAGAACTAGTGGCTACATGAAATGATGCACTTCCACACAACTTGAAAATGGTAAAATCGATCACTTTCAGCTCTGGACGGATGATAGTTTTTATGTCAATCCGTTTGTCTCGAGGATTGGCTTCATCATTTCAGAACTCTAATTGTAGGCTCAAAACAGACTGGTCACCTATCCTAACCCCAAATAGAGATAATGGTTCACCTCTCCTCAACAAACTATTCAAAAGATAGATTTCTTCTAGCTCAATCTGGAGCCGGTGACCTCTGATCACAAAACACTAGTCCTGAACATCCTATTTATTAACCAGACAAGTAAGAAGATCCACTTGAGCTCTCATGCCATTGATAGCCCAAAATTTGTAAAGCCCGCATGCTCTTAAAGCTTGCAAATTAGGTTGATGATTTATTGCTACTTCATCTACCTCCTCGTGCTCCCGTTCTTGCCAAATAAGCATTGTAGATATCCTACAACAAGAAAAATAAGGATTAGAATCATTTTGAAGCAAAAAATTTGGGTAATTTAGGAAGAAAATATTTTTTTTAAATTTGTTACGGTGCCTCCGCACTTTACGCTTAGGGATAGTGCGTAGATACGCATAGGCCCTGTGTTAAAAGTTTGGGGCCTCGATATTTTCTTTGTAGAAAAATGTCGGGGTCCGCAGGTACCTAATGTCTTAGGTGCAGACACTGGAGGGTGAATTTTCCAACATATTTTCCTCCCAAAAATGAAATTTTCACCCTAAATTTAAAAATTGAACTGATGAAAAGCAAGATAAGGAGGCTGTCAATTACCTGAAACCAACAATTTTTTATTCCAACAATCGTTTTTCCCAGAATCTTCTCCAAAGCATTTTTTGCCTAGAACTCTAAAAACTTCACTCCAAACTCAAACGGTAAAAATGAACTTGAAAAACTCCTTATTATAAGTTTTTTCAAATAGATGAATTTTAAATTTGTTTATTTTTCACTTTCAATAGTCGGTTTTTCAAACTATTTTTTATTATTGAAACAGGTATGTTTAATTTTTCGAGTTTTTGTGCAAAATAATGGATTTTTCAGGAAAAATAGTCATTTTTGACGAAGATTAAACTTTTATCACTTTTTCAGGCTCTTTAAATTTTACAAAAAAGCGAAATCATGGAGTCCTCTTTTAAGCCCTTTTCAGACTCTTTAAAAATGAAAAGATCGTCGAGCACTTGACTATTCGAACTCGTTAAAGTAAATGAACGGTCATCCCTTCAGTATAAGTTTACCCCTTTTCCAGACTAAAATGGAATATTTACGAAAAAGGAATATGTTGACTAATCATAGTCAATAGATTTCTCTCTTGCATTATTTTATCCCTTTTCGAGCTTGAGGGACTAAATTTACAAAAAAGAACACCCATGGATTTTTTCTTAAGTTTTTTCTTTGGACTCCCTAAAAATGAAAAACTTCGAGCTTCTCCTATACTGGACTCATTAAAATTTAACAGTAAAGGACTTGTTGATTACAAACAGGAATGGACCACTCCTTATTAGGGTTCGATTTCAAACTAAATGGACTCATCCAAGGGATGAGCTTATAAACAAGCAAATGTTATCCTCCTCAAGCTTGTCAAAAATAAAGAGGTAATTTCCAGAAATGGTGGGGGAAAAGAGAGAAAAACAGATTCGTTTGTTACACTTTGACTTATAAAAGCATTACACCACTCTTGAACACGACACTTTTTGTCGCACTTCCACCTGGGTTGAAAAATCCTTTGCCTATCAGTTAATCAAACCACATTGAAATTCCTCAACCAATTTCTGGGTATTAGCTTAGGGCAACTATCACCAAACCATATGCAGTGTCGTTATGTGTTCAAAAGGACAGTCAAACAAACCATTCATCTGCAAACACTTGTCTCCATTCACATTGACCATCGCTGAGTCAGTCCTTGAAAAAAATTTCTTCAAAATTTAATCTATGGTTTTGTGTCGTGATCTTGCTTACGACGGATCACTTTCTATCGACGACAACTCATCATCTAGGAAGTTGATCTAGAATCTGTCAGTACCTTGGAATTTTCATGCTTTAATGGTAGGTTTCTCGCCTTCGACGACAGGTTACATCATTGACCTTCGATCAAATGATTCCATGAAATGTTCGAATTTAGATCACTTATTCGCATTTCGCAGATTGTACTGAGTACTTTGAGAGCCATTGTCATTATTGGTGGTTTCTCTCACACTTGTTAATAGTTCACATCATTGACTGGTAATCAATTGGTTTCTACCATGTTCGACTTCAACACATTTAATTGCATGGATAGAATCGTGCTAGTTTGGGAACTAGGAATCAAGACCCTGGATCTAGTTTCCACCATCCAAGCTGCGAGGAGTTTTATTATTCATTATGCAGTAGACGATTCATTACATATAGTTGCGTCCATGCTGTGTCTACACTATTGATGTAATATTAAAATCATTTCTGTATTAGAACAAGTTTTAGTTAGTTTTGATCTGAGTATGGGAATGCCTACCTCAGCAATGATATATATGTATATGTGTCGTGTTGAATGTTTTTACAGGGTTCCGACTGGGGTGTCCATAGGCTGATCCTTGAAATGATAAACCACATCACTCTTCGAATATTTTCATATTTCGCACTTTAGGGGGAAATTTGTTACACTAAAATTTGTCACCATGACATTTTAGTACTCCCTTGGAAGTCTACAATATCAAAGTTCCCAAAGTCAAGTCTTGAAACTAAGAGAAAAGCTCATAAAAGGCTTAAAACTTTGGTACTGCACTCTCTCCTAGTTTTGCCTATGGTCTCGCACTTTTTGGCTATAAATCATGCATAGCCAAGCGCACTTTATGTTTATTAAAAGTGCATACCCCTGTAAAAGGTTAGAAAAGTCACAAATAAAATATAGAAGCTCAGTTTAAGTCATTTTTTGAAGCTTCTAGAAACATTCCTGTGGTGGAAAGTCCTCTCCTTTAATGTTCATGCATCCCATCCAATAAGGATCTAACCCCTTGATGTAAGGAACTAATCCCTTTGAAGGAGGATTCTATCCCTTCTTGTAGAAGTTGTAACCTCCTCTCTTCCACTATAAAAAGAGGCATAGGGTAGCCTCAAGGGGTTACAATTTATGAGTTGAAGTTTTAGTATTGTGGGAGGCAAAGTGCTGTTGAAACTTAGACCCTTTTAGTTGAGATTTCATGTGGGAAGGATTACATACATGTATGTGTCTCAGTTGGAAGAGTGCAAGGCTGATCAGAGTAAATGAAATCCCTGTTTCGGACCCCGGGAAGGCCTGTATGACATCAAGGCAGACATGGTTGTAAGGCTCTTCGTTATTCAAGTTAATACAAATAAATTTGTTTTTCTCAATAAGTTGTCAATTGATTGGTTTATTTTATGGATTCCTTGATCGCCATAATGGATATGATTTATGAATATATGCTATGCAGGTGCTATTTGATGTTTGTTTGTTTGTGATTGGAGATCTTTGAAGATAACTCCTTTGGGCAACTGAAGGACTACTACTACAAACAATTCTTGAATCAAAGGTAAGATCGTTAAACATTGACCAAATTTACGAAAAGATAAGTCATTCTCCTATCCTTTCATGCTCTCGTTCTCACCAAATAAGCATTGTAGATATCCTACAACAAGTAAAAATAAAGATTAGAATCATTTTGAAGAATTTTTTTTGGGTAATTTAGGAAGAAAATATGTTTTTAAATTTTTTACGGCGCCTCCGCACTTTACACTCAGGGACAGTGCGTAGATATGCACAGGCCCTGTGTTAAAAGTGTGGGGTCCCAACATTTTTCTTTGTAGAAAAATGTCAGGGTCTGCAGGTACCTAATGTCTTAGGTGCAGACCCCCGAGGGTGAATTTTTCAACATTTTTTCCTCCCAAAAATGAAATTCTGACCCTAAATTTAAAAATTGAATGGATGAAAAGCAAGATAAGGAGGTTGTGGATTGCCTGAAACAGAAGGTTTTCGATACCGACAGTCGGTCTGCCCAAAATATTCTCCAAATCATTTTTTTCCCAGAGCTCTAAAAAATTCACTCCAAACTCAAATGATAAAAATGAACTTGAAAAAGTCCTTTTTATAAGTTTTTTCGAATAGATGAATTTTAAATTTGTTTATTTTTCACTTTAAAAAGTCAGTTTTCAAACTATTTTTTATTATTGAAACAGGTATCGTTAATTTTTCGATTTTTTGTGCAGAATAATGGATTTTTCAAGAAAAATGGTCATTTTTGACGAAAACTTAACTTTTATCACTTTTTCGGGCTCTTTAAATTTTACGAAAAAGTGAAATCATGGAGTCCTCTTTTAAGCCCTTTTCAGAATCTCTAAAAATGAAAATATCACTGATTACTTGACTATTCAAACTCGTTAAAGTAAATGAACGGTCGTCCCTTCAGTATAAGTTTACCTCTTTTCCAGACTGAAATGGAATATTTACGAAAAAGGAATACGTTGACTAATCATAGTCAATAGAGTTCTCTCTTGCATTATTTTATCCTTTTTCGGGCTTGAGGGACTAAATTTACGAAAAAGAACACCCATGGAGTTTTCTTAAGTTTTTTCTTATATCTCCCTAAAAATGAAAAAAACTGAGTTTCTCCTATACTGGACTCGTTAAAATTTAACAGTACAGGACCTATTGATTACCAATAGGAACATACCACTCCTTCTTAGGGTTCAATTTTAAACTAAGTTGGACTCATCTGAAGGATGAGCTTATAAAAAAGAAAATGTTATCCTCCTCAAGCTTGTCAAAAATAAAGAGGTACTTGCCAGAAATGGTGGGGGAAAAGAGAGAAAAACATATTCATTTGTTACACTTTTATTTGTAAAATCATTAAACCACTCTTGAACACGATACTTTTTGTCGCACTTCCACCTGGGTTGGGAAATCCTTTGCCTATCAGTTAATCAAACCACATTGAAAGTCCTCAGCTGGTTTCTGGGTATTAGCTTAGGGAAACTGTCACCAAACCATCTTTAGTGTCGTTATGTGTTCAAGAGGATAGTCAAACAAACCATTCATCTGCAAACACTTGTCTCCATTCGCGTTGACCATCGCTGAGTCAGTCCTTGCAAAAAATTTCTTCAAAACTTGATCTATGGTTTCATGTCATGAGCTTGCTTACGATGGATCGCTTTCTATCTACAACAACTCATCATCTAGGAATTTGATCTAGAATCAGTCAGTACCTTGGAATCTGCATGCCTTAATGGTAGGTTTCTCACCTTCGACGACAAGTTACATCATTGAACTTCGATCAAACGATTCCATGAAATGTTTGAATTCAGATCACTTATTCTCATTTCACGGATTGTACTGAGTACTTTGAGAGCCATTGTCATTATTGGTGGTTTCTCTCACACTTGTTAACAGTTCAAATCATTGACTGGTAATCAAGCAGTTTCTACCATGTTCGACTTCAACACATTTAATCGCATGGATAGAATCATACTAGTTCGGGAAGCAGGAATCAAGACCATGGATATAGTTTCCACCATCCAAGTTGTGAGGAGTTTTATTATTAATTATGCAGTAGATGATTCATTACATATGGCTGCGCCCATGCTATGTCTACACTATTGATGTAATATTAAAATCATTTATGTATCAGAACAAGTTTTATTTAGTTTTGATCTGAGTATGGGAATGCCTACCTCAGCGATGATATATATGTATATGTGTTGCGTTGAATGTTTTTACAAGGTTTTGATTGGGGTGTCCATAGGTTGATCCTTGAAATGATAAAGCACATCACTCTTCAAATATTCTCAGATTTTGCACTTTAGGGGGCAATTTTTTACATTGAAATTTGTCACCATGACATTTTAGTACTCCCTTGGAAGTCTACAATATCAAAGTTCCCAAAGTCAAGCCTTGAAACTAAGAGAAAAGCTCATAAAAGTCTTAAAGCTCTGGTACAACACTTTCTCCTACTTTTTCTTGTGGTCCCGCAATTTTTGGCTATAAATCATGCGTAGCCAAGTGTATTTTCTGTTTATTAAAAGTGCGGACCCCTGTAAAAGGTTATAAAAGATGCAAGTAAAATCTAGAAGCTCAGTTTAAGTCATTTTTGGAAGCTTCTAGAAACATTCTTGTGGTAAAAAGTCCGCTCCTTACATGTTCATGCATCCCATCCAATAAGGAGCTAACCCCTTGATGTAAGGAACTAATCCCTTTGAAGGAGGATTCTATCCCTTCTTGTATGGAGCTGTAACCTCCTCTCTTCCATTCTAAAAAGAGGCATAGGGCAGCCTCAAGGGGTTATAGTTGATGAGTTGAAGTTTTAGAATTGTTGGAGGCGAAGTGTTGTTGAAACTTAGACCCTTTTAGCTGAGATTTCATGTGGGAAGGATTACATACCTGTATGTATCCCAGTTGGAAGAGTGTAAGGCTGATCAGAGTAAAGGAAACACTTGTTCCAAACACTATGAAGGCCTGTATGACATCAAGGCAGACACGGTTGTAAGGCTCTTCCTTATTTAAGTTAATACTTTTCTCAATAAGCTGTCAATTGATAGGTTTATTTTATGGATTCCTTGATCACCATAATGGATATGATTTATGGATATATGCTATGTAGGTGCTATTTGATATTTGTTTGTTTGTGATTGTAGATCTTCAAATATAACTCTTTCGGGCAACTCAAGGACTACTACTACAAACAAGCATTGGATCAGAGGTAAGATCATTAAACCTTTATAACATTTAATTGTGAATCGCAATATATCTACAGAAAGATAGTTTTGTTTGTTCGTTTGTTGCTAGCTGTCTGTAGGACACTTGGGAGGTTTTTCTTGTCTGCAAGAATGACTTATTTGTCCAACACTTGCGATGTCTTTGAATATACAGCTTATTTCATACAGGATGTGATGTTGCGCAAGGTTGACACGTGTCCCTCCATTTTGCACCACAAAACTTTAAGCTGAACTTGCGGTCGCCTTACTGCTATCTCTAAGCATTGTTATGTGCGGTATGTGGGCGAGGTCCACTTCATCATGCCATGTCACCCTGCCATGTCACCACCATGTCACCTTGCCACGTCATCATAAAATCTTGTGATTTGTGGGGTCTAGGCCACATCATCTGCCATGTCACTGCCATGTCATTGCCACATCACTACCACGTCATCTTTACATCACTGCTTGTACTTCGCAGTTCACAACTTATAACCATCTAACTTAGCATTTAACCTCTATTTCGTGTGATATGTGATCTTGCGCTACACCAACATGTGTCCCTTCTCTAGTTCACATCGCACACAACTTAAATTTCCCTGTGAAGGCCTTAACGCTAAACTTTTAAATGTTGTGATTTGCAAAATTTCTCCAGAAGTGATTCAATCTCCATCGTCCATCTCTTTTGCGATCTAATCCTGACCATCTGTTCGCCTCTCTTGGAATTCTTCAAATAATTATTTTCCTTAGTTGATTTTCCTGGTCTTTATACTGTTGCGCTCTGTAACTCTAGTTTCTTCATGTTGTTCCTCCTAAGTTTGATCCTTAGCTTGTATTTTTTATTGAATCTCATCCCGAGTTATCACACTCAACATACACCTTTTCATACTAATTAAATCCCTCTTTGTCTCTCAGCTCTCACCTCTCTCTCTTGGCTTAATAATCTTGTTTAATTGGCCTCTTCCTCTCGGCTCTCACCTCTTCTTGCTTCTGCTATGTGTAATATATATGGTCCTCACTATGTCTATCAAATCCAATTGCCTTTTCCTATGTGCTGAATCAATTCTTTGGATCTCTTCTTCATCTGTTGCCTCTACTAAATTCGCTACCTCTGTTGTCTCTGCTTGTTTGTTGCCTCTGCTACCTTGCTTCCTTTGATGCCTTCTTAGCTGCATTCACTGCCTCTGCTACATTCACTGCCTCTGCTACATTCTCTACCTCTCTACATTCTTTTCCTCTCTACACATGTTGCCTCTCTGCTTTTTTTTCTTCTATGTCGTGTTGCTGCCTTTGGTGCCTTTACTCATATTCTAATGATGCTCCTTGCCTATATGCTACTCCTCCACCTCTTTTTTATGCTTTCTTACTGCATTGTTTCCTGATTTTCTCCTTTGCCTTATTTCTAGTTCTTCTCTGCTCCTTTTTCTTTGTGATAATTCAGGTGTTTCTCCTTTGTGCTCCTTTTCCCTCAATTACAATATTTCCAATAGTATCCCCCTTTGGCATTGATGGCAATACTCCAATACTTCCTCCAGGACTTCCTCCCTCTTTTATTCTGAGAAGTGCCTTTTTTTCCTCTGCTTGCTTTTCAAAAGAGGCTTTCTTCTTCTGGTTTTTTTCCTCCCCCTTTAACATCAATGGAAAATGGTTTCACATTTCCTAGTCTATATTCTATCTTTGCACTATCTCTCTCTGAGTTGTGTTTAGCCCTTCTTCTTTTGACTTTATACCTTGCTGCTCGAGACTGGTGTACAAGAGTTGTTAGGAGAACACTTTGAGAATCATTGAACTTGTATGTATATACATGGTAAGCGAATACCATCCCAAAGAAAATACTCCTTGCACTTGTATAAAGATGAAAGTGATGATAAGTACATGTCATAGAACAAACTTATATAATCAGAGATTGTTACACAGTATTTTGTCACCATCCCTGCAATCCCTCGCCCTGCATATTGGAGGGTCTTTCCCGTGAACTATGAGTAGTTTTTTACTCTGCAAAAACCTTCTTTGCATCCTTCTACATAAGGACATCATTTCTCCTGTTGAAAATTTCCTCAAAAAACCCACAAAAACCTATTTTTTGGCCTTGGTGCGAGTAGCCAGTTCATCCCTCGTGCCAATGTCGAGGATGTACACTAGAGCCCGTGCCACCTGGCACTATGTCTCTGTGTTGTGCCTACACCAACTATTTTAGGCATGTTTTGTAAGAAAAAGAGGTGGAAGTTTCCTTTAACCAGCTCAGGGATGAGTCACAGGAGGTGCTTAAGTTGATGAGCCATGGATCTCCCTTTTAGTTAGTGGTTTCCTACTCCCATGGAACACTCCTTGAATATAGGTATCCCTTCCATGATTATAGGGATCCTAACCTCTCCCTCTCCCTCTATATAAACAGGCCTTCTCCCTTTATGAAAGCTAGCTAAACATATAGCCAAGAAGCTGAACTTGGAGAAGAGATACTATAGCTGAGTAATTTCCATTAAGAAAGTAGAATGAAGGAGAATTCCATATAGAGAGCCCTATCTGAATTCCCAATGAGCCTTTGTGAGACGCGCTCCGCTGGAACCCTGTTGGAGGAGACCACAATGTCCAAGCTTGGTTGTACTCTTCCTTTCTTTCATTAATATACTTGACTATGGTATTGGTTCCATCATTGTGTTACGTTTACTAATGCAATTGATTTAGTCTTCTTCTACTGATTGATAGTTATGAATGTGAGATAGTATGTTGGATATCGTCGTTTTTTCTTGTGTATGTGCGGGTATCCGAGCATGAGAACGAGCAGATCATGAACTGTCAAACCAGGAGCGAGAGGCAGCCAGCCTTTCCAATGAAAACAACAGTGTAGGACCTCCAGTAAGTCATCTACCAAATCTCCATCCATTTGTTAACTAGGAATCGATATTATAGCGTGTCTCGTTTGTGGCTAGACCCACTCTAGGGCTAGTGGGATCGCCTCTGTCCGCAGAGGGAATTTCCCTCACCAACAAATTGGCGACTCCACTCAGGATTAGTGCGAGTTTTTCTTTCATCCATTAGGTCTTCTTCTTGGTCTTTGCCTTCTTAGCTTGCCTTTTATGATTATTTTTTCTGAGTCTAAGACCCCTGTTCAGCCCCAGAGGATCAAATCTTACCTCTGTTTTTCCAAAATTTTCCTTGTACTAGGGTTGTCTTCATTGGCGCGATTTTTGGTCTGATAGTCATGCCCAATGGCGCTAGTTGCTAGTTTAGCTCCTGTGCCATCCCCTGTTTGGCACTGATTACAGCCAAACAGTCATGTCATTTCCTGTAGGTATTAGGGTTTTCCTTGTTTTTGAGCTTTTTGGGTCAGTGCTTGTGCTTCTGGGCTATTTTTTGGCATGTTTTGAGTGCCTTGGGATAGTTTTTGATTGCGATTAGCCTTCATTCCTTCAATTGTTTGTCCTTTTCTTGACAGAATCATGGCCTTAGGGTTTTCTAGTCCTTTGGTATGCTGAGCCTCCTGTAGGAGTCTGGGTCTTTTGTTTCGCGATCACCTTCATTATTTGCTTGATTGCATTCAGCTCTCTTGATTCATTTGAGTGACTGCATTTGGTGGAATGAGTCTGGGATGAGTCTTGCCTCTTTCATTCAGTTGTGCTTCTTGTCACTCCAAGCATAGATTACACTGCTTGTATGGGTCTGTTTCAACATCTTTCTTTGATTTGAGAGATTGCAACATTGGTTTGAGTATTTGTTTTGTTTTCTTTTGAGTTGATTGATTGTTTCATTTCGACTCTCGCATTGACATTCTCGAACTAGTGTGAAAGTTTGTTTTGAATTTCATTTAGTGCATTGTTTGATTTATTACATTGAAAAATAAAATAAAATAAAATTCTTACATTCTTACTTGCATTGTGGAATTGGAAAATCTTTCGCATAACTAGCATTGGGCATTCTAGGAAATATTTCTCGTTTTCATTAGCTTGCATTAGATAATGTAGTGGATGCTTTTGTGTGTTCTCATTATTTTCTATCACTTGAAAATTCCTAAACTTTCTTGTAGTTAGCTTTTCATCGAACGAAATGGTATTTTATGGCATGTAGCTTGCATTTAGGGATTTGTGAGATCCAACATTCTGTAGGACCTTGGAATTGAAACATAAATAGAAGATCAGCTTAAAATTTATTCAATTAACCTAAGGCAACATTGAAACTTAACGAAACATTTAGTGGTCTAAGTTAGATACGTGTTCTGGCGTCTTTAAACCTAGTAGCTGTTGATCGCCATCTAGCTTTAGATAGCACTAGTACGGACTTGCGCTCCCCGTAAAGTCAAGTATATAAAGGGTGACCCCTCTAGGTTGCAATCCTTTTATCTGTAGGAAGCCAAGTCTGTTGCCTTGTAACCGTGATACACCGAACACAACATTTGGGGACACTACCTGCACATACATCAAGTCCTTGGTTGATTCTTCTTTCATTTTATATACCAAGGTGTATATGGAAGTTCACGGGAACCCGGTACACCATTTTACCTAGACTACCTGAGCAGTCATTTTCGATCTTTACTGACTCCATAAACTTGAAAAGATCATCGAGAACTTGTCCTTTCATGCTCGCTTAAAACTGAAAGAGACTAGAGTCATATTTGATTGTTTCTTGACTCTTAAAACATGAAACAACAAATATTTCATTTCAATGTGGTAAAATAAACTACCTACGATTTCAAGCCCTTTAAATTTTGATTTCTTGACCTATCCTTGTTTTCCTTGGTTTTGATCCAAGAGTTTTCTTTTCTGATCTTTTTCCTTCTCTGGTGTGCTACCGTCATAGTGACGGAACTACCAGTTTCGTCTACTGGCAGTCCTTTTTCGAACGATTCATCCGAAACTCCGCAAACCCCTCGGTCTGCCAAGATTTAGTAGCCTATCATCCCATCAGAGTACCCCTTTGGAGAAAAAGTTGAGTTCCATTGGCCTTTTTCAAATGCTTGGTTTAGGTTTGGGGTCGGGGAACATTTTCCCCCTCTTACATCGAGATCACCATTTTTTCCTGCTATCATACCTCCTAGCCCCCGTAGTCTTTTACAAGATCTCACAGTAGATTTAGAAATGGACTCGCTTGGTCCTAATGGCAGTGAGGGTATTCCAGTTTCTAATGAAGAATACCAAATTTTTCCAGAAGACATCCACCATGAGCCTGCTCAATCGTCACCATCGGTGTCACTTCTAGCCGAGTATAGGTCTTTGGGTCAGATTATATCTGGTATTGCCTCCATGCAAACATCAACTCCGTCGAGGGGGCCGATTCTCCCGTCATTAGGGATGTCACCGACGACACTAGTCTCATTGACGCCTTTTTTTACGTCTGTTCCCACTAGGACTACTGTCTGTGTGGCTGCATCGGCATCGGTTATCACCGCTCAGTCGTCAGGAGTTTCAACTTCAGTAGAGACTTCGATTGCCATGGCAATCCCTGACGACCTTTCTTTTGAGGAGTATCGACTGGCTGTTCAGCAGCAAAGCTCCCAGACTAATCAGTCCCCTCAGGATCCTTATCGGTCTTATTTTTCTCATTATGGAGTGGATGGTACCCAATTTATTCACTTCCGTTTCAATATGATGAGCATGGAAACCCTATCTACCTGCTCGCTCCTAAGGCTTATTAGTTCCTTTTCGGTTTTAGACCTACCTTGCCTGTGAAACCCTCTAACCAGCAAGGACAACCCCTTCAGGGACAACCTTCGGTTCAACAATGATATGCTTATGACCCACAAGGACAACCCTTTTAGGGACAACCTTTGGTGCAACAAGGGTATGTGTACGACCCACAATGGCAACCCTTACAGGGACAGCCTTCGGTCCAGCAGAGATTGTCTTACGGCCCACAAGGACAACCTTACAATCCTTAAGGTCAACCTTTACAAGCTCAGCCTGTGGTCCAACCAGGGAAAACTCAAGGACCTGCTGGGCAACCGGTATATCAACCTGGACCTTCATATGGTCCTAGGGGATAGATCCATCCATCTCAACCTTTGGTGCAACCACATCAACCATATTTTCTAATCGGTCTAAATTTTGCATAGCCAGGACCATCTTATGGTCCTACTCTAGGCCAACGTGATTATCAGGTACCACCTAGCCCACCGCAACCATTAGGCCAACCTGCTCCGCAAGGGCAACCTGGTGGCCCTGATCAGTCAGGTCAACCTGCTCAACCAGGCCAACCTGCATAGATAGTTCACCATGTTCACCCTGCTCAGCCACCACTCTACTTTATGCCGCAGCCGAATCAACCTCTGTGCCCGACTTATCTAGCTCAGCAGGGCCTTACTTATCAATAGCCTGTTCGACCCCAAGGTGGTTATTACCCTCAAGGTCAATATCAACTAGTATATAATGCGCCTCAAGGTCCTACTTATTACCCTCAACTTCCAGGCTATACTTATACTCCGCAGCAAAATCCTTATGCTACTCAATCAGGACCCTTGTATACTTAGAATCAGTATCCTAGTCTTCAACCCCTGTATCCTTGTCCTTAGCTGCCATATCAACCAAATTATCTGGCTTATACCCCTTGTGGTCCGAATCCTCTGGGACAGAACCAATTGGGGTAGAGTTATACTCAACCAGGGTGGAGTATGGGTACGGGTCCTTATCGAGCACTTGTTATGCCTTTTAACCCTCAATTACCTTTCCTCGCCACGTTGGAATTACCGGATGTGTCAAAATTGACAAATGATCCAATTCTTCATAATCCTTATTGGCCTCTGGTTCCAACGAAGGTTCCAGGTGATTGTCCCAATTTTAAGGGCAAGTCTGGAGAAGACCCCCAAGCACATGTCATGACATACCATTTGTGGTGTTCTTCCAATTCTTGGGTGGATGACTATGTTCGACTCTGTCTTTTCTAGTGCACTCTTATTGGAGCTGCTACTAAGTGGTACATCGAACTTCCTTGTGGTATCTTTCAAGATTTCAACACTCTTGCTATGGCATTCCTTACTTATTTCCAGTTGCCTGTTCGTTACGAAGTTGGGATGCATCTCCTAACATCCTTGAAATAGGACCAGGCTACCCACATCTCGGACCATATTCATGAATGGAGACGGTGTCGTCGCTTGATCAAGTTCGAAATTCCTGATCAGCTTCTTACTCATTGGTTCACTACCTCTTTTTGCAATCAAATTGTGAAAGACATCGCCATGGGGGCATGTGTAACCAAGGAATAAGCCATTTCTCCTGCCGAGTACCTTGATTTAGTGTACTCTCAATTGGGCATTTTGTATGACATCTTGAATGAGGCTCCATGACCTAGGACCTCTAAAGCACCAGGTACCCCATCCGTTGATGACATTATTGGTTCCATGTATCAGACTTCACGCAAGTCTTCCAATGGGAAGAAGAAATAAAATTCTTCCAATGGTTCTGCTCCTCATCCTACCTCGGATTCTGGTAAAACCTCGAAGGTCAACGTCGTTCAGGCAAATCCTACAGACAATACTTCCAAGGGGAGAAAGAAGGGCAAAGTCAAGGCCAAAGCCGATGCCCCAAAAACAGAATTGTCTAAACCTCAAGTTGATGATGGTTCGCAATGAAAGCCGAAGTATCCATGTCTGATTTGTGATGAGGAACACTACACTAGGGAATTTTCCTAGATGATCTGAGGTTATTCGACTACTCAAAGGCGCTAAGGGAACTCCATTGGTCCTTAAAGAATCTTTCCCATCTCAGCAAACCCAGATGGTCGAGCAGCCTCCGCCATTTGCATTGTTTCGCTCTCAAGTACTCATGATGAATGCTTCTGCACGCATTTCCATCACTAATCGGTCAAAGGACTATGCTAGATCACTCTAGGTAGTTGGGAAAGAGATCGCCGACAGTCCTCCTCCCCCACCTACCTCTCGTCCTCTTCAGATTGAAAGGCCTAGTGTTGAACCTATTGTACGACCACCTTCTAAAGGTGTTCTCTGGAAATCTTCTTATAATCCTAACGCCCGTGCTATGCAGCATTACAGTATTACCAAGGATTTAGCATAGGCATGATCCACATGTCTGCACTAGAAGTGCTTCAGAGTTGCCCATGTCAATGGAAATATTTATTATCTGCGATCGACAGGATTGATCCTGCTGATTCTAGCCTTCTCTCTTTAGACTTAGAGAATTTTGTTCCCCAACTTCCGCACTAGATTGCGCTTGTCATACAAGTTGGCATTAACAGTCTCAACATCCATAGAGCTGTTGTGGACGAAGGTGCATCTACCTGTGTCATGTCATCTACTTGCTGGAAGGCTATTGGCTCTCCAGCCCTGACTTCCTCACCCAATGCCCTTGAGGCATTTGATGGAAGGGAATCGAAACTCTTGGGTGTTCTTGCTAGCTTATAGATCACATTGAAAGGAAAGATGGTCAACGTTGAAGTAGAAGTCGTTGACGCTAAACTCAATTACAATCTTATACTCGGTCGCAGTTGGACTCACTCTATTATGTGTGTTACGTCCACCCTATTTCTACTTCTAAAGTTTCCACATGAGGGAAAAATCATTACTGTTGACTAGTTTTCGTTCTTTACCTCGTCTTCCGAGAACAACGTGCCATACGTTGATCAGATTCCTTCTCCCCCTGACAGTGTAGGGCCAAATCTTTTCAAAGATCCTGCTCTCATGGGTATCTTTCCCCTTCCACCACCAAATACTATTCAAGTTAATATGGTATCTCAGTCTGATGACCCATGGATCGTCCCTTTACCTGAACAAGTTAATTCATTTGGGTATTTAATGCTGCTCAGTCCAATTGAAATAAATTATTGTGAGCTTACAATTGCATCTGATTCTCCCCCTCCTGAAAGTGCTCCTTTGAGCATTCCTCTCGACGATTATTATCAATCCCCCTAGCTCGGCGATGCAGATTCACCTGATCCTCTAAAAGAAGTGTTTCCATCCGATGAGGCTATAATGGAAACCATGTCTCTCAAAGATCTATCATGGAGCGATGGGCATCATCGTTCCTCGTTTACGCCCAGCCTCGAGGCAATGTCTAACTGTCTTGAGCGTTTTGCATCTCAAGTTCCTTCTCCACCACTCTAAATGTCTATTTTGACTCATGAAGTCTTCGTTGAAGGTAACTTGGGTAAAATTACTCAAACAATGCCTATCGAAATTTCCGTGAAACGGGGGATTGTCGAGAACATCCATGTGGGAGTCACTTGCTCTTTCGAGGAATTCCAAGTGTACACTAGCCTCTTTCACGACTTTCGTGATGTTTTCGCCTGGTCTTACAAAGAGATTCCTAGAATTTACCACAGTATTGTGGTGCACGAAATTCCCACCTACCCAAGTGTGAAGCCTGTTCGCCAGCATATTCATCTAGTGCATCCTCGGAAAGATGCTACTATCAAAGTTGAAGTTGAAAAAATTCTCAAAGCGAGTTTCATTTATATGATTCCTCTAACAGAGTGGGTTTCTAACATTATTCCTATGGATAAGAAATAGGTAGTGGTTCGCATCTGTGTTGATTATCGCGATATCAATTGGGCTTGTCCTAGGGATAATATAGGAATTTACAGGGTAAGCTCCATAGATCAAGAACCAAAGCTCACCGCTCACAAAGAGATCACAAATCAGTACACCAGTATAATCTTGTGGTTAAAATCCTCAAAGAGGGAAACAGTCCATGCCCTGAGCCAACGTGGCCACTTCAGGGAATTTATTAATATAAAAAATGTTACATATGTTTCTCTCATAAATGGTTACTGGAAAAATGACCCTCCATGCTCTTTAAATAGAGATCATGGACCAATCAGGTGTTAAGCCACGAATCAAGTGCCATTAATAACGAGGTGAGAGATAATCATCATATCACTACAAATCGTGACCGTCGGATTATAAGTTACTAATGTAAATTGTGAAGAAACACACTTTACCTAACTCTACACTAGACTAATTTATTCTTAACTATTGCCTATGTGTCGGAATATCCTAACATCCCCCCTTAAGAACAACTTGGGATAGGATTGAAGGATTTAGAAAGGTGACACAAAAGGAGCCTATTTCCTATGTGTCAAAATATCCTACCATCCCCCCCTTAAGAAAAAATTGGGATAAGATTGAAGGGTTTACAAAATTGACACAATAGGAGAAGGTACGAGGCATTAGAGCCTATCCCCCCTTAATGACAACTTTCTTGAACTCCAAGCATGGATCAAATTTTGGTAAACTTCGCTTCTGTGAGAGCCTTTGTAAAGATATCGGCTACTTGATCATTGGTCGAACAATACTGCACTTCAATAACATGATCATGAATGATATTTCTGATGAAGTGTATGTGGAGTTCAATGTGTTTCATAGGCTGATTCTGAACTTGATTTTTACATAGCTGAATGGCACTCTGATTATCACACCAAAGTGTAGTTGGATGTTGTTGATGAAGAACAAATTTAGACAGGATCTGATGAAGCCACATGGCTTCCTTGCTGGCTTTAACTGCACCATGATACTTTTCTTCTGCTGAAGAAAGGGAGATGGTAATTTTTTTCTTACAAGACCAAGTAATAGGTCTTGAACCAAGAGTGAATACATATCCTGTAGTGGACTTCCAATCATCAAGGTCACCAGCCCATTCAGAATCAGTGAAACCAATCAACAAGGGAGATGCTCCTGCACTGTAATGAATCCTGAACTAAATTGTACCTCGAATATATCGAAGAATTATTTTAGCTTCTTTCCAGTGACTCTCATGAGGTTGGTGCATAAACCGAGTGACAAGACCAACGGCAAAGGAAAGGTCAGGACGGGTATGGGTTAGATACAAAAGTTTACCAACGAGTTGACAGTATAAGGTAGCATCACCTTCAAGGGTAGTACAGTTGACTGAAAGATTGACTCCAGACTGAAAGGGAGAAGGGGTAGGCTTACAGTCTTCCATGTGAAATTGGTGCAGAATGTCATAGGCATACTTGGACTGAGAGAGGGTAATTCCTTCCTTGGATTGCAAGACTTGAAGACCAAGAAAATAATGCAAGTGTCCTAAGTCTGTCATTTCAAACTTATTTTTGAGGCTAGACTTCACATGTTTTATATGATTTGGATCACTACCAGTGAGGATAAGATCATCAACATAAAGAAAAATGATGATGAAGGAATTACCCACCTTCTTGGTGTAGACAGTGTTGTCAGAATGACACCTAGAAAAACCATTATCTATGAGAAATATATCCATTTTGGCATACCAAGCCCGAGGAGCTTGTTTGAGACCATAGAGAGACTTCCTAAGGTGACAAACAAGGCTGGAGTCTTTTTGGATAAAGCCAGGGGGTTGTTCCATGTAGATTTCTTCATGCAAATCTCCATGTAAGTAGGTGGATTTAACATCCATCTGATGGACTTCCCATTTGAAGGGGGCAACAAGGCAAAGAACAAGGTGAATAGAATTCATTTTGGCAATAGGGGAGAAGGTTTCAATATAGTAAACTCCTTCAACTTGTGAAAATCCTTTAGCGACAAGACGAGCTTTATTTCTATCCACTTTTCCATCCGGTCCAAATTTTTTTTTGTAAACCCATCTGCATCTGACAAGTTTTCTTCCTTTTGGAAGAGGAACAAGATCCCAAGTATTGTTTGCTAATAAGGAAAAATACTCTTCATTCATAGCTTCATCCCAATATGGATGACTGGAGGCTTGTTCAAAGGTTTTTAGATCAAGTTTTTCTAGAACTTGAGCCAATAAGCAAGAGGCCCTTTTGAACTGAGAACGTGTACATCGTCGATCGGCAAGGTCACCAGCAAGAGAACATACTGCATCCCGAGTAGAGTGGACCCATCTTGGAAGTCGTGGAGTATAAGCAACAATTTCATGAGCTAGAGGAGGATTTTCATCCTCGCTGTCATCATCTGAACTAGACATAATGTTATTAAAAATAGAAGAGAGAGAGAGAGAGAGAGAGAGAGGTGGTACATATGCCGAATCAGGCTCGCGGGCCAAAGGTGGCACACCCGCCGAACTAGGTTCATAGGCCGATATATTTTCATCAAACTTTACATCTCTTATAATGATTATATTTTTGGATTTTGGTTGAAGAAGTCTATATCCTTTGACATCTTCAAAATATCCATCAAAAATACATTTTTCACTCTTAGGTTCTAAGGCTTTATGTTTCGCATCTAGAATATGGACCCAAGCATCACTTCCAAAAACACGAAAGTGACTTACATCATGTTTGATTCAGCTCCAAACTTCTTTGAGAGTTATATTCTTTAAAATCTTAGTAGGAGTGCGATTTACTATGTAATTTGCACAGTTAATGGCTTCTGCCCAAAAATTGAGACCAAGTCCTTTAGATTGAAGCATACAATTAGCCATCTATTTTAAGGTGCGATTCTTCCTTTCAGCTACACCATTTTGTTGTGGAGTATATGGAACAATATGTTGCAATTGAATGCCATGCTCAAGCAAGTGCTGCATTGAGTCACATTATAACATATTCTCCGCCATTGTCTGATCTTAACTTAAGAATTTGATGTCCAGATTGTTTCTCAACAAAGGCCTTAAAGGCCAAGAACATGTTAAAAACTTCACTGTTGATTTTTAAGAAATATACCCAAGCGCATCTGGAAAAATCATCAATGAAAGTTAAGAAGTACTCGCAACTAGAGAAAGAAAAAATAGGAAGTGGGCCACATAAATCACTGTGCACAAGATGCAAAGGGGCTGAAGCATGTCAAGAGGCACGTTTGTCAAAACTATCCCAATGATGTTTTCCGAGCACACATCCGGAGCAAACACCATCCCGATAGGATAGCATAGGAAGGCCCGTCACCATATTTTCCTTACATAGAGTTTGAAGAGAGCGATAGTTTATGTGACCAAAACACTCATGCCAAAGTTTTCTCACATCATCATTATGAGCAAGAAAAACAGAGGGAAGAGATGATGACCCAAAGTTGTCAAACTTATACAACCTTGTGGAATCATCAACAATGCCAGTAGCTAAAATATGCTTAGGATCTTTGAGGTCCTTGATTACAACATCATGAGGTGAGAATTCTACTGTTTTCCCTTCACCTAAATGAGTTATCTGATCAACAGATAGAAGGTTGCATGACAATGTAGGAACACATATTACATCATTAAACTGACCATTATCGAGATGAATGGCTCCAAATCCTACAACATTAAGAGATCTATCATCACCAACATAAATATGTTTGGTGTTACAATCATTTAAAGAAGAAAACATGGATTTATTTTTAGCCATGTGGTAAGAAGCTCCAGAATCAATGAGCCACTCATGAGAACGAGAAGAAGAAGATACATTTAATGCATAACCAGATCTTGATGCTTGACAACCACAAGGAGAAAGTGACATGCCTGAAGATGAAGGTGAATGGTGCTCCAAATTGATGTCGTGCTTCTTCATTGCTGCTTCTAAGGCTTCCATCTTCTTAAAAAAATTGGACTCTATATGGCCATCCCGATCGTAAAAGTTGCAATGTCTCTCTGTCTTCTTCCCTTTGTTTTGATTTTCCTTATTATTTTGGTGATTTGATTTTTCAGTTTGTGGCTAAAATTGCTTAGGGCCCTTGTTTGGTTTAGGACCATATTTTTTACGATATTGCTTCTTGGGATTCTTTTCATATGGTAGTTGTTGGGCTGCTAAGGCTTTCTTAGAAGTGTTTCCAGCAGTGATAAGACCAAGGTGTAAAAAAATTTCTTGTTCTCTTATAAAAGAATCACAAAAGGAATCAAAAGAGGGATTCTTGTAGGTGGTTCCTGAAGAAATGATGGCTTCACTAGTGGAATGGAAGGCGGAAACAAATACAGAGTATGCAGGACCAAGCTTAGCAATAATGCAATATATGAGGCTACCATCTTCCTTTTTTATCTTACAACCTTCTAAAAGAATTCAGAGGGTCTTAAATTTGGACAAAAAATATTCAATGGAGGAGAAATTATTGGGGTTCAAAGTAAGCAACTCATTTTCAAGCTAGTGGGCCCGGATTTGATTTTGAATGCCAAAATAGTTTTTAGCTTTTCCAGGTCCTCATCAGGGGTGTCAATGTCAAGCATATGAAATCAAAGATCTCGAGAAATGAACATTCCTATCAACCCTCATGCTTGATCTTGTTTATTTTCCCATTTAGCAGCTCTATCATCATCGGAAGGTTTAGTTTCTTGTCCTATGGCTATTCTAAAAAGCCCTTTACTTCTAAGTATATCTACCATATGAGGTAGCCATTAGAAATAATTGGTGCTGTTAAGAATAACTGGGCATGCACTTTCCATTTAAAAAAAAACAAACAGTTGAAACTAACTGCTCCAATGGAAAGATCTCGAAAAATTAGGCCATTTAAAAAAAAACAGCTCGAAAGACGATTTCCGGATGAAGAAGTTATGCCTTTTGAAAAAACTGAGTTGTAGATGCCGAACAGTTATGGGAACGAGATGAAGTGCAGCTTTTAAAAAATAATAAAAAATTCCACCCCTTTGAACAAAAACTTTTTACAAAAGAAGCTTGAGAAGGAGACTTGAACCCAAGACCTCTATTCTCATAAACTAACCCCTCACCAAGTGAGATACTAAAAGGATTAGATTATTTTAGAAAGGAGGAAGGGGGACTATTATTATTATTATTATTATTATTATTATTATTATTATTATTATTATTATTATTATTATCAGTGTGTGTGCCTTTTCTTGAACAAAAAACACAAAAACGAGCAAAAAAAATGAAATTCAAAGCCTTACGGCAGAATGTTAGATTCTCGGTTAGCCTTACTGGCAACTATCACATTTTTCACTATTTCTAATTTCTCGAGATCGCACAAAGACGCGGGGAAGGAGCATACGTAGCAAAAAAAAAATCCCTTTTTCCTGTTTTTGATTTGCCGAGATCACACGGAGCACACAGCAAAGAGCACACATAGAGAAGAGGGTATTGATCCAGCAAATAAATAAAACCTTTATACAGAAAAAAAAACCGAAATAAGCAGAACTATTAACAAATATAACTCCAAAATAGATGCTTTATATCTCCAGATCTAAACTGACATAACTTGGGCAGCCAGAAACATTTTCGCATGAAACGAAAGGTGTTCCTCACTGTAACAAACTCTCTAGACACAATTGAGTAGTTCTCCAAGCCAAAAATGTTTAGAAATAGTAGATATACAAAACATAATTCGCATGCAGTCAAACCAGCGTCAGATATTGATAAAAAATGGACGCAGCCCTCAAAATAGCTCGGATACCATGTAGGAATTTACAGGGTAAGTTCCGTAGATCAAGAACCAAAGGTCACCGCTCATAAAAAGATCACAAATCAGTACACCAGTATAATCAAATGGTTAAAACCCTCAAACAGGGAAAAAATCCACGCCCTGAGCCAACGCGGCCACTTTAGGGAATTTATTAATATAAAAAAGGTTACATATGTTTCTCTCATAAATGGTTATCAGAAAAATGAGCCTCCATGCTCTTTAAATAGAGATCATGGACCAATCAGGTGTTAAGCCACAGATCAGGTGTCGTTAATACCGAGGTCAGAGATAACCGTCAGATCACTACAAATCGTGACCATCGGATTATAAGTTACAAATGTACATGGTGAAGAAACACACTTTACCTAACTCTACACTAGACTAAGTTATTCTTAAATATTTCCTATGTGTCGGAATATCCTAACAGATAACTATCCCACCCCTTTCATCGATCAGATTATTGATGATTGTGTGGGGAGTGAAATGTTTTCCCTTATGGATCGTTTTTATGGCTATAATCAGATCAACATTCTCCCATCCGATCAACACAAGACCACTTTTATCTGTCCTTGGGGAACGCTCACGTATAATAAACTCCCTTTCGGCTTGAAGAATGTTGGGGCTACATTCCAGCGTGTCATGTCTTATGCCTTTCACAATATTCGTCATATTTTTCAACATAGTTGGATGATCTTCCGGCTCATTCAGCTGCGTGAAAAGACCACCCGGACCATCTCCACTAGATCTTTCTTCTTTGTAGACGCTACAACATTCAGCTCAATCCGCATAAATGTGTCTTCTGCATCGATTTCGGTAGAATTTTAGGGTTTATCATATATAAAGACGGAATTCACCTCGACCCGCTTAAGGTTGAGGCTATTGTTAATCTCCCCTCCCCATCCTCGTTACACCAGCTTCAGAGTCTCCAAGGGAAAGAAAATTTCTTACGTCATTTTATCCCGAACTATGCCAAAGTAGCCAAAGGATTCAATCTAATTTTAAAGCAGGATGTCCCTTTCTGTTGGAATGATATTGCTCAACAATCCTTTGATACGCTTAAGACATTTCTTGTTAATGCTCCTCTATTATGTCCTCCAAATTATCATCATGATTTCACCCTATATCTATCTGTCGCCTTCAGTATGATCGCCATGGTTTTGGTTCAAGATGATGATGACGGTAATGAGCATGTCTTTTACTACTTGTCTCGGAATCTTCTCAACCCTGAAATGTGTTACACACATGTTGAGAAGTTAGCGTTGGCTTCAGTCCAGGCTTTCCAGCATTTTTGTCATTATATCCTTTTACGCACAGTGACCATGATTTATGATTGTAACCCCATGACCTATATTCTATTTCGGCAGTTGCTGGGGGAAAAATACTCAAAGTGGATCGTTATCCTCCAAGAGTTTGATTTTCATTTTACTATAGCCAAATCAAAGAAATATCTCATTTTCGCTAATTTGATTTGTTCTCTCCTTGCCGAATCTGCTCCTTCTTCTTCCGAGGATCATATTCTGGATGAAACTCTTTTCTTGATTAGCACCCGTGATCCATGGTACAGTGATATCATCATGTATCTATAGACTTCTACTTTTAGGTCTGAGTTAACGAAATATTCTTGACATCATATTCGGCATCAGTCGCAACCTTATCGTATTATCAAAGATACCCTTTATCATGTTGGAGTCGATTCTGTACTCTACCAATGTCTGACCCTTGAGGAAGTTGAGAAAGTTTTAAATGATTGCCACAGTGGTGCCTGTGGTGGTCACATGTCTGGTTATTCCACCGCATAGAATATCCTTCGTGCTGGATATTTTTGGCCGTCCATTTTTAAATATTGCATTGTTGCAGTACGCAAATTCCATGCGTGCCAGATATAACAACAAAATATGTGTGCGCCACCTGTTCCTTTAGACCATGTCATTACCATTGGTCCTTTTGCTAAATGGGGCATCTATTTTATAATGTGTAACCCTCGTTCGGCTAGGGGGCATGCCTATATTATCGTCGTCGTCGATTATTTTACAAAATGGGCCAAAGAAATGCATACACTGGTTGTGGACGGTAAGGCAGTGATGCAATTCATATTTAATCATGTTATTTCTTAGTTGGTGTCCCTCAAGCCATCATTACCGATCATGGTTCTCATTTTTGGGACTATATGATGGCGGAGCTGACGTCTAAGTTGGGTCTACGTCACGAAAGCTCCACGCCTTATTACCCTCAAGCTAATGGCCAAGTTGAAGCCGTAAACAAAGTCTTTGTTAAAATGCTTCAACAAAAAATTTGGATCCATAAATAAAATTGGCATCTCATGTTGTTCTCATCTCTTTGGGCTTACCAAACGTCGATTAAGAGTGCAACCGGATTTACCCCGTTTCAGTTGGTGTACGGTTTGGAAGCCACTCTTCCGATTGAATGTGAAATCCCTTCAATCAAATTAGCTGTGGAATTACTGCCTAATGCTTCGCCTGAGGAAGAGCATCTCCTCTAATTAGAGAGATTGGATGAAAATCATCGCTTAGCTGCCTTGGTCATCGAAGCACAGAAGAAGCGAGTCAAAGTTCATTTTGACCAAACAATTTTCCCTCGTTCTTTTATCAAAGGTGACCTCATTCTCCTGTACGACGAAGCTCATGACAATCTAGGGGTAGGAAATTCCAACCAATGTGGTATGGGCCCTACATCATCAAACGTGTGTTACAAAATGGGGCTATTGAGCTTATTAATTATGAAGGTTGTCCCTTAGCATAGCCCAGAAATGGGTTGTACCTAAAAAAGTATTATGCTTGAGTCATTCATGCATGATATGTGTACATAGGGGATTTTTTCATTTTTGTGCATGCTTTGGTTCGATGTGCTTTGTGAGTGTTTTTCTACTTATTAGGTCTTTTTTTTATGCAGATGTCTATTTCCCCTTATGTCGGTTTCATGGATGGTGCTTCCCGCAGTACCAGGAGCTTATCTTTGGCAGCCTGGGTAATTTATGATCTTGTTGCTGAGTTGATTAACCTACAAGGTATTTTTCTAGGACCAATTACAAATAATGTCATTGAATATAGTGTTGTTTTGGAACTATTAACCGAGGTAATTAACCTCGACATATGCGCACTACTTGTAAATCTAAATTCGCAACTTGTTATTCTTCAGCTTAATGGTCATTATTCAGTTCTATACCCATGCATTTTGAGATTGTATTTGCGTATTCGTTTACTTGAAAGACATTTTGATTTCATTACATATCAACATATACCAAGATGAATGAATACATTAACTGATGCAATAGCTAACATTGTGCTAGATAGACATTTGCGCAATTTATAAAACATCATCATATGTAAATAGACCCATGTAGAGAATATATATATTGTATATATATATTGTTTGCAACGTCTGCATCATAAAAAATAAAAAATATATATGTCTGTTTCAGTTACATCGCAAGACAACATGTCTCTCAAAAATGTGCGGAAATAAAAGCCTAAGTGCCTAATCAGTGTGGTGCTCATGATAGCATGTCACCGCCCGTACCAACCACCTCAGCAAGCAGTGGATACGACTCAGCACCCGTACATTGTGCGTCTGATAGGCCCAAGGAACATCATCAAAACAAGCATAGTCTAGAATCCCATGGGTGATCCCTTCCAGGTTCTGTATTATCTCCTCGTCACTGCCCTCACCATGAGGATCGCAATCACGAGGAGTTTGCCTCACTATTGGTGACATACCTGCAGGTTGCTCTGGGCCAAAATCTACATAAATATAAGAATAACTATCAGAACATGCATATATACCAAAAAATCATAAACCCATGAAAATAAAAAATGAGTCTCACCTAATTCTTCGTCTCAATCCTTTCCCTCCAGGAGTGGGAGGTCGGGATCCCCGGTGAAGTATGTGCTGGCGTGGGGCCAATCCTCCATGACAATCAGTTGTCGACAGAGCCAATCAAAAAACTCTAGCCTCCAGGACATCTATTGGCCACCCCCAGCTCTAGGCATCAGTGTGGCCCATTGGGCCATCGGTGGCTCTCTGGGTGGTGGCATCAGGACAATAACCTCCTGATGCTGGAATATGTGTAGTTGTTCCAAGAAGAACGATGCCAGAATCGATCCATACCCAAACTCCTTTAGTTTGGTCTTCTTGAACTTGGTGAGTTGCTGCTTGATGTTGATAGTCACGACCTCGGCCCAGTTGAAGAGAGTCAGTTTCATGCACTCTGAGGCAAGAAGTAGTTGGGTCTTTGTGGCCTTATGCAGTGCTTGCGATCCTGTATCCCACGTGATAGTATGTGGCACTACTCTTAGTGCGAGATCAGGAATGGTTTGGATGTCAACTTTTCCACTCCCTATTCCTTTTCGTGCCCCTCGGCACACCCTGTCAATTACCATTGCGATGCTTTCCCTGGAAGGATGGGTACCATTCAAGATAGGGGCTGCACCTCTACGCGACAATCTAATGATGAAATACACATCAGAGACTTCGATTTCAAGTTCCTGATCTTGAAGCAAAAAAATTTCTTGATCCTCGTCCCAAATGCATATCAAATATTGAAGCAATTCGGGCTGAGCCCGGAGGCACGGTACCAGGAATAATTTCTTTATCCCACAGTTTCTGAGGGTGTTCATGCATTGTTCATTTTCCATGGCTAGTTCATCCTCTTCATTGTGTTCTCTCTCTTTCCACTTAATTACCATCTTTTCTTCTTGTTACCTGCACACATTTTTCATATGATCATTGTAAGTCTACTTAGGCATCAAAATTTCCAAGTAAATGGTTGATTTTTCTTCAAATTTAGGCAGATTTTAGGTTGCGCAGTTTGCGCGACTGTTTTTCTAACAGTCGCGCCAATGGGCATGACCCCTGTGTAAAAAAGGGTCGATTGGCGCGGGTCCATGCCTGAAACCCACACCAACTGCAATGCCCTATTTTTAACAAATCCTCCCCTAAGGGATTGAAAATGACAATTAAAGGCCCCCTGATCGGGGTGTACACCTGTCCGTCTGCATTCCATAAATGTGGATAGTTGGCGGTTGTTTGTCCTCCAAACAACCAAGATTCATAATGGCGCATTGGAATCCAAGCTCAAGGCAGTATGTGAAAGACTGCTCCTTAATGATTTTGCATGTTGGACAGCCTGTGCTGTCAGACTGCAGACGACATCGTGTTGATATGGTAATTCGGTTTCCTCCCTCCCTTCATTCGTTTACGCATAGCTCCTTGCATGCAATCGTTTGGAGGAAGTAGCAGAGGAAGCCGGGCGTCATTCACTCAGTCAACTACTCGACCAGGTGGGGGTACGTATATAGTTTTCTTCTTAATATTAAGGTTGCCGCTGATATGGTTTCGGGCTGCTTGGTGTATACAATGGCATATTTGGTTTTCTTAATAGTCTTTAGCTCAGATACTCCTAATTTGAAGCCAGTTAAACAATGGTTCCGCGACCCCTGCAATTTGTTAGCCATTCTTAATTTTTTTGTTGTAAATCTCGTTACCTCTGGGAATAGAGTCAAATCTATCCCGTCAGGCACCTTGCAGGTGGCAGGGTGGAATTTTGAGGGCAAGGTTTGGAGCTCTTGGCGTCGGGCGGAAGGCATGGTCACCCACAGTTGTGGGATTGGTCAATGTAGTGGGTGAAATTTCCATTCCCAATGGGACAAGCAGAGTCGTTTATGTTTCCAGTTTCTCCTGTTTCTGTTTTCTGGGGGTTTTATTAGGGAGAGATCACAACTCCATCCTGTTCCTGCTATGAGCACTACTGTCACCCCTATTAATGCTCATTCCGCGCGCTTTACCACTTTTCCTTGTGTGCGATCAATTCTGCTACAGTCACTCCAGGTTAACCATGCTTAGAGGTTTTGTGTTTCGAATTGGGTAACAGGGTCCTCGGCCTCTTGTCCCTTGGGTAGTCAAACCACCCTTACGCTCTGCTATAAGGTGCAGGTCCTGTGGTTAATAGTCCTCTGCTTGTTGCGCAGCAGCACCTTTGCTGCTCATGGGGTAAAAAGCGGGTGGTCCTATGAAGTGGTTCACTCCCTTATTGCTTTTTGCTGCCTGTTTGTGTTGCAGTTTAGGCTTCTTCTCACTATGGGGAAGCGTCGATCCAATTCCCAGCATGCAAAAGGGAAACAACAGGTCTAGGTTGAGCCACTTCCAAAGAAGCGAGGTCAAAAATCCAATTTAGAAATTCTAGAAAACCTAGCTACAACCTATGTCATGGGAAATTCATCCACGGTTCGCTAGGAAATTCGGGGCTGGGAACGAGACATTCAGACTGACCCCGAAGACAATGAAGCAGAAGCTGAAATCCTGGACTTCGTAACCGACCCTAAAAACACCCAGGGTCGTCTCACGTTATTCCAGCAGACTATCCATACCTACTGGATAGTTAAGTGCCTTCTTGCAAAGGCTATGTAAAGTTTTCCCCCTGGCCAGGCTTAGACAAAATCCACAAAGTTAGAACCCCGCCTTCTGGACATGCTACAGGATATGCAGAACCAACTATATCATATCAAGATTACCCAATATTAGGAAGTTGACCGTATTAGCAGACTTGATGATCGAGTAGGCCGTATGGACCAGCAACTCCAGCAAGTGGATATGCCAGGGTCTACAGTGAAAGACCCAACCCCAGTTTCTTCTTCCGATGGCTAGTGGCTCCCTTTATACTGTTGTTTTATGAAATATGCAGTTTTGAATGAAATTATTTTCTATTATCAGTATGTAGATATGTATGCACTAGAACATATAGCTCATGTGGGGTATAGACAGATGAAACTATTTCAATTTTGGTTTGCTTTTCATGCACTGAGATGGCCAACAAACCTGGTTTCCTATGGGCAGGTTGAGGCCACAGACCGAATTTATAATTTTGTAACCTGCTTTGCAAATATAAATAGAAAATACTGAGGCCCTACTATATTTACAAAAAAAAATAAAATGACAATTAAAGGTAATAAAATTTATCTCAAAAGATGGCAAAAGATGTCAGCTCTTACCTGAAATTGACAGGATCAAGATTGGTTCACTGGATCGCTCGCAATTGTCACCATAAGATCACAAGGACAACGGGTCACTATTGCTCTGCAAAGAGCTAAAAGTGAAAAGTAAATAATTTTTACCACTTATGGTTTTTATAACTTTTCGAAATCTTAAATTAGGTTTTAAAACATATTTTTCAATTATTATATTATATTATTTTCGAGGAATACATTTTACACATGTCTTTTGTGCAGCGACAAGTTTTCACATGGTTATGACGAAGAAACAAGTTGTATTTTATACTTTTTCGGACTCGGTAAAAACACGAAAAATTCACTACTGGAGTCACCTTTCAGTGCTTCTCTGACTCTCTAAAACTGAAAATATTGTCGAGTCGCTTGTCATTTTGAACTGGTTAAATTGGTTGTGAAACGATATCTACCTAGTATACATTTACCCCTTTTTTAGGCTGGGATAGATTATTTATGAAAAAGGAATACCTTAGCCTGTCATGACTAAGAGGTTCTCTCAAACATAGCTTTCTACCTTTTCGGATCTATGAGACTACCTACAAAAAGGGACTGTTGGATTTTTCTTTTCCGCCTTCCTTTCAAACTCTCTAAACATGAAAAGATGTCGAGTTCTCCCTTTGTCAGATTCGTTAAAACTGATGACATCGAACTCCATCGTCATGACGTTACTCGAGTTCCTCCTTCCTAGGGCTCGTAAAATGTACTAGGTTGGATTTGTCCGAAGGAAAAACTTACATTGCAAGCATATGTTATCCCCTTCAAGCTTGTTTTCCAAAAATAATTGGGGTACTCGCCAGAAATGGTAGGGGAAAATGGAACCAAATTATAGTCGTGTTGGAAGTATATCGCTATTAAACATGGCACTTGTCTGCATTTGTGTTGGGTTGGGGACATCTCACTTCGTCATTTGTTTGCCTCAATGGGTTTGGGTAATCTCTTTTCACCACTCATCTGCTCTTTCCCACGTCTCCATGACCTCAGATCCCTTGATGTGAAATACTACCAAATCTAGTGTCGTGCCACTGATATGTTCAAGAGAAGTTTGCCTCTGAATTTTTCAACCTCCCTCTGATTCTCTGTTGGTCTTGATTCACAAACATCATATTCCTCTGTATCATATTGATGATGTGGGAAAAATTATGGCCCACCATCGATCAGGTCACTTCCTGTCGACTCTAGCTCATTATCCAAGAATTTGATCTAGAGACTCCCTTTAGGTACCTTGAAGCCTACATGCCTCAATGGCAGGTTCTTCGTATTCGACGTAAGGTCCACATCACTGGCCTTTGATCGACTGACTCTGCAGGTGTTCGACATTAGATCACTGTTCACATTCTGTGGATTGTACCTTCCATACCTTGAGAGCCATTGTCATTATTGGTGGTTTCTCTCACGTCTGTTAACAACTTTCATCATTGGCTAGTAATTAGACGATTTTCTTGCATTTTCGACTTCAGCTCACGTACTCACATGCTCAATTTTGTACTTTTTTCGGGTCAATATGGAGCAAAATAACTTGGGTTTTGTCTGATGAAATCCATACTGTAGGTTCTTTGTGGATTACTATGACTTATTACATGACTCTTCTGATTGGATGGCTGCAACCATACCTGAGTCTGTTTGTTGATCTCTACTGTTGGATGGCTGTATCCATATCATGGATCTCACCATTTATGTACTCTACCATGGATGGTTGTGCCCATTCCACATGTCATGTATCATATGTATCAGTTGTATTCGTACTTTCATGTTTTCTAACAACAATGGTTGGGTCGAACGCGTTCTCATAAAGCAGTTCACCCCTCCCTCTCTCTCGGACCTCATGCTTTAGGGGGCATCTATTACACATCATTTTTTCACCGTCCCTGCAATCCCTTGCCCCAGATATTGGAGGGTATTTCCTATGACCTATGAGCAGTGTCATACTCTGAAAACACCTTCTTTGCATCCTTTTGCATAAGGACATCATTTATCCTATTGAACATTTCCTTAAAAAACCCACAAAACCCTATGTTTTGGCCTTGGCGCGGGTAGCCAGTTCATCCCTCACGCCAATGTGGAGGATGTACACTAGAGCCCATGCCACCTGGCGCTCTGTCTCTGGGTTGTGCCTGCACCAATTGTTTTAGGAATTTTTTGTAGCAAATAGAGGCAGAAGTTTCCTCTAACCACCTCAGGGATGAGTCACGGGAAGTGGTTAAGTTGATTATCCACAGATCTCCCTCTTTAGGTAGTGGTTTCCTCCTCCCATAGAACACTCCTTGAATATAGGTCTCCCTTCCATGATTATAGGGATCCTAACCTCTCCCTCTCCCTCTATATAAACAGGCATTCTCCCTTTATGAAAGCTAGCTGAACATATAGCTAGGAAGCTGAACTTGGAGAAGAGATACTATAGATGAGTAATTTCCATTGAGAAGGTAGAACAAAGGAGAATTCCATAGAGAGAGCCCCATCTGAATTCTTGATGAGCCTTTGTGAGACGTGCTTCGCTGGAACCATGGTGGAGGAGACCACAACATCGAAGCTTGGTTGTACTCTTTCTTTCTTTCATTAATATACTCGACTATGGTATTGGTTCCATCATTATGTTATGTTTACTAATGCAATTGATTTAGTCTTATTTGATTGACTAATAGTTACGAATGTGAGATAGTATGTTGGACATAATCGGTCTTTCTTATGTATGTGCAGGTATCCAAGTGTGAGAACGAGAAGATCGTGATCTATCAAACCAAGAGCGAGAGGCAACCACTCTTTTCGATGACAACAACAGTGTAGGACCTTCGATAAGTCATCTATCAAATATCCGTCCATTCGTTAACTAGGAATCGATATTATAGTATGTCTCATTTGTGGCTATACCCACTCTAGGGCTAGTGGGATCACCTCTATCTGCAGAGGGGATTTACCTCACCAACAAAGATGCATCATTGGAGCAATACTAAAATACTGAGAATTCTCCATAAGACATATAAAGTCTGCTCCAAATATACATCAGTCCATATTATGATATTCATCTAAAATAAATATCTGTAGTACACATCTTTTCAAATATGATGATGACAATATATCTTTTATAGCTGAGGTTCACCATTACTGCCTGTTGGTGGTGATATCTGTTGGACTTCTGACAGGGATATTACACTAATAGCCAAAACACCCTTGATATTGATGTGAACAATGAATCAAACCAGAACTTACAACTTATTGTAATATTAGACAATGTCTTTCAATCTAAGAGACCAAAAGACATTACTACCTGTATAGAGTACTTTCAAACTAACCCTTGAGGCTAGATACATTCAAAATATTTTTCAGTCCCACTTATCAACTATGCAATTTTATTTAAGAAATAAGGGGGTATGTATGTCAATAATCAACCTCTCTTCAATGGTGAAATACCAAAAATTCCTTTTTGCAGAAGTAGGCTTTAGATGAATCAATAACAAACTCTTGAGCTTAAAACGTAAGATTAACACAACTAGTCCTTCATACTTCAGATACTTTAACTATTATATCATGATGATATTCAGCAAAAACATCTTCAAGTTGTTTAATTGAAATCTCAGCAAACAGACTTCACACAGTTTTATGAATGATCTTAAGACAAAGGCCTTGAATATATATTTGTTTTGACTTGAGAAAGGCATGCAGCTATATCTAGAAATAGATACTACTTCAATGCTAAATATAATACTTCAAGTGTAAACAAGATAATGATCATGTAGCACTGTTATTGACCGTTTCATGCTTTAATAATGTAGATAACGCTGGGAATACTACCTTGATGTACTTCTACCATAATATTATGATCCTGAGGACCTGTACCATACCACTGCTCCACTGGTGACACCTGGTATTCTGCTGATAGGCAGGATAGGCAGGCTGCTTGTTCCAAATACCAATTCATACTACTTTGATAAACCAAGCATTAATTTCACTTCATCTTTCACATGCACCCATAGTTAAGACAACCTTAATTTTTTCTACTATTGAGCTCACCACTATTCTCAACAAAAATCATCAATATATTGAATTTGATATTGGTATCATTAACCTTTTGCTTATTCTGTCATTCCGGTTTAAAATAATGTCACTACATATTCCTTTCGAGGACTGCTCTAGAATCATTTTTGCTCTATATACAATTCAACTAATCTAAAAAAAATGATCTTCCAGAATACATCTTCACTTTCTTTACTTTGAATCTACAAGGGCAAGCCACTCGTATATTTATACCTCATTTAACTCCTTTCTTCCAAGGTGACCTTCTATAGATGAATGATGTAATGATATAATGATGATAAGAAGTTATCTTACTCATCCTTATTAATTTTGTTTCATTGTTAACTCTTGTAGTGTGATGCACAGTGTGATCATCCTCTATGGATATTTCCAGTTCTATAGCTCAAAACATATGTTTTATGATTTTAACCACTCATCACGTAGTGTTATGTTGACTTCCTAGCTTACATGTTCATGGATGATGTTCCCTCTACTACCATGACTTCTTGTTTCCTTCTCTCCTTCCATCAACCTTTTGGTGATTGAATACTTCAGGTATCCTACTTCCTCTATAGTTCTATGTCCGAGGAATTGTCATTTCCCTTCATGAAATTTTAACTGTTCTTATTTTAAGGAGCTCTTCTTCGACTAATTTTATGGGGACTAATTATGAACTGCTCTCCCCCTGGGATGTTTCTTCTTATCTATTACTTGTTGGATATTTTCATTTCTTCCTAGAGCAGATCCCCCTAAGACTATGATGGATTCATTATGTTTTTGAGGTAATAGGCTCCCCCTTTCTCTTTTATTTCCATACTTTATTGGGGTTCTTAATAATGTATGCACTTCTTTTTTATTCATAGTTTTGTCTGATTTGATTGGATTCAATGATCTATCTAGATTTCTTTAACGTATATGGCAGCTTATAGTATTTTTCTTTGTGACCAATCTTGTGGCATGAATAACATATTATTTTACCTAAGAAAGATTGAGCTAATGTATGGAATTGTGTTCCCCTTTTTCAATAAAATTTACATTCAACCTATTTATGTCCAAATTTATTGCATGAAAAGCAGTAGCCATGGAATTGATTAGTGTACCTGTTGAAAGGTGGTCCTCTCCATTTGTTTGCTTGAGGTAGTCTTGTCATTTCCTATATATTTTGCTGGTTTGTCTTACAGTATGTCATAATATGTCCAGGTTTGTGGCAGGTAAAACAAGTGATACTTCTCATGGGAGGAAAGAACCTCCTTAGACAATTTCTAAATTTATTCAATTCATATTCAAGAGTTTATGAGCCTTTTGTAGCTGACTGTTTCTTCCTCTCATTCTCTGTCCTTTCATGTTGTTGCTTGTTTCTATTTGTTTCTTTACAAATCATGCTCTTATTGGCCTCTACTTTTGTATGAATCTTTTGAGCTGCTTCATTATCCTTTACAACTTTTACAAAAATGATATTCTTGTTATATTCTACCTTGGACTTGTTTTTATTTCATAGCCTATCCCTGCCTTTATGAGAGGAGATCTTTGAGCATTTAGAATTTTGTCCAACTATTCAGAGCTTTTAATTCGTGGAGTGTTGCGACAGATAATTCTCTTTGGGCATCTTCTAGTTTCTTTCTCAGGCATACTACTTCTTCTTCCAGTTTCTCTTGCTCCTTATTTTTATCTTTAATTTGCTTCAGCAGAATGTATTCCACCTTCTTAGCTTCTTCAAGTTATACTTTCAACTGAATGAGGTTTTCCTAATCTAGTTCTTCCTTTACATATTTCGGGAGAATGTATTTATATTTTCTGCACTTGAGTCTAAGTATGTTTATTTCCTCCAGGGCACTCCTTAGCTCCCCCTCAAGATCTACTGACCTTCTTCCTCATCTTCCAGAAGGAATGCTTTAGGCTCTTCCTTGGCCATCAACACAAATTCAGAGGTTCCTTCTTCATTTGAGGATTCATCTGAGCTTTCAGATGCACTACTCTCTTGTTGAGCATAAACTGATTTTCTATTGAATTTATTCCCTTTTTTCCAATTATTTGTTTTGGTTTCCTCTGTCTCTTGTGGCTGGTTATTTGTTTTATTATGAGGAAATTTAGATGCATAGTGCCCCACTCTTCCATAGTTAAAGCATTTAAATGGAAGTTTACCTTTATACTTCCTTGTGCCTCTATCCAATCTTCTGAAAAATTTGGCCTCTTCTTCATCAAAGCAAGAGCATGTATCTTCCTTTTCTTCTTTTCACTTATTTTCCTTAAAGGCTTCCTCCCTCTCATTTGAATTCCCCTTTGGAAGTCTCATCTCATAGGCCGTCAAGTTTTGAAGCAATTGGTTCATGTTCAATGTTTCCCAGTTTGTTGTTTCTTCTATGGCAGGAACCTTAGGGTTAAATATTGATGGTAAATATCTCAATATCTTTTGTACAATTACACATTATTTAATGGGTTATCCTAAATATTTCATTTTATTCATAGTTTCCGCAACCTTTAAGAAGAAACTAGCTATATCTATATCTTCATTCATTTCTACATTTTCAAACTGAACTCTATAGGTTTGCAGCTTGGCCATCTTCACCTCTTTATCTCCCTCATGGATATTTTCTAATGTATCCCATATTTCCTTAGATGTTTTACTGTGCATAACTTTGATAAATTTTGACTCACACATACCACTCAAGAGGGCATTCATTGCTTTTTCATTAGCTATGAAATCTTGTTTGGCTTCTTTCTCTATGTCAATATCCTTTGGAGCATAACCTAATTCCACAGGAGCCCAAATTTCTATTCCTAGAGACATTATGTATGTCCTCATTCTTATTTTCTAGAAGGCATAGTTTGTGCCAGTAAACCAAGGAGCTTTATTCGTTGAAAAACCTTCTAGGCTAGCCATCTTGGGGACCTAGGATCTTCTTCCAGTTGTTAAATTGATACAGAAGGAACTGGCTCTAATACTAATTGTTGAAACTTTAGTTAAATTGGGAGGGGGGGGGAAGTGGTGGGGGTGAATTGTTTTAATACATTCATGGACTTTTAAAACTTTCCTTTAAACTTATTTACACCTTCATTTCATGATCAACTTAATTTATGATGAAACAACAACCTTAATTTGTGAGAAAAAAGTACTAAGAAGATTAATTACAGAACATCAACACATAATCATCATGCACATGGACAACAGATATAAGTGGAAACCCATAAGGGAGAAAACCACATATTATTATTGTTGTGATGCAAAGGCAAGCTCCAACTCCCTCTCACAACTGATTTTCTATAGGCTCCAACCTAGATGAGGCTACTACCTCAACTTCTGCAAGCTACAACTTGCAAGGAAGCTCCAACTCCCATCTATTTTATGAAGGCTACAACCCATAGGAGGCTCCTACCTCAACCAGCTCCAACTGGACATCTATCAAGCTGTAACTTGAAATGGAAGCACCAACTCCTATGTATTTTTTGTAGGCTACAACCCACAACAGTCTCCTACCGAGAAACAAGCTACAACTAGATATCTATCAAGCTACAACTTGATATGGAAGTGCCAAATCCCTTACACTATAATAAAATCATATGCTAATTTACCTCGATATCACATCTGTTTTTCTGCTTCTTCACTGTTGTCCTTCCAGCCTTCAAATTTGCTTTATATCATCTCTAGATCTTCATCGCTTCTCTATCTGCTTAGTCTTATTATTCTGCTCTCTAACCTCTTTCTGCATATCACAATAACATCATTTATAAAGATCACTTCATAGCTATTTTTATTCCATATGGGAATATGAAATGAACAGGTATGACCCTTTTCCTTCCACATTCTCATTTTCTCACTCAACACGTTCAAGATGTTACAACACTATGTACTCATTTCAGTATTAAATTGGAGTTTTTCTTTGCCTACGGAGACTTGCCTTTTCATCACGAACAATATAAAATAAATAATGCATTTAAAGTAACAAACAATTATTTATTCATCCCTTTCAGTTTCTTAGCTTTTCTATGTGTTTTTCCTCTTCTGTTTCTTGTCCTTTTGTCTTTTCTGTTTCTGCAGTTATATTCCAACTGTGTTGTATAATTTCCCTTTTTTTACTTGTGTCTTTTCTTTTGTGTTCAACCTTTTTGTTTCACTTAGTGCCACAACACTATTCTGCCCAAGCTCTTGGTCCTTTGTTTTGCATCTAGATCATTGCTTTGTGACCTGTGGGGTATGGCCCACATAAAACTCCCTTTTAACACAACGGAGTATTACAAATATGAGTTTTATCAACATGAATACGTTTATTGATCAAACAATGCATATATAACATACATATGTTTAGCAATCAACCGCGCGTATTAACATACATACGTTGAGCAATAAAACGACGCACACATAATATACATAGACCAAAGTAATGCATAAACCCCAAACCAATGCAAATACATGGGATTTTCCAACCAGAGGGTCTCACTATACCTTGAGCCAATCACATCTCATCGCAACTACTTGCATGTAGGTTTCCCACTCTACCAATAGAGATAAACCATAAACCATGCGATCTGTGATCTAAGCTTGTGCGCGGTGCTGCCACGTGGACTCCCTTCATCGCATCGTTTCGCTTGATCCTTACCGCAACCAAAACAACATACCTTGTGATGTCTTTGAAGTTAAACCCTATTTCTTTCAAGATGCGATGTTGCGCAAGGTCCACACGTGTCCCTCCATTTCGCATCACAAAAATTTAAACTTAATTTGCGGTCACCTTACTGCTATCTCCTAAGCATTGCGATGTGCAGTATGCGGGCGAGGTCAACATCATCATCCCATGTCACCCTACCATGTCACCTCCCACGTCACCTTGCCACATCATCATAAATTCCTGTGATCTGTCGGGTTAGGGCCATGTCATCTACGACGTCAGCTTGCAACGTCACTGCCATGTCATCGCGACGTCACTGCCACATTATCTTTACGTCACTGCCATACTTCGTAGTTGGAAACTTATAACCATTTAAATTATTGGTTAACCTATGTTTCGTGTGATATGCAATCTTGCACCATGCCAGCACATGTCCCTTCTCCACTTCGCATCGCACACAACTTAAATTTTCCTGCAACGACCTTAACGCTAAACTTTTAAATGTTGTGATTTGTGAAATCACTCCAAAAGTGATTCGATCTCCATCGTCCATCTCTTTTGCAATCTAATCCTAACCGTCCATTTGCCTCCCTTGGAATTCTTCAAATAATTCTCTATCTTAGTCGATTTTCCTGTTCTTTATATTGTTGCACTTTGTAACTCTAGTTTCTACATGTTGTTCCTCCTGAGCTTGATCATGAGCTTGTCTTTGTTATTGAATCTCATCCCGAGTTATCACACTCGACATACACCTTTTAATACTAATTAAAGCCCTCTCGGCTCTCACCTCTATCTCTTGGATTAAACATTTTTGTTTGATTGGTCTTTTCCTCTCGGCTCTTGCCTCTTCATGCTTCTTCTATGTGTAAGATCTCTGGTCCTCGGTGTGTCTAAAAAATCTGATTGCCTTCTACTGTGTGCTAAATAAATTCGTTGCCTCTCTACTTCATTTGTAGCCTCTGCTGCATTCGCTACCTCTGCTGTCTCTACTTCTTTGCTGCCTCTACTGCCCTGCTACCTTTGGTGCCTTCTTCGCTGCATTCGCTTCCTCTCTAATTTTGCTGCTTCTTTGTCGTCTTGCTACCTTTGGTGCCTTTGCTCATAGTCTAATGCTACTTCTTTCCTCTCTGCTACTCCTTTACCTCTCTTTTATGCTTTCTTACTGCATTGTTTCCTAATCTTCTCATTTGCCTTATTGCTAGTTCTTCTCTACTCATTTTCCTTAGTGATAATTTAGGTGTTGCTCCTTTGTGCTCCTTTATCATCAATGCCAATATTTCCAACAACTGCTTGACATTCTCCTCATGTTGTCGCTACATATTATGCTTCTGCTAATGATAGTGTCACAATGGGCTGCTTCTTAGATTCCCATGAAATCACACCTGAACGAAGGTGGAGCACATAACCAGAATTGATATTCCTATCATCCAAAATTCATGCGAAATAACTATCTGTGTATCCAATCAAATATTTCTTTTTTGTGCTTCCATACATTATGTTGCAATCTCTAGTTCCTGCTATGTATCTCAGAATTATTTTTCCTACACTCCAATGTGTGCCTTTTGGAGTTTTCATAAATCTAGAAATCAAACTCACTCCTTGCATGATATCCGGTCTTGTAGTTGTGATATACATGACGCTGCCAACCAATATTTTGAATAGAGATGGATTGACATCTCCTCCTTCATCATCCGTGTTTAACTTTGTACTTGTTGCAACTTGTGTAGGTACAAGTTTGCAATTATCCATCCTAAATATTTTCAGCAAATCTCTAGCATATTTATTTAGGAAAAGAAAAATTCCTTTTTCATATTACTCAACTTCTATGCCAATAAAATATTTCATGAGACCAAGATTTGTCATCTCAAATTGTTTCATCATGGCTTCTTTAAATTCATATAACTCAAGATCATCTGTAAAAATCATGTCATCAACATATAAGCAAAAAATCAACATTTTTCCATGCTTATTTACCTTTGTGTATAAGGTAGGATCAATGTTGCTTCTGCAAAATCCATTCTTGATCATGTAGTTGTATATTCTGACTAGTTTTAAATTTCCTATATGTTGTACATAAGAGATTATGTACTTTGCATTACTATTCTCTAGGTGCTTGCTTCAGTCCATAGAGCGCTTTCTTCAACCTATAAACATTATCTTATTTACCTTCAACTTCATAAAATGGAGGCTGCTACCCATAATTTTTTCTTTTGGAAGTCCATTCAAGAAGGTTGATTTGACATCCATTTGATATACTTTCCATTTGTTCTGAGCTATTGTGGCTAGAAATGCTCTTACAATATCCAATATGGCTACTGGAGCAAATGTTTCTCCGAATTCTATTCCTAATTGCTGTGATAATCCTTTTGCTAAAAGTCTTGCTTTGAATCTATCAATTTCACCTTTCTCATTCAAATTAGTCTTTTACACCCACTTCATACCAATGAGGTTTTTATCCTTTGGCAAATTAACCAAAGCCCATGTATCATTATTTTCAATAGAAACAATCTCTTCATCCATAGCTTGCACCCAATTTTCATCTCTGATTGTTTCTTCAAAAAAATAAGGTTGGAATGACAACAATGAAAAATTTGAACTAACATCCAAATAATCATAAATATATTTCAAACTTCTCATATTTCTCTTACCATTACTTGATTCATCACTTGATTAGCTGCTTGGATAATTTTGGTCTATTGATCTACTTGAAGATCCATGTTGCTCTCAAAATCTTGGAGTCCTTGCTGGTGTGACTCTGATTGGTGTCATCTCTTTTGATTATTGCTTCTTCTTTTTTGCTACAACATCCTCTTCCATCAATGGTGCTTCTACATCAACTGTTTTGTCTACAATCTCATTCCATGAGTATTGTTCTTTGAACACAACATCTTTGCTAATTATTGTCTTCTTGGTGATAGGGTTATACAATTTGTAAGATTTTTACTACTCAATATAACCATTAAATATGCATTTTTCACTTTTATTATCCAATTTGCCTCTTATCTGCTTAGGCACATGTGCATAGGCTACACATCCAAAAACCATGAAATGCGATACGTTGCATGACATACCTGACCATGCTTCTTCTGAAACTTTTTTCATCACACTCTTTCTAGGATATTTTTTATCACATAAATAACACATGCAACTGCTACCCACTACTCATTAGACAAGTTTATTGGTTTCAACCTGCTCCTTTTCTTGTTCATAATTGTTTTGTTATTTCTCTCTGCTACACCATTATGTTGCAGTGTGTATTTGGCTGTAAATTTTCTTCTGATTCCATGTTGTTTGCAGTACTCATGGAATACTTTCAAATCATATTCTCCACCACGATCTGATCTCAATACCTTGATCTACCGATCACTTTGGTTCTCAGCTAAGGCTTTGAATTCTTCAAAATTTACAAAATTTTCAGATTTCTTCTTCAAAAAGTAAACCCAAGTTTTTCTTCTATAGTAATCAATAAAGGTGAGGAAGTAACAACTTCCACCAATTGGTTGTGTCCTCATAGGTCAACCCAAATCTATATGCTTCAACTCAAGTGGTTTATTTTCTATGTATGAAAATCCCTTCGGAAAACTTTCATGGTGTTGCTTTCCTAAGATGCAACATTCACAAGTACTAGCAGGTTCTTTGATGGGAGGTAATCCTCTCACCATCTATTTATGCTGCAACAATATTAAATCAGAAAAGTGCAAGTGTCCAAACCGAAAGTGCCATAACCAATAATCATTAGAACATGCAACTGTAAAAGAAGTGACATGTTAATTTTAATTCATAATTAGAGGAGACAATATGTTCCTCGTCATCTGCACCTTTTATATCCACTATTTTTGTGGGGTTTTTTCATAAATGACGCACTCTTGCCCCTGAAAGATAACTCTACATCCTTTCTGCATCAATTGACCAACACTTATCAAATTATATTTGAGACCAAGAACATAATATACATCTGATATTGTCTTTGGCTCCCCGTGCTTGGTCAAAATGTTGACCACTCCTTTTCTATCTACATCCAGAGTCTTGTCAGTCTCCAACATTACCTCTATCTTCACAAATTAATCCAAATTTGCAACCAAACTCTTATTGCCTGTCATGTGGTTACTGCAACCACTTTCTAATAGCCACACATTATCAGAAGCTACATTCATGGTGTTGCATGCTAGGAACATGTAGTTAGTATTCTTTACACTAACATTAGCTCATTGGTTTCCTTGATAAACTATATTCTTCCTTCAATCACGAGCATAGTGACCAAATTTATTGCAATAATAACATCTCACCTTTGATTTGTCAGATCTTTGATTATTGGTGAAGCTTCTGCTATTGTTTCTTCCTCTTTCATGTTCATGCTCTTCTTGGCCATCTCTCTGACGACCATATCTTCTATCTCATCCTCTGCCTCTCTATCTACCTTTGTCTTGACCTCTTGAAACAGAAACTTGATTTTTGAAAGCAATTTCTAAAGTGGAATCCTTATTTTTGTCTATCCTTGCCTCACGCGATAGAAGTAATCCCATCAACTCATCACCTGTCATTTTTTCCAAATCCTTGGCTTCTTCTATGGAAACTACCACAACATCAAATTTGGTAAACAAAGATCTAACGACCTTCTCAATCATTGTTCGATGTTTGATTTCTTCACCATAATTTTTTAATTGATTTACTACAAACATGACCTAATTCATGAAAGAATCGATGACCTCTGTCAACTGCAGACTTTCAAAACCTCTCCTAGTATTCTACAATTTAACAATATTGACTTTGGTCATACCTTGATAGCTTGTCACCAAAGTTTCACATGCTTCCTTTGCTGAAGACGTGATCATAATATTCTGGAACACCGCTTGATCCGCTCCCTACTAGATAAGAAGAAATTCTTGTGCATTTTTCCTTTTGTCTTTCTTCCATTGTTTCCTCTCTACATTACTGATATTTAGTTCTTCTGCTTCATTTCGATGTTCTACAAACCCCAATTTTACATGATCCCAAACATCATGTGCTTTTAACATGATCTCCTTCTTAATGGCCCACACATCATAATCCTTCCATGTGAAAGAAGGAAGTTGTGGCTAGAAACTGCTTGTTGCCATATTTCAAAAAAATATCACTTATCTTATCAAACCCTAAACTTATCTTTTTATATTCTTTACAAAGCTCAGAAAAAAACCTTGTAATAAAACCCTAGATTTTATTTTTTGTATAACAAGAATTATCATACATAATAATCCCTTAAAAAAAAAAAAAAAAAAAACCTTATTATAATTTCTCACTTTTCAAAAAGACTTCTAAAATCTCTTTTTAATAAGAGCACTCCACCTACTGTCCAAAGGTTCTTTTAAATACCTTTAAAAATTAATCAAACCTTTTCAAAAAATTACTTATTTACCAACCAAATTTATTCTTCAAAATTTTCTTTATTTTTTAAACCCTTTGAAATGGTCATATTAACTTTTCTATTTTTATGTTTAGTAAGCCTTGCGTGCTAACACGTATCTTGCTGTGTGGAACCACATTAAATGTTTTTATGGCTATGTTGAATTTTTTTAATACTTAGTTCATCAATGTTAATGCTCTGAGTATAACTGTGAGATACATTATAGCTTAAATATACCAATTTGTTAGAAAGACAAAAGAGTAAAGTCACAAATAATATAAATAATTCACACACAATAACACACACAACCTGCAACTATTCTATTGATAACACAAACTTGACTGATCTTAATACAATAACCCTGATGAAGAGTATTTTATCCTTTTGGACCGACATGCACACACTTACCAAACTCATCTATCGCATAACTAGACTTGACCATTACATAACTCGATTTGACTCAACTCTCACTTAACTAACTGTCTAAATATAGTTAAATCTCCATGCAAGAATTATTTAAGTATTATAACATATGTAAATTGCTCAAAATTTAATATTAAAAATAAAATAAATACTAATAATATAATAAATAAAAAACAACACATTGCTTTTGCCAATACCAATGAGGATTTTTTCTTCACTGAACACAATGAAGTTGAATTCAAGAGGCGAATATGTTTTCCCTTCTTTTTCTCCTCTTGCATTCTACGGAGAGTCTTTTATGCAGCTTTTGCACTTGTACTCAAGTCCTATTTGTTTTTTTCCTTGTGCTGAACACAATAATTTTTTTTTTCTTGGAATTTTTTAGCACAATAATTCTGCATCTTATTGTCAAAATCTTCATCTCCCAAATTAATGTTCCCACCAACAACGTTTACCACAAATATCGAAGGTACCTCCACTCAAGTCAAAAACCATTATTTTGTTCATCCTATTGGATAATTGAGGGTACTTTCAAACCCATAAGCTATAGCTGCCGATGTTGGTTCGCTGACGGAGAAAAGACCCATGTCCTTAGTGTCTTTTGTAAAAATGGTTATAGTAAGTCGCAAGGCCTTAAGGCTTTTCTTAAAGCAGAAAGATGTCCTTTAGTTAAAAATAAAAATAAAAATAAACCTAATCAGTGGTCCTACAGTGTACGACTTCCTTTCATTCAGGGAACTACTGATAGGATTGCTAGGATCCTTAAGAAACATAAGGTTTCTTCTTATTTCAAGCCCTTTAGCACGATTCGCAGCTCTCTTAAATCGATTAAAGATTTGGTAAACCCTAGGGATGAGAAAGGTGTCTACATTATTCCTTGATCTTGTGGGACACCTTATATTGGTGAAACTGGTCGATATATAAAGCAAAGGATATGTGAAAATGTTGTTGACATTAAACATGGAAGATCCTACTCCTCTGCCCTAGTTAAGCACGTGGAAATGACTAACTATCATATCTGCATTGAAGAGGCTAAGGTCATAGCTAGGATTGACCATTTCCATCATCGTAAGTTAAGAGACGCCTTAGAAATTGAAAAAATACCTCTTAATCTCAATAGAGATGATGGTTGGAATATCAGCAGGTGTTGGATCTATGCCCTATATTCTTAATGGTCTGGTGTTTTCCACACTTTTTTTTTAGCCTCATGAGGAAGGTAAATAATAAGAATATAAATATAAATATAAATAAATGAATATAATAAAATAAAATAAATAATAAATAATTAAATAATAATAATAATTAATTAACTAAATTGAATAAAATAAAATAATATATATATATTAAATACTTAAATAACTTACTAATTAAATAAAACTAGTCATTATTACTAATGACTAGTTTAGCAATTTATGCATCTATTTAAATTCAACACACTAGTTTGTTCTAAATGCTTCAACAATATTCATTTGAATGTGATTATTACCGAAATAATTATATATGATTCTCATACTGAATTTTACGGTCCAACCTATACTGTTTTGGAGTTGTTTATGAGGTGAAATAATTGCTTGGACTGTCAAAATTAGTTTGAATCTCGGTAAATCTTTTTTAATAAATGTTGTAGTAACAATGTTCTAATCATATTTTTATGGTGGAGATGGGTTTAGCACCATAAAAAACCTTTAGAACACCCAAAATATTGAAGTTTGATAGCTATAACCTGGATTTACAAAAATCCCTGCCATTTTTTTTATTTTAAATTTTACTAAAATTTCCATAATTTTCATAACCAAAAAAACAGTCCACTACTATTTTTAATAAAAAATAAATAAATAGCCCGATAATAAAAATTAAAAGAACCTAAACTATATGTATCAGTGTTGGCAATGGCCATATACAACCCGGCTCATTTAATGCCCATTGAGAAGTTACTTATTTTCAATTCACATTGAGAAGTTACTTATTTTCAGCCCTCTTAGTGTAGCATCATTATTATAGTCTTCGATGACGTTGAGAAGTTACTTATTTTCAATTCGCATTGAGAAGTTACTTATTTTCAGCCCCCTTAATATAGCATCATTATTATAGTTTCGATGACGTGGCGGAAGGCCAAATATTCGTTGGTAATTCAAATATCTCTATAAAATTTACTCTGACCTACTTCGAGGATCATTGATCTCCATTATAATTGGATCAGGATGTCCCTCGTGTTTCGTGTTTTTGACATGAACTCACATTCCGGATTTACTAGAAAGTGTGACTTTAAACCTCAACCCTCCATCTAAAACTAATTAGACAATTCAAAAGGACAATCACCTCCCTTCCTTCACTGATTCCTTGTGACATATCCTCACAGTGGCCACAGCCCATACACATTGTGATAAAAGCTACGAGATAATACTAATTACAAGTTGGAATATGTAATTACTACTTGTCTCTGGTTGTAACTCTCTATTTAAGGAGTTTGTTCCCACATCATAGGAGGTAGCTAGAACTATATTTATTCCTAGTTTAGTGTGTGGTTGAGAGAATATCTTAACCACATTATTGTGTGTCCAAGATAGATTTCCTATCTTGAGACTATCTCATGTATAAATGTGTGTAATCTCTTTGACTAATTAATAGATTTTGTAGATTGAAGTTTTATCTTGGTATCAGAGCCATAAGGGCCTGGACGGGAAATAAGAGCATAAATTGTGTTTTAGTTTTTCGGCTGTCCATCCGTTTGGGTGAATGTGTATTGGAGCAGCAGAGCTAGACTGCGAAAGGAAGGCGAGAGTGCAGCTACATGGAAAGTGCAGAGACATTGTGGAGCTGTTGGTTGATTTCCGTTCATGTTGTTGTTGTTGTTTTTTTTTTCTTCTCGCTATTGGAGGAGACAGAGCCGAGCCATTCCTAAAGCATGGTGTGGTTTCGATCTACGAATGCGACGGGAAATGGAAGACATCATGGTGGTAGATGTTGTTCTTGACAATATGGAATAAGATGGATATTAACATAGTTTCGAATGTTTATCTTCAGTTTATGGGGAATTTAATCTACCTGCTTGTTTTGATGGTGCGTGCTCATTGAGGCTCAGCAACTAGAACAAAATATATAGCATCGGCAAGAGTTTTCTATTGTGCAGAGGTGAAGAGCCTTATTGGTTGAAGAATTCACTCTTGAAGGAGCTTCTATCCAACATTGTATCCATTACCGCCATTATTAAAGAGTGCTTTCTTGCAGCTGGAAACTTATGAGGTAGAGCGACATGGACGTGCTCGTCGAAAAAATTGTAAAGGTGTTGAAGAGGTCGACTTTGCGAAGCTATGATTTGTCACAAGGAAATCCATCTTTCTTCAAGAGAGCCGAATCACGTGAGCCAACATTGGAAGCATTGGTGTGGCCATTAACTTCAATGAACTTTAATTGATAGATCAGATCTGTTGTGTTTTATCGCAACGTTTGGATCTATTGTACTGAATGCTGGTGGGCGTAGTACAGTGAGCTTGGATGGAGTGTTGTTGGAACACTTTTGTGGGTAATTCTATGACGCTTCTGTAAGCTTATCTATTTACCAACATTTTGCAAAAGATGGATTGGCTCAAAAATAAATTAACAAGTGAAAGCAGTTAGCAGCTACGATAAATTACGGGATTTAATTTCTTGATCTTGCGGGCCCTTTTTTCAACATCTTGTGCTGGAACGCTATTGTGAGGAGAGGGCACTTTGCTACATTTGGGGTCTGATAAGACTCCACAGCAAGCCCCACTGTGAAGAAGAGGTGGTGATATATTGTCTATGGGACTTTTGTAGGATACTGAAGAGAATTCAGGCTTCTAAGCTTGGAGCTGAAACTCGGTGCGAACGTAGTATCGTTGAGGTGAGAGTTCCATTTCCTGCATGAGGTTCAAGAAGCTGCATTTGATTGAAGCATTCGGTGTTGACTGCTATGTGCAATTCCCTCAGAGGTTAGATGGTATAAATGAGCATGATCGATATGCCAATTGCAATATTGTGTTCATTGATACAAACATGAAAGGTTTGGATGGAATGCAAGGACCTATATATGCTGGTACAGGTTGTGTTTTCCAGAGACAAGCTCTCTATGGCAACAAATGTTTGTGTATAGTGAGAAGGTGGATGAGGCCACTGAGAAGGGTCGAGTCCTTGAATGTTGTTTTTGTTTTGGTTTCAATTTGTTTAATTTCTCATTGGAACCAATCGGTGGTGGCTTCATTCATATGCTTGAGTTGAACAAGGCAGCTTTTAGGTGTCAGAAGAGGTGCGGAAGCACACGGAGTTGTTGGGAGGCTTCCAGCTTCCATTTTTTGGGATCGACGTGGTTGAAGGTTGAACACACTTCTAGCATGGTCTCGTGGCGCAACAATGAAGTGAGCCGAGGGCAGTGTGGTGAGCTTCCTCGACGTGATTATGTTTTTATACATGTTAAAGATGAAACTAAAAGTTCCAACATATTTTCTTTGATGAAACAAATTGTCTTCTTGAATTATTCTGCTTTCATGTTGAGACTGGTCAACTTAACATGTAAATGCATTTGTGTAAATCTGGTTAAAAGAATTAAATGTTGTATTGTTGTGACATTTAGCTTGGCAAACTATTGTCACGAGTATGAATCTATGTTGGAATTTTCCATTCCAACAATAGACAAATTTATTTGCAGGAATAATTTACTACCAACTATGATGAAGATATGACAATGAAAATGGAATCAAAGGATAGTGCTTGGAGATACATCATAGATTGGAGGATGATCAATTTTGTGTGTGCCCAGTGTGATGGAAACATATTTGCATGTTCAATTGCGAGGAGATTGGCTTGAAAATGGGTCTTAGTTGTTACAGTATGTTAGCGAGCATGAGGAGGCATGCTTGGAAGCGATTACCAAACCTTGATACTGTGAACAGGTGAATTTGTGGACGATGGAGGATTGGACCGTGGAGTCCTGGATTATTGTTTTTTTAAAGGGAAAATTGTGTCTCTCTGTGAGGTTGTGAGTGCCTATGTCTAGATCATTAGTGTTGGAATGCACTGCATTGAGTCTAGTTGAAAAGTCGTCAATCCAGTTCTTCATGAGTGGACCCCTCAGAGATATTGTTGGAGAAAAATGGTTGCTGTTATATTTTGGATATAATCATCTTTGGGCAGAGATAGAGAAATTAAATCTAAAGAGTTTAAGTTTTTATTTAGTTTCTTGGAATCATGTTTAAAGTTATTGAGCCTTATTGAGCCAACTAACTCAATGTAGGTAAAGTTATTTTGTTAGAGTTAACTACTCTAACAAATGACAGGTGAAATGTGAAGTTCCAAGTTTTATTTGATAATGTCAAAGATGCCGAAGATGTGAGAAGCAAAAGAGGAGGTATTGAAGTAGCAACAACTATTATGATGGATAACAAAGTAAATTTTTGTTTGAGTTAGTGTGGGTTTATGGGATAGACTCCCTAGCATGTTATAAGAAAGTCTAGGATGGTTTTGTAAGTGGTAATTGTATGTGCTTGGAGACTCCAAGAGTTGGAGTATGGAATATAAGCCTTGTTAAGGCATGTGTAGAGTTCATGGTAATCTCAAAACCACCTTGTAATGGTTTATGGTCAGCAGGAAACCATCTTTTGTCACTTTAAAGTGATGGTTTGTGGTGAACCAAAAATCACATACAAAGCCTTAGTGGCTACAGATCCTTTGTGTCTACAGGTGCCCCGGGTGCACACAGGAACTTAAATATTCACAGGAGCTTAAATGCTCAGAGGAGTAGGTGGACTGCAGTAAACACCTCACTCACAAGTCTAGATATTTTTGTTTCTAAGCACACGAGGGTCGGCGCATTTTTTCTATCTGACAGTCGCGTCGAAAGGTGCAGTCAGTGCGACTGTTAGGTGTTGTTATTTGGGCGTGAATATTTGGCTTAGAAAGGCATTGATCTCTCTCTTTTTTGGAAGTTCTGCACATGGGATTCCCTCCTTTGTGGTGGATCTGAGTTGCAGACATTATTTCCGATTCTGCGCATGGGATTCGCCCGTTTGTGGTGGATTTGAGTTGTAGACACATTTGTTAGCGGTTCTGGACATGAGATTTGCCCGTTGGTGGTGGATATGAGTCGCAGAGACATCTTTTGATACAGTTACACGTATGAAGTGATAATGGTTGACAGAGCCATGTATCTGAAGGAAATCCTATGAGACTAGGAGTTCCAATGATTGGTACCCATGCATTCTGGTGGATGGTTGCTCCTTTATATGGACGTCAACATATCTTTTTTTTCTTATGATTGACCACAACTAGACTTTGTGAATTGATATCACGAAAAATAGTCATTAAGGGAGGTAGTTGGAATATGTAATTCCTACTTGTGTGTGGTTGTAACTCTCTATTTAAGGAGTTTGTCCCTACATCATAGGAGGTAGCTAGAACTATATTTATTCCTAGTTTAGTGTGTGGTTGAGAGAATCTCTCTACCAAATTATTGTGCATCTAAGATAGATTTCCTATCTTGAGAATATCTCATGTATAAATGTGTGTAATCTCTTTGATTAATTAATAGAGTTTGCAGATTGAAGTTTTATCTTTAGAGGCAACCAAATTTACAAAAATTCAATGGGATTTTTAGTCGGTGTTGGCCTGGTCAGAGTTACCAAGGCAACTAGTTTTCATTCAAGTTTGGGACTCTTGGTAGTGCGATGCCAACATATAGTATCCGGGGATAATTAGCCTAGCATATCCGATGTAGAAGATGCAGACACATAAATATTTAGTGCAATGGCGACTGAGGGAGAAAAGGGTCAGGTAAAGCTGTTAGGTGTGACTCTGAGTCCCTTATAGCACTTTCTCTTAAACGTATTGATTACGATTTTGTCGAAGAGAATCTAAAAACTAAGAGCAAGATGTTGTTGAAAACAATCCCTGTTCACAAGAAAATTCCAGTGCTTATCCACAATGGAAATCATGTTTGTGAATCCATGATTATTGTACAATACATTGAGGAGGCATGGGGAAATAAGACACCCAATCTTATTCCCAAAGATCCATATGACCATTCCATTGCTCGTTTCTAGGATGCCTTTGTAGACGATAAGGTAATTTAATTCAATTTTTAGTAATCGCTAGCATTCATATCTCAGCGACTCTTTCCTTATCTATTATTTGTGTCTTAGAAAGTTTCAAATAATTTTTTTTCGATTTTGTAACCAATATAATCATGGTTTTAATGTGTGCGCTCAGATATTTCCATGTCTGTGAGGATTTTTCACTGGCCATGGAAAAAAGCTACAAAAAGCAGTGGAAGATAGCATTTCAAACTTTCTTTTGATAGAGGAAGCTCTGCGAACCAACCGTTGCTTCACAGGAAAAGTGTATTTGGTAGGGGATCAGATCAGCTTGATTGAAATCACATTTGGTGGTTTGTAGTCGATTATGAAAGGCTTCAAGAAGGATACCGATAGCGTTTTAATAGATCCAGAGGAACTACCGCTGTTGAGCACATGGATGGATCGATTCCGCAAACCTGATGGAGTGAAAGATGTGATGCCCTATCCGTCCAAGCAAGCAGAATCTATAACCTATAGGAGAGAGAATCTTTGGGTATGATAACACTACTGCTAATTAGGGAGAACCATGCCTTTATAAATCGAGGACAAGAAGAAAGAGATTAAATTTAATGTGTTATTTGTAGTATTTTCCTTTGATTCATCTGGTCAGATTCAGCTTTTGAACTCTAGTTGTTTTATGTTAATGAGTCTGAGTAATGTTTTGGTGATTCTCACCGGTACAATAACGAACATTCCTCTGTTCAATGTGTGTTAAATAGTCTGAATAACGTTTTGGTGAATCTCTCCAGTACTATAACGAACATTCCTCTGTTCAATGCATATTGATATATTCTGAACACTTTTTTCATGAATCTCTCCAGTACTGTAGTAGTCATTTCAATGTTCAATGTGCGTTGAGTACGAATGTAACAGAAACCATAATGAAAAGGAAGCATTGATATAGAATGTAATAGAAACTTGTGAGATTAATTTTATACTGGACCTTGCTGCATTTGGGAAACAATCCGAAATGTGAATGATACTCACGACCATTTCTGGGCTTCAAATGGTGTAGTTGGTTCAATATTGTAAGTTATCTCGGAACCATAAGTTTTGGTAAAATGTCATTTTCTGAATATTGGGTATAATGTCGCCTTTACCTCTCTATCAAGTTCTTCAGCTAACTTTCTAGATATCTTTGAGTACATATGGAATGTGAAGTCTTTACGAAGTTATCCAACGGACTTTCTAGATATGAAATTTTCTGCTACCAAATTCATGTATATGATAAAAAAAATAAAAATTCATGTATATGATAAAATAAAGAATGAATGATCGATTTCATCTAAATTATAAATGGTTCCTGCCTTCCAAATTCATGTATATGATAAAACAAAAAAATTCATCTATATAATAAAATAAAAAAATGAATGATCCATTTCATTTAAATTATAAATGTTTCTGCAACCAACCAATGTTCATTTTGGCGCCTCTTCCTTCCCTTTCACTCACGCCATTAGTAATTCATACTTCACAACTTCTTTCCACTATATTACGCTCAATTTGATTGAATGCATGCAAAGATCGTTTGAACTTCTTGTTCTTTGTTTACTTCTTTCAAATATTATAAAGAATCAAAGTCTGCTTTATTAGTTTTCCACTTTATAAAAGTTTAACTGCACTAACAAAACCACTAATGAAATTCAAGATCAGAAAATGCTGGAGTGAAATAGGTGGAAAGCCTTGAAAACAAGCCTAGACGGTAAGAGTTTTCCGTGCACGAAGAGAAGTCTGCAACCATAGAACAACAAAGAAATTAGCAACCATAACCCCAAAACAAAACTAACAAAGAATAAACCAAACAAAGTTGAGCAAAAAACCTTACTCTGAATTTTAAGGGTAGAGATCTGGCTCCTTGACAGAACGAACCTTGAAGACGACTATTTTTTTTGAAGAACCCAAAAGAAATCAAAGAAAATGGAAAAAGAGCAAGAATCATAGAGTTGTTTGTAGGGAAGCTCTGAAAACCATAGACAAGATGGTAATGGTAAATAGGAGAGCATAACAATACTACTGCTCTAAAATGGTAAAACCCTAGAAGATTGAATTCGTCTCTCTTATTCTCTTATTGCATAGAAAATTAAAACAGATCACAGCCTCCAATTGAGCCTCGAATAAAGGTGGATGGCTATCTGAATACAGAACCTGTGGCACAGAGTTCGAATCGTGGCACGTACAACAGATTTCAATATAGTGAGATATCGTATCAGACAGTAATCATCATTGTTATCTTGCCAATTTGAAACCAGATTTAAGAACTCAACTGTTGTTATTAAACGAGGGAGGATGAAGTAGATTATTTTTAAAACTGTTTTTTGTAATTGTAATAACAATATTTAATCGTAAGGTAGACCTTCTTTTAATCGTCTAACTTTAAAATTAATGGTTCATAATGATCCACGTAGCAGTTAAGGATAGTTGTTTTCAAATAAGAACGCTTTACAACGTAAATATAAAGAATGGGTTTAAGTTAAGAACCACTAAATATTCTTAAGTTATGGTATCATGATTATATCATAAGTTATTAAATTATGGGATGAGTTCGTAAGTAATGGAAAATCGTCTGTAAATGTTATTTGAAAAAAGGGGTCATGTATATTAAAAGGGAAAGTTTAATGGAAAAGGTGGGATTGTACTATTCCATAATTGTTACTTGTGATGAAAATTGGGGTGTGAGTTTGCAAAAGTCAATGTAATTGGGTTTCCTATGAAAGTTGTGAATCGTAGGTATTATTCTATGTATAGGTTTTCTTGAATTTCCTTGGGGTACACTAGAGCTTTGGAGGGAGGATTGTGTGGGTAGGATTGTTTGTTGTGTGACACATAGAGGATGCTTTCAGAATCCATTGAGGTAACTGGAGTTCTTCAAAACAGAACTTTGAGAATTATTAACAAAATTGTTGTAAATCCCTAGAAGGGAAGTGTGATAACTTAAGGAATTGTATAGTAGAGAATTGGTACACTTCATTGGGTTGTGCAGGTTGAGGGAAATGAAAGACTATAGGTTGGAATTGCTACTAGAGTTTCTTACATTGGCCATGACACCTTAGTATTGACAATTAGACTTAGTTGATTTAATTAGCCTTTTCCTTGTTGGAGTCATAACACAAGATTTGGGGTAACTTATTATTGAGAGAGTTCGAGTTGTAGTGTATATATTTGGATGGAATATTTGGGGCTTATAGCTAGTTGGTCCATTCATTAAGGATAAGTGTTATTTATTATAAGTTATTATATGTTGTTTATTATGCATTTTATATGTTTAAATTAATATTATAAATGGATACACATTTATTCCAAGTTATTAGGAATGAATAATTGTACCATATACTTGGGAATATTATATTTGGTATCAAAGTGAGTAGTTTATGGAAAATACGACCCATGTTGAAAAAAAAATCAAAGTTATAATGTGTACAAAATGATAATTTTAGTAACATGGCTCAACATTGATATGGGTATGTTGGAATGTGATATCAGAGTGAAGGTTACAACAATTGGGTTATATGGGCTAGAAACAAGCATGGAATAAAAAGTTGTATGTTGAATACAAAATGCTTAGTGAATTTCATCTCGGAAGAAAATCGAGAAAAATGTTTGAATTAAAAGATTGTAATGTTGAAAAATATCCAACATATAAAAATTCAATCGTATATGAATTATAGAAGCATGAATGTTTAAAATTTTCAACTATATGTTTAGGGGTATCTTAGGCCTATTTAATAGTCATCAGACTTATTATGACTAAATCCATTTTATAAAAAATAAATCTAAATATAAGGGTATGTCTTCAACACTAGTTTTGTTTCCATTGATACTTGAGTCTGGGAGTATAGAAATATTAAAGGATAGTATGAACTTGCAAAAACAATAGATTAAGAGGATTAACCTACAAGAACAAGCCAAGTTGTTACTTGATGATAACTCATGATGATGCTCTTGTAATGGTGTTGCTTGACTAATAGTAAACCTACAAGTGAAAATATTTGTTGACAATGACGCGTAGAAGAACTTGATTATTCATGGATGTCTCCTTCTTGTAATGAAATCGAAAAATTATGAATAAACGAGAGTTGAGATCAAGAAAATTTAAGTCATAAAACCATTGTGATTTTAAAGATGAAGAGGCGATTCAATGGAGTTTATTTTTTGAAAGGTGTGTATCATATTTCAATCTTAGAAGATATCTTATTTCTAGGCCATTCTATCCATTTTTCATTTCTCCCAGTTGGGGAAACCAAATGTGACCTAAAGTAATATTGGGGAGTGTGAGGCTATAAATTCCAACAATGGATCTACTTTAGCTATACTTTCACAATGAGAAACAATGCCATTAGTATCATGGCCATAATTATCATCATTGGATAAAATTTTTATTTTTGTAAGCCTGGTCGATTTGCGTGTAGATAAAGATGTTATCAAATGGAGGTTGTGACTCTTGAAATGATGCATTCACAATATACTCTTGCATATTAAAGAGAATATTAAAAGCTTTGTTTTCATAATTTTCCCATAATTCAAACTAATATGTTTTATCACTCAATCATGCTACCATATAGAATCAATTGATCTACAATGGCACAAAATTGAAGTTTATATTCAAAGAACATGGGTTGAATTGTATTGAGGCTCATTAACTGAGCATTTGATTGACCAACCAGTACATTTCTGGAGCCTTCATGAAGTTTTTCAACGTATGTCAGTTGTGTAGAAACCAAGAGGTATAGTGCATTGCACATGCCCCTCATTGAAGATATTGTTTCATCATTTTACCAATTTAGTTATTTATGGACAATTGTTCCACATATTCAAGCAGAGTAATTTGTTTTATTTTCTTCATCATTTTATGCCACATGTACAATTTGAAGTGAAAAATTTATCAATTCATCAACCATTAGAAATACATATTGGAGAATACATATTATAGGCTAGAGAACTATACATGATAATCCCCTTCTCTCTATTTATCTAAATTTACTACCATATTTGTTGGACTTTTATTAAAGCAACTAGTCTGGGCTACTACTACTATTAAATGATGAAAATGGCTTGAAGTAAGGTGAACAGTAGAATTATGAAAATAAAATTGATCTCATTTTTTTTATTTGCTAGAACATTATAAAGCCTGCGTTTTATTTGGGTCGAGGTCTTATGGAGTTGAGTTGACATGTGTTGGTCCATGTTAAATTTTAAATTTCCATTCGACATGCAAGTGTTGGGAGGACAAATCCCTCTTGCGGACTAGAGATATCTCCCTAGTACCCTAAGGATATCTAGAAACAAATAGACAAATGGAGACCATTTTCTCTATACTATTTTGCTTAAGAATTACTAATTAACTATGGAGAGATGCTCCTACCTGAAGTCCAACGCTTAATGGGTCTTCAATCTAGTCATTGCAGAAGGTATTGATCCAATATGTAAGATCTGCAATCAAATACAAGAAAATGATCAAAAGCATCTTCAAGATATGATAATTCAAAAGAAATAATATATCTTAGTGATCAAGGAATCCAAGAATTAAATTATTCAAAAGATAGATGAACAACTCAATTAGAAAATAGAATCCATTTTTATTAACTTTGAATAAAAAAAAGAAACCTTACAACCTTGACACCTTGATGTTTGTATAGATTCTTCTGAGGTACCAAAAATTCGTTTTCCTCAGTTTGACAAGACTCCAACTCTCTAAATCAACATAATACTATGGCTATGAGTATGTAATCTCTCTCATGCCAATGATGCCAAATGTGGAGAGTATAATTTATTTAGCAATTCTCTTCTACAAGCTAGAAGTGCCCTTGAGACTGAAACATGGTCTCAATTTATAGTAGAAGGGAGGTAGTTTTAGCTCCAATAAGGAAGGGATAAAGCCCTCTCATCATGGGATTTCAGCTCCAAAAACAAAGGGATAGATCCATTTATGAAGGGATAAAGGTTCATGAACGGAAGGGGTGAAGCTCGACCAGATAGCACTTCTAGAAGGCCCCAGCTGGGAGAATATTCGACCAGCTTGGATTCTAGAACTTACTTTTCTTTTTATTTTTCCTTTTATGGGGGTCCACAGTTTTAACGAGCAGAACGTGTGGGATGTTCCACAGGTTTTATAGCGATAAACCGCAGTCTCACATAAATTGACTAGGAAAAGTGTGGATTTAGGATTTTTAGGGTTTTAATGAGCTTTTTCCAAATTCCAAGACTTGATTTAGGAACTTTATGATTTTTAAACTCTAAGGGAGCGATAAATAGGTAATGATGAACCCATATAGACATCTAAATTTCATGGTGAAAAATTTTAGTGTAACAGATTACACCCTAAAGTGCGAAGTCTGAAGAGTTCTAAAGAGTGAAGTGTTTTATCATTCTGAGGACCGAGCTGCAAGCACATCGGTTGAAATCCTGAAAAAACATTCAATGCAATCATATATATATGTATATCATTGTTGAGGTAGGCATTCCCATACTCAGATAAAAAATAACTACATGTTCTGATACATAAATTATTTTAGAATTACATTGATAGTAGACACAACATGGACACAACCATCTTTCATGAGTAGTCTACTGTATCATGAATAATAAAACTCCTTGTAGCCTAGATGGTAGAAACTAGATCTAGGGTCTTGATTTCTGCTTCTCAAACTAGTATGATTCTATCCATGCGATTGATTGTGTCAAAGTCGAACATGGTAGAAACCACTTGATTACCATTCAATGACGTGAACTGTTAACAAGTGTGAGAGAAACCATCAATAATGACAATGGTTCTTAAAGTACTCCGTACAATCCATGAAATGTGAATGAATGATTTGGAGTCAAACACTTCATAGAATCATTCGATCGAAGGTTAATGATGCAACCTATTGTTGAAGGCGAGAAACCTGCCATTAGAGCATGTAGATCCCAAGATACTGATAGGATTCTAGATCAACTTTCTAGATGATGAGTTGTCTTCGATAGAAAGTGACCCGTCATAGGAAAGCCCATGACACGAAACCATTAGATCAAGTTTTGAAGAAATATTTTCAAGGACTGACTCAGGGATGGTCAATGAAAATGGAGACAAATGTTTGCAATGAATGGTTTATTAAAATGATCTCTTAAACACATAATGACACTGCAGATGGTGGCGATTGACCTAAAGATAATACCCATAAAATAGTTGAAGGCTTTCAATGTGGTTTGATTAACTGTTTGGCCAAAGGATTTTCCCAACCCAAATATGAATGTGACAAAAGTTTCATCTTCAAGAGTGGTATATTACTTTTTGGAATGAAGTTTGACAACTGGATTCATATTCTCGCTTTTTCCCCCACCATTTCTGGCAAGTGCCTCTTTATTTTTGACAAGCTTGAGGAGGATAACATTTGCTTGTTATATAAGCTCATCCTTCGGATGAGTCCAACTTAGTATTAAAATCGAACTCTAAGAAGGAGTGGTTAGTTCCTGTTTATAATTGACAGATCCTTTACTGTTAAGCTTTAATGAGTCTAGTATAGGTGAAACTCGATGTTTTCAGTTTTAGGGAGTTAGAAGAAAATTTTAAGAAAACTCCATGGGTGTAATTTTTCGTAAATTTAGTCTCTCAAGCCCAAAAAAGGATAAAATAATGTAGAAGAGAACTCTATTGACCATGATTAGCCAACATATGCCTTTTTCGTAAATGGTCCATTTCAGTCCAGAAAAGGGGGAAACTTATATTGAAGGGACGACTGTTCATTTTCTTTAACGAGTTCGAATAGTCAATTACTCGGCAATCTTTTCATTTTTGGAGAGTCTGAAAATAGCTTAAAAGAGTACTCCAGGGTTTCGCTTTTTTGTAATTTTCAAGAGCCTGAAAAAGTGGTAAAAGTGTACTCATCATCAAAATAATCATTTTCATCTGATAAACCTATTTCCTGCATATAAACCCGAAAAAATAAACATATATGTTTCCAATAAATAAAAACTTTCGAAAAATAACTTTTTAAAGTGGAAAATAAATAAAATAATATTTTATTTATTCAAAAAATCTTATAAAAAGTAGTTCAACAAATTCATTTTCACCTTTTGTGTTTAGAGTTGAAAATTGAGAGCTTTGGGCAAAAAACATTCTGGAGGTGATAACGAGAGAACCGACTTCTCAAATCAAAATCCGTCGAATCCAAGTAATCCACAACACTCTTCTCTTCATTTTCATCTGTTTGCATTCTCTTTTTTTTTTTTAAATTAATTTTTTGGTGGGAAAAAGGTTCAAATTTTTGCTCACGGGGGTTCGCGGGTCAGCCATTGGTTACCTGTGGACCTCGATAATTTTCCTAAAGGAAAATTATCGAGCTACCGCAGTTTTTATGAAGGGCGCATGTGGGGTTTGCACTGTCCCTATACAAAAACTGCGGAGGTGCCGTAATAAAATTAAATTTGATACATTCTCTCAAAAAAGGATAAAATTTTTCACTCTAATAGCTTCTAACCATTAAATGCGTCCATTTTCAAGTCATTTCACAATGTTGGAGTGGCGAGAACACAAGCATGGAAAGGTAGATGATGCAGCAATGAACAATCCAAACACAATGCATGTTTTGAGAAATTGCGGACTATACAAATTCTGGGCCATTCAGGGCATGAGGGCATAGGTAGAGCTAATGACCTGACTGGTGAATAAATGGGACATTTAGGAACAATGCTTTATCATTGGAGATCACAATATAAAAATTGAGCTTGAAGACATCTACTTCCTCACCTGTTTATCAAAAAAGGTGAACCTATCTCTTTGTTTGGAGCTAGGAAAGGTGGCCTACCTATTTCTAGCTACAAATAAGTATTATGTAATGAAGAAGCTGATCCAAAAGACAATCGAATAGACATAGAAACTATCATACGTCTTGAGTTGAAAGTCATTGCATTCACCATTACCAGATTATGTGGAAGTGTAGCTCCACATGTGGCTACTAAGTTACAAATGCAAACAACTGTCGAATGCTACAGAGGCACTATTTTCAATTGGTGTGAAGGGGTGTTGACCAATATGAAGGGTCAACTGACCAGAGCAAAGAACTCAAAGTGGAAAAACTTTGGGTATGGCACGATCTTAGTATCTTTCGCTTTGGAGAGGATTCCGTCTCTTGCCCCTCAGTTGATCTTTGTTGACCATGGTGAACCTAGAGAGCCTCGTATGGTACGATGGGTGGCACTGATGGCTCTCCATGGTTGCGAAATTTGCACGGTAGTCCGATTCACTCCAGCATATTTTCATTGGTCAGAGAACCAAATCTTTGCTATCGAGGATTTTTTGTATGCAGGCATAGACTTTCGAGGAGACCTCGAGATGTCCTTACCTCCAGGGACACAATGGGATGAATCAATTAAGTGAATTTCTTTGATGTGTATTAACTCTAATTTTTATTTTTATTTTCAATCGTCCAATACTGATAACAAAAATTTTAAATGCAAATGTTGGTCCACGAAGACAAACCAATCTTCGCCGCTTTGAGAGGAAGCCGATAGATCCTATTGCATCGCCATAGAACCATGCAACAGAGATTCTCACTGACTTAGAGCACAACCTGGAAAGGTTGACTAGAGACATCCTAGAGAGAACGATGGATGATATTCCTCTTTGTCTCCAAGGGCATGTTGCTAGTGTTCCTAGCCAGTTTCAGAGATACTTGCGTAGAGTGGCGCGGGCAATAGTATATTATCATGATCATCACCACGAATAGTGGATGATCATCACAGACTATTGTATTTTTTTTTTTTGTATCACTATCTTTCAGATCATAAGGTTTTTTAAACCTATGGTCCTAGACGATGTAATATTTTTTGAAACACAAACACTATCTATGATATGACTACTGCTGCCGGCTATCTTGTTCAACACATATCGAATGTTGTTTTAATTTACTTTTTTAATGTCACAAATGTATATTTATAACATTATTAGTTAATGCATCATCCAATATATTTAATATTCTTGGAATGTGTTGATATTCAATGTAATCGAACTGCATTTCCAAGAGACAAACCTTCAAAAATAATCTGAGTAACACTGGATTTTTAATTGCATATACTCTGTTTAAATGTAATATAATGAGTTCTGAATCTAACCTAATGATCAAACATCGAATGCCAAATGAAATGGCATCAGATAATAGCTCAATCACTGCGCTATATTCTGCAACATTATTTGTTGTTTGACCAAGGCTTACCCCATGCATAGAAACTAACTCATCGGTGGGTGAATAGATAACCCAGGTTGCGAAAGAGATATTATCTGTACTACGATAAGCACCACCAGCAAAACCAATGTATGCTTGAAGGGATGTCAACATCTCCAATATCAAGAATAATCAGGATAAGCAGGAATAATAGTCAATGCAAACTTAAACTAGACACACTCATCTAATCTAAAGCAGCTAATCTTAGAAAAATAACTAATGTACAGGTATGATCTTCACACAAAAAATAAAGCATAATATCTCTTCAGATAAAGTCCATTTCTCAGTTTATCTAAAGAGACCCCGTCATAATAAATCAATTCGTAAGCACTTTTGCAAGCACTCGCTTGACAATATAAGGACCATGCCACATGGGTTTGAATTTCCCAGCTCCTAGTTTATCATTAGCTTGGTCATATACAAATACTAGGTCACCTTCTGAAAAAATATGAGGCGTAACACTTCGGTCGTACTGAGCTTTAATACATTTTTTATGAGCTTCGGCTACTAATGCAGTGGCGCGCCGAGTCTCATCTGATTGTGCTAAGTACAAAAAGCGTTTTTCCTCTTCAGAGGTGGCTGGTATTAACTCTATGGCTAATTGGAGTGACGATATTTCACATTCAATAGAAATAATCTGTTCATCCATAGCTTGCACCCAGTTTTCATATCTGATTGTTTCTTCAAACAAAGAAGGTTGGAATGACAACAATGCAAAATTTGAACTAACATCCAAATAATCATAAATATATTTCAGACTTCTCATCTTTATCTTACCGTTGCTTGATTCATCACTTGATTAGCTGATTGGAGAATTTTGGTCTATTGATCTACTTGAAGATCCATGTTGCTCTCAAAATCTTGGAGTCCTTGCTGGTGTGACTCTAATTGTTGTTTTCTCTTTCGATTCTTGTTGCTCCTTTTATGCTACATCATCCTCTTCCACCAGTGGTGCTTCTGCATCAACTGTTTTTTCTACAATCTCATTCCATGACTATTGTTCTTTGAACACAACATCTCTGCTAATTATTGTCTTCTTGGTGACAGGGTTATACAATTTGTAAGCTTTTGAATGCTCACTATAACCATTAAATATGCATTTTTCACTTTTATCATCCAATTTGCCTCTTATCTGCTTAGGCACATGTGCATAGGCTACACATGCAGAAACTATGAAATGAGATACGTTGCATGACATACCTGACCATGCTTCTTCTAGAACTTTGTTTATTACACTCTTTCTAGGATATTTGTTTATCACATAAACAGCACATGCAACTGCTTCTGCCCACTACTCATTAGACAAGTTTCTCATTTTCAACCCACTCATTTTCTTGTTCATAATAGTTTTGTTATTTCTCTCTACTACACCATTATGTTGCAGTGTGTATCTGGCTATCTTTCTTCTAATTCCATGTTGTTTGCAGTACTCATGGAATGCTATCGAATCATATTCTCCACCATGATTTGAACTCAATACCTTGATCTACTGATCACTTTGTTTCTATGCTAAGGCTTTTAATTCTTCGAACTTTACAAAATTTTCAGATTTCTACTTCAAAAATTAAACCCAAGTATTTCTTCTATAGTCATCAATAAAAGTGAGGAAGTAAAAACTTCTGCCAATTGACCATGTCCTTATAGGTCAACACAAGTTTGTATGCACCAACTCAAGTGGTTTATTTTCTATGTATGAAAATTTCGGAAAACTTTCACGGTGTTTCTTTCCTAAGATGCAACATTCACAAGTACTAGCAGGTTCTTTGATGGGAGGTAATCCTCTCACCATCTGTTTCTGCTGCAGAAATATTAAACTAGAAAATTGCAAGTGTCCAAACCGAAAGTGCCATAACCAATAGTCATTAGAACATGCAACTGTAAAAGAAGTGACATGTTCATTTTAATTCATAATTAGAGGAAATAATATGTTCCTCATCATATGCACCTTTTCTATCCATTGTTTTCTTGGGGATTTGTCATAAATGACACACTCTTGCCCCTGAAAGATAACTCTGTATCCTTTCTGCGTCAACTGACCAACACTTATCAAATTATGATTGAGACAAAGAATGTAATATACATCTGAGACTTTCTTTAGCTCCTCATGCTTGGTCAGAATGTTGACCACTCCTTTTCCATCTACATCCATAGTCTTTTCAATCTCCAACTTTACCTCTGTCTTCACAGATTGATCCAAATTTGCAGCCAAACTCTTATTTCCTGTCATGTCATTACTACAACCACTATCTAATGGCCACACATTATCAGAATCTGCATGCATGGTGTTGCATTATAGGAAGATGGAGTTAGTATTCTCTGCACTAACATTAGCTCATTGGTTTCCTTGATAAACAATATTCTTCCTGCAATCACGAGCATAGTGACCAAATTTATTGCAATAATAACATCTCACCTTTGATTTGTTAGATCTTTGATTATTTCTGAACCTTCCGTTGTTGTTGCTTCCTCTTTCATGTTCATGCTCTTCTCGGCCATCTCTCTGACAACCATATCTTCTGTCTCGTCCTATGCCTCTCTATCTACCTTTGCCTCGACCTCTTGAAATAGAAACTTGATTTTTGAAAGAAATTTCTAAAGTGGAATCCTTATTTTTGTCTATCCTTGCCTCATGCGATAGAAGTGATCCCATCAACTCATCACCTGTCATTTTTTCCAAATCCTTGGCTTCTTCTATGGCAACTACCACAACATCAAATTTCGTAAACAAAGATCTAACGACCTTCTCAATCACTGTTCGATGTTTGATTTCTTCACCATAAATTTTTAACTGATTTACTACAAACATGACCTGATTCATGAAAGAATCGATGTCCTCTGTCAACTGAAGACTTTAAAAACCTCTCCTAGTATTCTACAATTTAACAATATTGACTTTGGTCATACCTTGATAGCTTGTCACCAAATTTTCACATGATTCCTTTGCTAAATATGTGATCATAATCTTCTATAACATCGCTCAATCCACTCCCTGCTAGATAAGAAGCAATTCTTGTGCATTTTTCCTTTTGTCTTTCTTCCATTGTTTCCTCTCTGCATTACTGATATCTAGTTCTTCTGCTTCATTCTGAGGCTCTTCAAACCCCAATTTTACAGGATACCAAACATCATGTGATTTTAACATGATATCCTTATTAATGGCCCACACCTCATAATCCTTCCATATGAAAGAAGGAAGCTGTGGCTAGAAACTGCTTGTTGCCATATTTCAAAAAAAAATAAAAAAAATCACTTATCTTACAAAACCCTAAACTTATCTTTTTATATGCTTTACAAAGCTCAAAAAAAAACCTTGTAATAAAACCCTAGATTTTATTTTTATATAACAAAAATTATCATATATATAATCCTTTAAAAAAAAAAAAAAAACCTTACTATAATTTCTCACTTTTCAAAAAGACTTCTAAAATCTCTTTTTAATAAGAGCACTCCACCTATTCTGCAAAGGTTCTTTTAAAGACCTTTAAAAATTAATCAAACCTTTTCAAAAAATTACTTATTGACCAACCAAATATATTCTTCAAAATTTTGGTTATTTTTTAAACCCTTTGAAACGGTCGTATTAACTTTTTTCTTTTTATGTTTAGTAAGCCTTGCCTGCTAACACGTGTCCTGCTATGTGGAACTACGTTAAATGTTTCTCTGGCTATGTTGAATTGTGTTAATACTTATTTCGTCAACGTTAATGCTCTATGTATAACTGTGAGATACATTATAGCTTAAATATACCAATTTGTTAGAAAGACAAAATATTAAAGACACAAATAATATAAATAATTCACACACAATAACACACACGACATGCAACTATTCTATTGATAACACAAACTTGATTGATCTTAATACAATAACTTTGATGAAGAGTATTTTCTCCTTTTGGACCAATATGCACACACTTACCAAACGCATCTATCACATAACTAGACTTGACCATTACATAACTCGATTTGACTCAACTCTCACTTAACTAACTCTCTAAATATAGTTAAATCTCCATGAAAGAATTAATTAAGTATTATAACATATATAAATTGCTCAAAATTTTATATTAAAAATAAAATAAATACTAATAATATAATAAATAAAAAAGAACACATTGCTTTTGCCAATACCAAAGAGGATTTTTTCTTCACTCAACACAGTGAGGTTGAATTCAAGAGGCGAATATGTTTTCCCTTCTTTTTCTCCCCTTGCATTCTGCAGAGTGTCTTTTATCCAACTTTTGCACTAGTACTCAAGGCCTATTTGTTTTTTTCCTAGTGCTGAACACAATAATTGTTTTTTTCTTGGAATTGCTGAGCAAAATAATTCAGCATCTTATTGTCAAAATCTTCACCTCCCAAATGAATGTTCCCACCAACAACGTTTACCACAAATATCGAAGGTACCTCCACTCAAGTCAAAAACCATTATTGTGTTCTTCCTATTGGAAAATTGAGGGTAGTGTGAAACCCATAAGCTATAGCTACCGATGTTGGTTCGTTGAGGGAGAAAAGACCCATATCGTTAGTGTCTTTTGTAAAAATGGTTATAGTAAGTTGCAAGGCATTAAGGCTTTTCTTAAAGCAGAAATAGGTCCTTTAGTTAAAAATAAAAAATATAAATAAGCCTAATGAGTGGTCCTGCAGTGTACAACTTCCTTTCATTCAGGGAACTACTAATAGGATTGCTAGGATCCTTAAGAAACAAAAGGTTTCTTCTTCTTTCAAGCCCTTTAGCACGATTCGTAGCTCTCTTAAATCGGTTAAAGATTTGGTAAGATCTAGGGATGAGAAAGGTGTCTACACTATTCCTTGATCTTGTGGGACACCTTATATTGGTGAAACTGGTCGATCTATAAACCAAAGGATATGTGAACATGCCATTGACATTAAACATGGAAGATCCTGCTTCTTTACCCTAGTTGAGCATGTGGAAATGACTAACTATTATATCTACATTGAAGAGGCTAAGGTCATAGGTAGGATTGACCATTTCCATCATCGTAAGTTGTAAGAGACCTTAGAAATTGAAAAAAGACCCATTAATCTCAATAGAGATGATGGCTGCAATATTAGCAGGTGTTGGATCCGTGCCCTATATTCTTAATGGTCTGGTGTTTTCCACGCTTTTTTTTAGCCTCATGAGAAAGGTAAATAATAAGAATATAAATAAATGAATATAATGAAATAAAATAAGTAATAAAGAATTAAATAATAATAATAATAATAATTAACTAAGTAAATGGAATAAAATAAAATTATATATATATATATATATATATTAAATAACTTACTAATTAAATAAAACTAGTCGTTATTACTAACGACTAGTTTAGCAATTTATGCATCTATTTAAATTCAACACACTAGTTTGTTCTAAATGCTTCAACAATATTAATTTGAATGTGATTATTACTGAAATAATTCTATATGATTCTCATACTGAATTTTACGGTCCAGCCTATACTGTTTTGGAGTTAATTATAAGGTGAAATAATTACTTCGACTATCAAAATTAGTTGGAATCTCGGTTAAAATTTTTAAGAAATGTTGTAGTAAAAATGTTCTAATCGTATTTTTCATTGTGGATATGGGTTTAGCGCCAACAAATACGTTTAGAACACCCAAAATATTGAATTTGGATAGCTATAACCTAGATTTACAAAAATCCCTGCCAATTTTTTTTTTTTAATTTTACTAAAATTTCCATAATTTTCATAACCAAAAAAACAGTCCACTACTATTTTTAATAAGAAATAAATAAATAGCCTAATGATAAACATTAAAATAACCTAAAATATATGTATCATTGTTGGCAATGGCCATATACAACCTGACTCATTTAATGACCATTGAGAAGTTACTTATTTTCAATTCACATTGAGAAGTTACTTATTTTCAGCCCTCTTGGTGTAGCATCATTATTATAGTCTTAGATGACATTGAGAAGTTACTTATTCTCAATTCACATTGAGAAGTTACTTATTTTCAGCCCTCTTAGTGTAGCATCATTATTATAGTCTTCGATGACGTGGCGAAAGGCCAAATATTCGTTGGTAATTCAAAGATCTCTATAAAATCTACTCTAACCTGTTTCGAGGGTCATTGATCTCCATTAATCGGATCACGATGTCCCTCATGTTTCGTGTTTTTGACATGACCTCACATTCCAGCTTTACTATAAATTTTGACTTTAAACCTCAACCCTCCATCTGAAAATAATCAGACGATTCAAAAGGACCATCACCGTCCCTTCCTTCTCTAATTCCTTGTGACATATCCTCACAGTGGCCACAGCCCGTACACATTGTTGCGGAAGCTATGAGATAATGCTAATTACAAGTTGGAATATGTAATTCCTACTTGTCTGTGGTTGTAATTCTCTATTTAAGGAGTCTGTGCCTACATCATAGGAGGTAGCTAGAACTACATTTATTCCTAGTTTAGTGTGTGGCTGAGAAAATATCTCAACCACATTATTGTGCGTCCAAGATAGATTTCCTATCTTGATAATATCTCATGTATAAATGTGTGTAATCTCTTTGATTAATTAATAGAGTTTTCATATTGAAGTTTTATCTTTGTATCAGAGCCATAAGGGCCTAGACCTCGGCCCCTCCTGGGCTGAGGGAAATAAGAGCATATATTGTGTTTTAGTTTTTTGGTTGTCCATCTGTTTGAGAGAATGTGTATTGGAGCAGCGAAGCTGGACCACGAAAGAAAGGCGAGAGTTCAGCTACGTGGAAAGTGCAGAGGCATTGTGGAGCTATTGGTTGATTTTTGTTCTTCTTCTTCTTTTCTCGCTGTTGGAGGAGACAGAGGTGATCCATTCCTGAAGCATGGCGTGGTTTCGATCTATGAATGCGATGGGAAATGGAAGATGTTGTGGTGGTAGGTGTTGTTCTTGAAAATATGGATTAAGATGGCTATTAACAGAGTTCCAAATTTTTGTCTTCAGTTTATGGGGAATTTAATCTGCCTGTTCATTTTGATGGTGCATGCTCATTGAGGCTCAGCAACTGGAACGGAATATGTAGCAACAGCAGGAGTTTTCTATTGTGCAGAGGCGAAGAGCCTTATTGGTCGGAGAATTCACTCTTGAAGGAGCTTCTATCCAATTTTGTATCCATTACCACCATTATTAAAGAGTGCTTTCTAGTGGTTGGAAACTTATGAGGCAGAGCGACATGGACGTGCTCGTCGAGAAAATTTTAAAGGTGTTGAAGAGGTCGACTGTGAAAAGCTATGATCTATCACCAATGAAATCCATCTATCATCAGGAGAGGTGAATCACGTGAGCCAACATTGGAAGCATTGGTGCGGCCATTAACTTCAATGATCTTTAATTTATAGATCAGATCTATTGTGTTTTATCGTAACATTCAGATCTATTGTACTAAAAGAAGGTGGGTGTAGTACAATGATCTTGGATGGAGTGCTACTGGAAAGTTGTTTTGGGTAATTCTATGATGCTACTGTAAGCTTATCTATTTACCAACATTTTTCAGAAGCTGGATTGGTTCAAAAAAAAATTAACAAGTGAAAGCAGTTGGCAGCTTCGATAAATTACAGGATTTAATTTCTTGATCTTGCAGGCTGTTTGTTCAAAATCTTGTGCTGGAACGTTGTTGTGAGGAGAGGGAACTTTGCTGTGTGTGGGGTCTAACAAGACTCCACAGCAAGCGCTACTGTGAAGAAGAGGCGGCGATGTATTTTCTGCGGGACTTTCGCAAGATATTAAAGGGAATTCAAGCTTCTGAGCTTGGAGCTAAAACTCGGAGCTAAAACTTGGTGCAAACACAGTATCGTTGAGGTGAGAGTTCCATTTCCTACATGAGGAGGTCCAGGAAGCTGCATTTGATTGCAGTGTTCAGTGTTGGCTACTATGTGCAATTCCCTTAGAGGTTTGATGGTATTGATGAGCATGTTCGATATGCCAATCGCAATATTGTGTTCTTTGATATAAACATGAAAGGTCTAGATGCAATCCAAGGACCTATATATGTTGGTACAGGTTGTGTTTTCTGGAGACAAGCTCTCTATGGCAATAGATGCTTGTGTATAGCAAGAAAGGTGTACGAGGCCACTTAGAAGGGCCGAGTCCTCGAATGTTGTTTTTGTTTTGGTTTCAATTTTTTTAATTTCTCATTGGAACCAATCGGTGGTGGCTTCACTCATATGCTTGAGTTGAAAAAGGTAGCTTTCAGGTGTCAGAAGAGGTGCAGAAGCACGCAGAGTTTTTGGGAGGCTTCTAGCTTCTGTTGTTTGGGATCAACCTGGTTGAAGGTTGAACACACTTCTAGCATGGTCTCGTGGTGCAACAGTGAAGTGAGCCGAGGGCAGTGTGGTGAGCTGCCTCAACGTGATTATGTTTTTGTATAGGGTAAAGATGAAACTAAAAGTTCCAACATATTTGCTTTGATGAAACAAATTGTCTTCTTGAATTACTCTTCTTTCATGTTGAGACCGGTCAACTTAACATGTAAATGCATTTGTGTAAATCTGGTTAAAAGAATTAGATGTTGTATTGTTGTGACATTTAGCTTGGCAAACTATTGTCACGAGTATGAATCTATGTTGCAATTTTCAATTCCAACAATAGAAAAATTTATTTGCAGGAATAATTTACTACCTTATATGATGAAGACATGACAATGAAAATGGCATCAAAGGATAGTGCTTGGAGATACATCATAGATTGGAGGATGATAAAGTTTGTGTGTGCCGAGTGTGATGGAAACATATCTGCATGTTCAATTGCGAGGAGATTGGCTTGAAAATGGGTCTTAGTTGTTGTAGTATGTCAGCGAGCATGAGGAGGCATGCTTGGAAGCAGTTACCAAACCTTGATACTGTGAACAGGTGAATTTGTGGACGACGGAGGATTGGACCGTGGAGTCCTAGATTATTGTTTTTTTTTAAGGGAAAATTTTATCTCTTCGTGAGGCTATGAGTGCCTATGTCCGGATCATTAGTGTTGGAATGCACTACATTGAGTCTAGTTGAAAAGTCATCAATCCGGTTCTTCATTAGTGGACCCCTCATAGGTATTGTTGGAGAAAAATGGTTGTTGTTATCTTTGGGAAATAATCATCTTTGGGTAGAAATAGAGAAATTAAATATGAAGAGTTTATGTTTTTATTTAGTTTCTTGGAATCATGTTTAAAGTTATTGAGCCTTATTGAGCCCAACTAACTCAATGTAGGTAAATTTATTTTGTTAGAATTAGCTACTCTAACAAATGACAGGTGAAACGTGAAGTTCCAAGTTTTAATTGACAATGTCAAAGATGCCCAAGATGTGAGTAGTGAAAGAGGTAGTGAAGCAGCAACAACTATTATGATGGATAACAAAGTAAATGTTTGTTTGAGTTAGTGTGGGTTTGTGGGATAGACTCCCTAGCATGTTATAAGAAAGTCTAGGATGGTTTTGTAAGTGGTCTTTGTATGTACTTGGAGACTCCAAGACTTGGAGTATGGAATGTAAACCTTGTTAAGGCATCTGTAAAGTTTGTGGTAATCTCAAAACCACCTTGTAATGGTTTATGGTCAGCCGGAAACCATCTTTTGTCACTTTAAAGTGATGGTTTGTGGTGAAATAGAAACCACATACAAAGCCTTAGTGGCTACAGAGCCTTTGTGGCTACAGGTGCCCCAGGTGCACACAGGAGCTTAAATGCTCACAGGAGCTGAAATTCTCATAGGAGTAGGTGGACTGCAGTAATCACCTCACTCACAGGTCTCAGATATTGTTGTTTCTGAGCACATGAGGGTCGATGCATTTTTTCTATCTAACACTCGCGTCAAAAGGCACAATCAGCATGACTGTTAGGCACTATTATTTGGGCATGAATATTTTTCTTAGAAAGGCACTGATCTCTCTCTTTTGTGGTAGTTCTGCACATGGGATTCACTTTTTTGTGGTGGATCTGAGCTGCAGACATTATTTCCGGTTCTGCACATGGGATTCACCCATTTGTGGTGGATTTGAGTTGCAGACACATTTGTTGGCGGTTCTGGACATGAGATTTTCCCATTGGTGGTGGATATGAGTCACAGACACATATTTTGATATAGTTACATGTATGCAGTGATAATGGTTGACAGAACCATGTATGTGAAGAACATCCTATGAGACTATCAGTTGCAGTAGTTGGTACCCATGCATTCTGGTGGATGGGTGCTCCTTTATATGGACGTTGACATATCTTTTTTTTCTTATGATTGACCACAACTAGACTTTGTGAAATGATATCACGACAAGTAGTCATTAAGGGAGGGAGTTGGAATATGTAATTCCTACTTGTTTGTGGTTGTAGCTCTCTATTTAAGGAGTATGTTCCTACATCATAGGAGGTAGCTAGAACTATATTTATTCCTAGTTTAGTGTGTGGTTGAGAGAATCTCTCAACCACATTATTGTGCGTCTAAGATAGATTTCCTATCTTGAGACTATCTCATGTATAAATGTGTGTAATCGCTTTGATTAATTAATAGAGTTTGTAGATTGAATTTTTATCTTTAGAGGCAACCAAATCTACAAAAATTCAATGGGATTTTTAGTCGGTGTTGGCCTGGTCAGAGTTACTGAAGCAACTAGTTTTCGTTCAAGGTTGGGACTCTTGGTAGTGCGGTACTGACATATAGTAGCCAGAGATAATTAGCTTAGCATATCTGATGTAGAAGAGGCAAACACATAAATATTTAGTGCAATGGTGACCGAGGGAGAAAAGGGGTAGGTAATGTTGTTAGGTGTGACTCTGAGTCCCTTCATTATGTGGGTTCGCATAGCACTTTCTCTTAAAAGGTATCGATTACGAGTTCGTCGAAGAGAATCTGAAAACTAAGAGTGAGCTGTGTTGAAATATTACTTTCAACTGCCCTATACTTACAGCCGCTTTCTATTTTGTGATCGAAGAGTTTCTAAATGCAACAACTTTCCAAAATAGATTCTCAGTCATTCTTAGTTCTGTATTTCAAAACAGGGTTTGCATTTGAAAACAGAGCTTTTGCTATTCGGCGCCAGTCTCTATATTTTGAAAAACAGAGTACCTTTTAGATACAACAGAGTTGTGTTTGCATTTGTTTTTGAACGTGGGAGTGTTTTAATTCAAAGGCCAGTGGTCCCCATGGTCAAGTCAACAGACAGCACAGCAAAGACACGCGATAGAACAAGATTGCATCGTGTTTCATTTTGAGCCCATCCGAAAACTCAAAATAGGACACAATGTATTTTTATGGACCAGATTTAATAGTTTATCGAACGTCCAAATTGTCACCATACCCCAACCCTTTGGCGGACCCAATATGGATTTGTAAGCTCGTTTTAATAACTCATCGCACATCCAAAAGGCCATATGACGTCAGCCAAATTGTAACACTATTTCGAAATTGTGATTTTGTTGAATGTTCATTGAAGTTCGGAGGTTTGATATGTTTTGTTTTATTGTTTTTACATTGCACGATGGAGTATTTTGTTTTATTAACGCTTTGTTATATGTATTACCAATCACACAAATAAAAGGTTTATGACCTTTGGAACATTACATTTAATATTTAACATGTGCGTATTTTTGTTGTGGGCCCGAGAGTTTTACCACAGGTCTTATGTTTAGTTTTTAGTTTTAATATATTTATTTTGTTTGTTATTTTGTGTGCTGCGTCACAAAAAGAAAAATCCCGAAAAGGCTTAATGTAATATAAAAAGTATATTATTCATACACAGTATATAGTATTGTTTTGGTATTGCACAGCAGTGCATATTTCTTACACACGGCAGTGTAGTTTTTTGAGAGACGGAGTATTGTAAAAACACACAACAGTGTGATTTTGAATAGAACAGAGTGTTTGTTTTTTCAAAGAGACAGAGTAAATTTTTTTTTTTTGCACTGTGTTTATGCAGCACTTACGATTTGTAATTATTCAACAGAGGAAGTTTTGTAATAGTTTTTGATTAATGAAATAGAAGTGTTCTAGTGTGTGAAACTCTGTCTCCAGTGAAGCATTTTTTTTATTTTCTCTGTGTTAAGAAGGAGAGTATCATTCTCTCTCCATTGTTCAAAAATTATCAGAAATTCCAACATGGTATCGGAGCTAGTCTAGGCTCTTTGAAGGTGTCAAAGAAGCTGAAGGAAGGATTTTTATTGTAGCAGCTTCTCTAGTAGAGTGAAGACTCGGTCAAGAAGAATCCAAGGTATTTCTCAATACAATTTTTTTTGTGTTACTATTGAAGATGGACAGTTTGTTTTTAAAAACACAGTCAAGTGTTTGAAGCATAGTTAGAGTGAAAGACTGGCTGGAGCCAGCACTAGCATGAGTATTGGTAATAGTCAGCTCCCACAATTTAATGGGAAAAACTATGACTACTGGGAAATAACTATGAGAGCCCTGTTTGCTTCCCAATACTTATGGGAACTTGTTGAGGATGGTTTTGAAGAACCAGTGGATGAAAATGGATTTAATGATTTAACTCAGGCATAGAAAGACTTGTTTAAGAGCAACAAGAAGAAGGACTCTAGAGCCCTCTAATTTTTGTATCAAGCAGTGCATGAGAGTGTGTTTCCAAGGATAGCAGCAGCTAAGAGATCCAAAGAAGCATGGAAAACTCTCAAGACAACCTATCAAGGCATGGAGAAAGTGAAGACAGAAAAACTACAATTGTTAAGGAGAGATTTTGAGACTCTTTGCATGAAGGAGGCATATAACATTAACTCATTCTTCACACATGTGATTGGAATGGTCACACAGATAAGGTCTCATGGATAGACTCTTGAAGAAAGAAGGATTGTGGAGAAACTATTGAGGAGCCTACCCTCAAGGTTTGATGTGATTGTCACCACCGTAGAAGAGACAAAGGATCTCACAAAATTTTCAGTTGATGAGCTACATGCATCACTGATGACACATGAGCAAAGATTGGGTAGAAATGAAAACTCATCTCTAGAGCATGCCTTTAAGACCCAGATGTACTTTGGAAGAGGAAGAGGTCAAGGAAAAGGAAACAAGAGAGGAAGAGGTAGAAGCCAAAGCAGAGGTGGAAGAAACAGTCCAGCAAATGCTCAAGGAAGGGGCAGCAATCCAAATCAGAACCAAGGGCAAGGCAACAGCCAGAAAAGTGGTCAGCAACATGCTCAAGGACAAAGGTATGAAAAATCCAATGTCCAATTTCATTATTGTAAAAAATATGATCATTATGCAAATGAATGTAGGAAGAAGCAGCATGATATGAGTAATAGAACTAGTGCCAATTTCACTAGAGAAAATACCAGCCAAGATAAATTGTTTTTAGCTTGTAATATGGCTGAGGAAAAGAGTGAATATTTATGGTTCCTAGACTCTGGTTGCAGTAACCATATGACAGGAAACATAGCCATGTTCTCTATGTTAGATGAGAATGTGAAATCACAAGTGACATTAGGGGCTGATAGTAAAGTTTCTGTTATGGGAAAATGACATGTAAATGTCTTAATAAGGAAAGGAGAAAAGAAATCCATAGAATATGTTTATTATGTTCCTGGAATGAAATGTAACCTCTTAAGTATTGGACAGCTTGTTCAAAAGGGGTACAATGTTTTCTTTGAGGATGTTTTATGCACCATCATGGATAAACCACCCATCAAACAATGTATTATTGAAGTGAAGATGACAAGGAACAGGATTTTCCCTTTCGGGATGAGAGCAGATTTGAAAAATGGAGAAGAAATAGTAGCAGTGACACAAGAGGCTCTCCAAAGCGAACCAAAAGATGAGAATTGGTTGTGGCACTTGAGATTTGGACATCTCAACTTTGTAGGTCTTAACTTGTTGAATAGAAAAGGAATGGTAAGAGGCTTTCCATTGATAAAGAAACCAGACAGCCTTTATGAAGGTTGTATCTTGGGTAAACAACATAGAGAAATTTTTCCATCTGGGAAAAGCATAAGGGAAAAAGCACCCTTGGAAATTGTCCACTTAGATTTATGTGGACCGATGCAAACTCCATCACTTGCTGGCAGCCACTATATGTTAACATTTATTGATGATTTTACTAGGAAAACTTGGGTTTATTTTTTGAAAAACAAAAGTGAAGTGTTTGAAAGATTCTACAATTCAAAGCACTTGTGGAGAACCAAAGTGGGCTACATATCAAAGTCCTAAGGACTGATAGAGGAGGTGAATATATATCTAAATAATTTTTGCGTTTTTGTAGAGAAAATGGGATTCATAAGCAGTTTATAGCAAGGTACACTCCGCAACAAAATAGAGTTGCCGAAAGGAAGATTGGGACAATCATGGATATGGTAAGGAGTATTTTAAAGGCAAAGCATTTTCCGAATGATTATTGGGTTGAAGCTGTACATTGTGCAGCATACATTTTAAATAGACTCCCTAAAAAAGCAGTCATGAAAAAAGTTCCAAAAGAAGCATGGAGTGGGACAAAGCAAGGAGTCACCCACATGAAAGTTTTTGGTTGTGTGGCTTATGCACACATTCCAGATCAGCTAAGGAAGAAGTTGGATAGCGAGGGGGAGAAATGTATTTTTATTGGATACAGTGAGGAATCCAAAGCTTATAGGTTGTATAACCCATCCACCAAGAATTTTATTGTGAGCAGAGATGTTCAGTTCATTAAAGAGGAAGCTTGGGATGGAAGCATAGAGAAAACATTAAATGTTAAGCATTGTTTGTCTCATAATGAAAATGATGAATATTTGGCTGAAATACATCCCCCAACAACAACACCAACACAAGGGCAGCAAAGCACACCCTTGAGGAGAAATGAAAGTGCTTCTCCAAGCACACCACAAGGAGGAGATTCGACTGATACTTCAAGCACTCATACACCAAATGAAAGAGGAACAAAGTTCAGAAATTTAAATGACATTTATGAGCAAGAGGTCACAAATGAAGGTATGAACTCTTTGTTTGCTTTATATTGTCATGTTGATGACCCTATTTATTCTAAGGAAGCTATTAAGGATAGGAAATGGATAGAAGCTATGGATGAAGAGATTAATGCCATAGAAAGAAACAAAAGATGGGATTTAGTTGAACTCCCAAAAGGTAAAGAATTTATTGGAGTTAAATGGGTCTACAAATGCCGAAGGAAAAATTGAAAGACACAAGGCTAGACTTGTTGTCAAAGGGTATAAGCAGCAGCATGGGAGAGACTATGAGGAAACTTTCGCACTGATTTCTAGAATGGAAACCGTGAGAGCAGTGTTGTCCATAGTAGCACAAAACAAGTGGAAATTTCACCAAATGAATGTGAAGTCAACATTGCTAAATGGAGTGTTAATGGAAGAGGTTTACATTGAACAACCTCTAGGCTATGAAAAGAAAGGCCAAGAGCACAAAGTGTGTAGATTGAAGAAATCTCTTTATGGGCTGAAGCAAGCACCAAGAGCATGGTATAGTAGGATATATTCCTATCTACTGGAAAATGGATTTGAAAAATGTGAGGGAGAACCCACCCTATACATTAAAGAAAAAGATGGTAAAATGCTAATTGTTGTATTATGTGTTGATGATGTAATTTTCACAAGTAATGATGATTACCTTATTGAAAATTTTAAGACAGTCATGAAAGAAGAGTTTGAAATGAATGATATGGGTTTGTTGAGATACTTCTTAGGAATAGAAGTAGAGAAAAATGAAAATGGGATTTTTATGTCACAAGCAAAATATGTTAATGAAGTGTTGAAAAGATTTAATATGCAAGAGAGAAAAGAAGCAATTACTCCCATAGTGATGGGATTAAAACTCAGCAAAGAGGATAGCAGTAAGGATTTTGATCCTAGTTTGTACAAGAGCATAGTTGGCAGCCTCATGTATTTGACTACAACTAGGCCAGATATAATGCATGTTGTTAGTTTGATTTCTAGATTCATGGAGAGGCCAAAAGAAGCGCATTGGCAGGTAGCAAAAAGGATTTTGAGGTACTTTAAAGGTACTAAAAAGTTTGGTATTTTATATACTGCTTCAAAATGTTCAAATTTAATTGGATACACTGACAATGATTGGGCTGGAAGTGTAGATGATCGGAAAATCACATTCGGTTATGTTTTTCACATGGGTTCAGGAGCCATTTCATGGGCTTCTAAAAAATAGCCTATTGTAGCATAATCTATAGTAGAGGCAGAATACGTGGCAGCTACTGTAGCAGCATGTCAAGTAGTGTGGATGAGGAAAATTTTGAGAATTTTATTCCAAGACCAAGAAAAAGGTACAGTGATTTTTGTGACAATAGCTCAGCTATTGCATTATCCAAGAATTTTGTGTTTCACAAGAGAACAAAACACATTGACACAAAGTTTCACTACATCAGGGAGCTAGTGAACAATGGTGAAATTGTTTTAGAACACTGCAGAACTCAGGAGCAGTTTGCAGACATTCTAACCAAGCCATTGGGGCAGAAGAGTTTTGAGTTTTTGAGGAAATGTCTAGGTATGACTGATAACCCAGTAGTTGAAATTAAGGGGGAGTGTTGAAATATTACTTTCAACTGCCCTGTACTTACAGTCGCTTTCTATTTTGTGATTGAAGAGTTTTTGACTGCAGCTACTTTCCAAAATAGATGCTTAGTCTTTTTCAGTTCTGTGTTTCAAAACAGGGTTTGCATTTGAAAACAAAGCTTTTGTTATTCAGCGCTAGTCTTTGTATTTGGAAAAACAGAGTACCTTTTATATATAGAAGAGTTTTGTTTGGGTTTGTTTACGAACGCGGGAGTGTTTTAATTCAAAGGCCACTGGTCCCCGCGGCCACATCAACGGACAGAACAACAAAGACATGCGGCAGAACGCGATTGCATCGCGTCTCATTTTGAGCCCATCCGAAAACTCAAACCAGATGCGATTTATTTTTATGTACCAGATTTAATAGTTTATCGCCCGTCCAAATTGTCAACATACCCCAACCCTTTGGCGGACCCGATATGGATTTTTAAGCTCATTTTAATAACTCGTCGCGCATCCAAAAGGCCATATGACGTCAACCAAATTGTAACGCAATTTCGGCATTTTGATTTGGTTGAATGTTCATTGAAGTCCAGAGGTTTGATATGTTTTGTTTTATTGTTTTTACATTGCGTGACAGAGTATTTTGTTTTTTTAACATTTTGTTATATGTATTACCTATCGCGCAAACAAAAGGTTTATGACCTTTGGAACATTATGTTTAATATTTAACATGTGCACATTTATGTTGTGGACCCGAGAGTTTTACCACAGGTCTTATGTTTAGTTTTTAGTTTTAATATAGTTATTTTGTTTGTTATTTTGTGTACTACGTCACAAAAAGAAAAAGCCCAAAAAGTCTTAATGTAATATAAAAAGCGTATTGTTCATACACAGTATATAGTATTGTTTTGGTATTGCACAGTAGTGCATATTGCTTACACACAGTAGTGTAGTTTTTTGAGAGACAGAGTATTGTGAAAATACATAGCAGTGTGATTCTGAATAGAATAGAGTGTTTGTTTTTTCAGAGAGACAGAGTAAAGTTTTTTTTTGCACTGTGTTTATGCAGCAGTCAGGATTTGTAGTGTGTGAAACTCTCATTCCAGTGAAGCATTTTTTTTATTTTCTCTATGTTAAGAAGGAGAGTATCATTCTCTCTCCATTGTTTAGGAATTATCAGAAATTCCAGCAAGCTGCTGAAATCAAACCCTGTTCACAAGAAAATTCCAGTGCTTATCCACAATGGAAAGCCTGTTTGTGAATCCATGATTATTGTACAATACATTGAGGATGCATGGGGAAATAAGGCACCCAATATTATTCCCAAAGATCCATATGACCATGCCATTGCTCGTTTCTAGGCTACCTTTGTAGACGATAAGGTAATTTAATTCATTCTGTAGTAATCGCTAGCATTCATATCTCAGCGACCCTTTCCTTATCTGCTATTTTTGTCTTCAAAAGTTTAAAATATTTTTTTTTGATTCTGTAACCAATATATTCATGGTTTTAATGTGTGCGCTCATCTCTTTCCATGTTTGCGAGGAGTTTTCACTGGCCATGGAAACAAGCTACAAAAAGCAGTGGAAGATAGCGTTACAAACTTTCTTTTGATAGAGCAAGCTTTGTAAACCAACTGTTGCTTCGCAAGAAAAGCGTATTTGGGAGGGGATCAGATCAGCTTGATTGACATCGCATTGGGTGGTTTGTAGTCGATTATTAAAGGCTTCGAGAAGGCTACAGATATCATTTTAATAGATCTGGAGAAACTGCCGCTGTTGAGCACATGGATGGATCGATTCCGCAAATCCGATGGAGTGAAAGATGTGATGCCCTATCCGTCCAAGCAAGAAGAATCTATAACCTATAGGAAAGTGAATCTTTGGTTATGATAGAACTACTAATAATTAGGGCGAACCATGCCTTTATAAACCAAGGAAAAATAGAGAGAGATTAAATTTAATATGTTATTCGTAGTCTTGTCCTTTTATTCATCCGGTCAGATTCAGCTTTTGAAATCTAGCTGTTTTATGTTAATGATTCTGAATAATGTTTTGGTGATTCTCACCAATACGATAACGAACATTCCTCTGTTCAATGTGTGTTAAATAGTCTCAATAATTTTTTGGTGAATCTCGCCAGTACTATAATGAACATTCCTTCGTTTAATGTGTATTGATATATTCTGAAAAAAAAATTCATGAATCTCTCCGGTACTGTAGTTTTCATTTCGCTGTTCAATGTGCGTTGAGTACGAATGTAACAGAAACCATAATGAAAAGGAACCGTTGACATAGAATGTAATAGAAACTTGTGAGAGTAATTTTATACTGGACCTTGCTGCATTTGGGAAACAATCCGAAATGTGAATGATACTCACGACCATTTCTGGGCTTCAAATGGTGTAGTTGGTTCAATATTGTGAGTTATCTCGGAACCATAAGTTTTGGTAAAATGTCATTTTCTGAATATTGGCTATAATGTCGCCTTTACCTCTCTATCAAGTTCTCCAGCTAACTTTCTAGATATCTTTGAGTACATATGGAATGTGAAGTCTTTATGAAGTTATCCAACAGACTTTCTAGATATATTTGACTTCTGACATATGTGAAATGTGAAATAGTAAATTTACATTTCAGTTGGATATCATTAAAAAGGAATTTGAATATATTATATAACTTTCAATGTGTAATTATTCATAGATATTATTATTTTTAATGGAAGGTTTTATCTTTTTGAATGGGCATATTTACGTAAAATGATTATGATTTGTCTATATTTTCGTAAGGTGATTATGATTTAATTTATGGTTATCAGTAACTACATCATAATACATTTTGAGTTTCAAAATCATTTAATATTGAAATGTTTTATACTTGTTGGAGTTGTCTTGAATATATATATATATATATATATATATATATATATATATATATATATATATATAAAAGTTTAAAAAAAAGAGAGTATGGGTTAGAAATTTATAAAAAGGAACTAAGACTAGAAATATAAAGAATGGGTTTAAGTTAAGAACCACTAAATATTCTCAAGTTATGATATCATGATTATATCATAAGTTATTAAATTAGGGGATGAGTTCGTAAGTAATGGAAAATCGACTATAAATTTTATTTGACAAAAAGGGGTCATGTATATTAAAAGGGAAAGTTTAATGGAAAAGGTGGGATTGTACCATTCCATAATTGCTACTTGCGATGAAAATTGGGGTGTGAGTTTGCAAAAGTCAATGTAATTGGGTTTCCTATGAAAGTTGTGAATCATAGGTAGTATTATATGTATAGGTTTCCTTGAACTTCCCTGGGGTACACTAGAGCTTTGGAGGGAGGATTGTGTGGGTAGGATTGTTTGTTGTGTGACACATAGAGGATGCTCTCAGAATCCATTGAGGCAACTGGAGTTCTTCAAAACACAACTTTGAGAATTCTTGACAAACTTTTTGTAAATCCATAGAAGGGAAGTGTGATAACTTAAGGCATTGTGGAGTAGAGAAGGGGTACACTTCATTGGGTTGTGCAAGTTGAGGGAAATGAAAGACTGTAGGTTGGAATTTCTACTAGATTTGGTTACATTGGCCCTGACACTTTAGTATTGACAATTAGACTTACTTGATTTAATTAGCCTTTTCCTTGTTGGAGTCATAACACAAGATTTGGGGTAACTTATTATTGAGAGAGTAAGAGTAGTAGCGTATATATTTGGCTGGAATATTTTGGGTTTATAGCTAGTTGGTCCATTCATTAAAGATAAGTGTTCTTTATTATAAGTTATTTTATGTTGTTTATTATGCCTTTTATATGTTTAAATTAATATTATAAATGTATACATATTTATTGCAAGTTATTAGGAACGCCTAATTGTATCATATACTTGGAAATATTATATTTGGTATCAAAGTGAGTAGATAATGGAAAATACGACCCATGTTGAAAAAAAAAATCAAAGTTATAATGTGTGCAAAGTGACAATTTTAGTAACATGGCTCAACATTGATATGGGTATGTTGCAATGTGATATGAGAGTGAAGGTTACAACAATTCGGTTCTATGGGCTAGAAACAAGCATGGAAAAAAAAGTTGTATGTTGAATACAAAATGCTTAGTGAATTTCATCAGGGAAGAAAATTGAGAAAAATGTCTGAATTAAAAGATTGTAATGTAGAAAAATAGCCAAACATAGCAAAATTCAATGGTATATGAATTATAGAAGCATGAATGCTTAAAATTTTCAGCTATATGTTTTGGGGTATCTTAGGCCTATGTAATAGTAATCACACTTATTATGACTAAATCCATTTTATAAACAATAAATCTAAATATAAGGGTATGTCTTCCACACTAGTTTTGTTTCCATTGATACTTGAGTCCAGGACTATAGAAATATTAAAGGATAGTATGAATTGCAAAAAAAATAGATCAAGAGGATTAACCTACAAGAAAAATCCAAGTTGTTACTTGATGATAACTCATGATGATGCTCTTGTAATGGTGTTTCTTGACTAACGATAAACCTATAAGTGAAAATATTTGTTGACAATGACGCATAGAAGAACCTGACTATTCATGGATGTCTTCTTCTTGTAAGGGAATCAAAAAATTATGAATAAACGAGAGTTGAGATCAAGAAAATTTTAAGTCATAAAACCATTGGGTGTTTAGAGATGAAGAGGTGATTCAATGGAGTTTATTTTTTGAAAGGTGTGTATCATATTTCAGTCTTAATGGATATCTTATTTCTAGGTCATTCTATCCATTTGTCATTTCTCCCAGTTGGGGAAACCAAATGTGACCTAAAATAATATTGGGGAGTGTGACGTTATAAATTCCAACAATGGTTCTGCTTTAGCTATACTTTCACAATGAGAAACAACGCCATTAGTATCATGGCCATAATTAATATCATTGCATAATTTTTTTATTGTTGTAAGTCAGGTCGATGTGCATGTAGATAAATATGTTATCAAATGGATTTTGTGACTCTTTAAAGGATGCATTCACAATATACTCTTCCATATTAAAGACAATATCAAAAATTTTGTTTTCATAAGTTTCCCATAATTCAAACTAATATGTTTTATCACTCAATCATAGTACCATATGGAATCAATTGATCTACAATGGCACTAAATTGAAGTTTATATTCAAAGAACATGGGTTGAATCGTATTGAGGCTCATTGATTGAGCATTTGATTGACCAACCAGTACATTTATGGAGCCTTCATGAAGTTTTTCAACATATGTCAGTTGTGTAGAAACCAAGAGGTATAGTGCATTGCAGATGCCCCTCATTGAGGATATTTTTTCATCATTTTACCAATTTAGCTATTTATGGACAATTGTTCCACATATTCAAGAAGAGTAATTTGTTTTATTTTATTCATCATTTTATGCCACATGTACAATTTTAAGTGAAAAAATTATCAATTCATCAACCATTAGAAATACATATTGGAGAATACATATTATAGGCTAGGGAACTGTACACGATAATCCCATTCTCTCTATTTCTCTAACTTTACTACCATATTTGTTGGAATTTTATTAAACCAACTAGTCTAGGCTACTACTACTATTAGATGATGAAAATGGCTTGAAGTAAGGTGAAAAATAGAATTATGAAAATAAAATTGATCTTAGCTTTTTTATTTGCTAGAACATTATAAAGCCTGCATTTTATTTGGGTTGAAGTCTTGTGGAGTTGAGTTGACATGTGTTGGTCCATGTTCAATTTTAAATTTCCATCTGACATGAAAAATAAATAGTACAATGAGTCTATGCATCTACACTTGCAATACATTGATGGAGTCTTCTAATAAATCAAGTTGATCCTCTATATATTGCACTTCACAATTTATCGTTAAAAAGTGAAGGGAGAAGTTTGAACATGGAAATAAAGTGTTCTGATAACTTTTTATTCTACATTCCCAATATACTTTCTTTGGTTAACACTTTTAAAGTACCATCAAATACATTGATTGGAATATATGTTTATATTATCCCAAAATATGTTGAGAAATGCTTAAAGGAACCCAATCAAGCTGATTTCAGCCATGGTCAACTTGATCTACTTGTTGAAAACAAAGATTTTTTTGACTGGTGTATTGAACTTATCCATCGATGGAACACACCAAAATTTTTGACCTTATTGGAAAATATAATGCAAATGACAAGAAGAGCACATAAGTGTTGAACATATTTAGAGATTTCTTTGTCATTCCAATGAACTTTTGAAGAAGATAGGTTGTGCATTCATGTGTGGTTAAGTAGAAGCACTGGTAGTTTCACTCATGCAAATGAGTGAATATCTGAAAACTTTGATCTCCCATGGAAGTTCCATATTATATTGTATCAATAGTTTCTATTACTTTAAGTGATGTGTGTGCTAAGAAATCTTATTTGGAAGCTTATTTATTTTAACTAATTGATTGGTGAGTCAAATTTGATTTGACTTATTCGTGGAGAAGACATAATCTTCTTCTCAACTTATTCATGAGGTGAGTTCGACTTGACAACATTTCAACTTCAAATTTGACTTGAAATATTGGAGATAATTTCAAAATTGTTGAGGCAAGCCTTCTTTAGAATGAATAATGATGATTTTACATCATGAAGGAGCCTACATGGGAGTAAAAGAGATCAAATCATTTTACATGGTCACTCTCCCATTTTGGCAGTGTCCACGTTAAACCTCTATAATGAAATTGTAACTGGGAAATCAAATTTATCACATAAAGGTACCAGATGGCCATTACTCACTATCTAAATTATCCATAATAATGTATCATTGAAACTATAAATGGAGTCTCGAAGTAGAAGAGAAAATTACCTAAAGGATATTTTGGTTGAGTGTGTTATCAACTGAGCCTTTCAATCACATTCTGTTATTTAAAAGTTTATGAGTGGGTGAAACCTGAGCCTTATTTAAGGAAGGAGATCCTCTTTGTCTTGTAATGTAAATCAATTTTCAGTTGATGATATCAACTTCTTGTCGATACGAGTAGATCTATGTCGATAGTTCTAAAAAACCCAATGTTGGAAAAAAATAGTTGTCTATTAGTCAAGTGAAATGTGTTCTACAAGTAATATAGACTCCATATATCTCCATAAAACAACAACATCTAAAAAATAAGTGATAAGATAATGCAACCATAACAACAAATAATATACAACAACAATATATCAATAGATAAATACATTGTAGTAGTAGCATTGGTTAAGGAAAAATTGATAGAGCATCTAAAATGAGTAGTAAATTTCTTTCACACAGTTGCATTGGGTGAAGAACAAAATAATGTAGTCCAAATGAGACCAAACAAGTTGAAGATAAACACGAAGAGATAAATGGACAAGATGATGACAACCAAAAGTTGAAATGCTTGAGCACCCTAGTATGTGAGTAGTGTAATAGTTCTTTGGGTTGTGAGCTTCGAAACAAGAAGTAGAGAAATGGTAGGTTGGATGAGGAATGTGCTCCACTATATGGTGTTTTCAAGTGCATGATGAGCACAAGAATAACCAGTCACCACTTTTTAGAAACGATGGTGTAGCAAGACAGTTAACAAAACCTTGTTGAGTTAGAATCAAACTAGTGTTAGAGAGCCTCATTAATTGCACAAGCACCTTCTAGATTGAATGTGAAGAATAAAATGTAAACATGTCATAGTAGTGTTGTTTCAAAGTTTCTTTGGATGCGTTCAATTGTTAGTGAGGACCCTAATAGCTTCAGAAGTATTTTGGGCATATTATTTCCCCTATCAGAGTCAAATTTCAATCCTTTAAAATTGGCTTTTTTTCCTATTGGAAGCTTGAATGTTGGAAATTTTGGGATGGGAAGCATTAGCCCCAACTGATAGTCATATGGAATAGTAAGGATGCTATGAAATAGAACTTAGAAAAATTGGTTTTAAGCCCAAAGGATAGAGTATCGAGTGATTGGTTTTGAGGAATATTTAAACATTAGCCAATGTAGATCCCCAATACTGAGAGATCCTAACAATGATTGTTGACTAAGAAAGACATCCCCATCAATCAACCATAGAGGTATCAATATGTTGGCTATTGATGTGTTATTTATAAAATTGTGAGTGATTTCGGATTGAATATTTGAATGTTGTTTATCGAGCATATCTGGAATCGCGTATAAGGGAGTAATTCAAATAGCGACTAGCACTAAAAACTTTATGCTAATAAACCTTGATAATATATGTCAGATAACATAGACGAAAGGTTTGGGGACTGTAAAATGAAGTGACTAAGGGTCGAAGTCTATCAATATATCTAGTATGGGTTGTGTAGAAGCACAACGAGCAATAATGAGGGGCACTAATACATTTTTTAGCTAATGGAGATGGAGAGCATGAGATTTTTCCAGTGAGGGGATATTTATCCCCATGCTATTGAGTATCAGAGGGTCAAATAAAAAATATTAGGGTTTCCTCTCGATATTAATAGAAATCGATAGTTTCTAACATCTAACATTGTGTGGAAGGTAAATGTGGCACAAAGGTAGCTCTTGAGTGATGTGAAATTCTAGCATGGCTAAGGAATGGCGAGATGTCATAGCATGGAATGACATGGGTCAAAGTGGAAAATAGTGTTGAGATGGTAGCTGATGTGGTACGAATGAGGATGTAGCCTTGTGAGATGGTGACACATGGACAATGACTTCCATGTGTCTCCCACATCCCATGGTAGGATGTTGATGTGACACTTGGAGGGTATATTTTCAATTAGGCATAAGTTTGTGCTTAGGGCTCAGATTGAAATGAAAATTATATTGTTGGAAATATCTTGACATCATAGAAGATGATGGTGGTATCAAAAATGGATTTTAGGGTGCTCTAAGAAAGAAAGAAATATTAGAACCTATTCACAGTGTTGGATATCGCAACACACAAGCGGTCTCCCTGATGTGAATTCCCAAGTAGACCTCACACTGTTTGGAGTAGGATCCCCGTACAAATTATCGACCCAACCACCATAATTTAAGTTTTTCCTTGGTTTAAATGGATAACATAAGAGATTAATACAACCTTTGAAATCAACAAGTAAGTTGACATTGTGAAACACCAATTGAAATTTGTAATAGGAGGCCTTCACGAGAAGGGAGACAAGAGTGAGTCTCTAGAAGGAAAGTAATAGTACTATCCTAAGAGAGATACAGGAGAGAATGGAAAGATTCATTTATTAAATTGAAAATTATTTCACAATATGAAAATGATTCATGAAAGAAAATACAACACACATTCAAGAATATAAGCATCAAAGCCACCAAAATAGCTCAATTTCTTTATTACAAAATAATGCCAACATATACCACAAACATCCAAATAATAGTGTTAAAACATTCACGATACATGCATCAAAATGTGCTGGCTCAATGAGCTTCACTTATTAAGTGAATGATCGAAGCACATAAGTACAATGCTGATACACTAGCTCTAGTAGTGGATAATTAAGTCACTTCTTACTTCTCCTAAAGGATGATCCTCTCTCCTATGCCAAGTGGAAGAATCCAAGGCTATATCTCCAATTTCTAAGCCTCCAAAAGCCCCTTGCTTCACTTATGAGGTTTATTTTATAACAAGAGGAATTACCTTTCACATTCCCATGACTCTTTAATTACCCTTATGATTCTTGGACCCCTAAATGACCTTTAAAATTTTATATAACTCTTTTTTCCACGTATGACGTTTCATATTCCACATATGACTTTTGGACTTCCACATATTACATTCCACATGATGTTGTGGCAGGAAACATGGACACATCTGACATTGTGCTGACACTTGTACAAGACAAAACTCGATAATGATGACATGGAGCTTCATGATGATGTCACAATGCCAAGCAACTCTCTTTGTTGCTTTGTCTTGTATTATTGATGGATATTAATTGTAATTGATATTCACCCTCCAAAGGGTCTCATATCAACATCAGGAGCTTCTGAGTAATCATGCAATGTCTTCATTCTATCATGGTCGAGGATCTACTTCATGTCCTCATGATGGTCCTTCTTTGTACTTCTTCTTTGAAAATGATTCTTTGTTTCTTCTCCTTCACATATTTCTTAAGTGTCACCTTTCCATGTTGACCTGGTACACCGGCTAATGAAGATCACTCATGAGAAGGAAAAATCAATCTTGAAATAATATATTCTATATCTACCTTTCTCATGGAAGAATCTACTTGTAATAGGCACGTGAAAGGACTAATAAAGGAAAGCTTAATGAGTATGGTGAAATTGAGCTCAACATTGGTTAAGGAGGGCACCACTCCTCACTAAAATTGTGCCATGCATTATAAGGAGGGGCTCTTCAGGGTCCAACGTAGTGGGAAAGTGCAAGGGACAGTGTGATGAGATTTCTGACTAATTTTGTTCCATGTGCTAGGCTTAAGGGAGTAGGAGAAAAATAAATTGTAGTTGATATTAACATTGAGCAAGGGATGACCCCATTTTTAACTAAAAGTTCACCATGTACTCAAAAAGTATGGAAGGAATCATTCTTGGCGTAGGGTGCAATGATAGCGGAAAAGGGTGCCCAATTGGTGCTTGAGAGTGTGTTTTGATCTCTAAAGGGGAAGAGGGTTCACATTTTACTAAAGTGTTCTCAAAAGGTGTTTCTTCCCTAAGTGCACTTAGAGGGTCCTTGTTGTCCCGAAGTGCGCTAAGAGGGTCCTTCATTTCCAGAAGTGCACTCAAGGGTCCTTGTTTTCCCAATGTGTGCTCTGAAAGGGATATCATTCTACAAGGAAACATTTTCTTCAATAGTGGATCATTTTTTACTAGAGATGTGATTTGCAGCTAGAAGAAGAGATTGCACAATTGGATAATGCAAGCACCAAAAAGGAAGTCACTTTTCCTTTGAGGGTTCTCATTGAATTGGGAAGGAAGGAGGGACTTTGCATTGTGTAGTTTTCTTTTGAAAGGAGATGAAAGAGGTTCTCGTTGTCATCTAGAAGTACTCTATGTGCCATGCAAGGGATGGGTGACCAAAACATAGTGCAATGAGTCAGTGTGAGCAACAGGGGTTAGGTGACTATGGTTTGAAGGTTTTGAAAGTGCAGCCATAATAGATGACATTAGGAAATACTCAATGCAAAAGTCTAGGAGGGATATACTTCATCGATAATTCTCATGGATAATAAGTGTTCATCACCTAGTAAGAGGGCTAATGCCTTCACAACTTGCACTGGGCAAGAGCACCAAGAAGAGCTCAAAAATGACTAAGTGTGGGACTAGTAGAGTAAGAGAGGGAAATGCATCCCAATGAGACTCAAACATGGATCACACATATGAATGTCATTTTTACAAGCCAATAAAATGCATGGGACTCATGAATCACAATCACACATTGAAATTACAATAAAGTGAAACTTATTTCTAAGTGTGATAGTTAAAATGCCACATTACGAAACTTAGAATAAAAGTTACGACACAAGTGTCGAATGTGACTAAAAAGTGAGCTAAATGTAGGAACATGTCTAGCACATATTCTAATGATATATAGGAAAATTTAATGTATAAGATTTTGAAAGAATTGAATCTAGCGAAGTGCAAAGTTGCAACACATATAAGAGTGAAAAAACTAAAAGTGACACGTGGGATAGTAAGAAAATGTGAAAGCAATTGCAAAATCTTGAGAAATTTCAAGAAAGACATGTCAAAGCGAAGATAAAATGAAAAAAAAAATCTTTCTAAGGTGGAATAATCCATAAAATATAGTCATGAATGTGAAAGCGACACTCATGAAAAAAAAGGTGCGTAAAAGCAAGTGACTTTGAAACTTACAACCTGAGAAGAAGGCTAAACACTTAACAAAGCATTGAACGACCATGAAGTTTCCATGGGATGACAGATCAAAGAGTCCTCAGTAGGCTCCAAACTTAAAGGGTAGGAAATATTTTGGAGGGTTTTGATCACAACATCAACACTTGGCGACACAATGGTAGAACTCTAGTTTCTTTGCTTAGGTTTTACTCTTAGGGGAATTTTTAGGTCTAGAATGGGCCTCCTAAGGAAATTATAAAATAATAGTGGAAATAATAAAATAATATTAGATTGCATAATTAAATTTTAGAGGGGAAAAAAAAAATTACTTTTTCAACTCATATTTTCAACTTATCTCCCTATGGCTTTACTCAAATTTTGATCGGGAACACTTATTCAATGTATCATTTGATTCCTCATCAAAGGAGTACCCATGTTGCATACTTTCAATGGACCCTGCTACACGAAAAATGAGAAATACATGAAAACGCGTGATAAAAATCACACTTTTTGGTGTAGTTATCATTTTTCATGTACAGAGTCCATCGAAAGTATGCAACATCGATACTCCTTGGATGAGAAATTAAGTTTTTCATCCAATGAGTACTCCCGCTCAAAATGTGAGTAAAACCTTAGGGAGATAAGTTGAAAATACAAGTTGAAAAGTACTTTTATTATTTTATTAATTTTTAATCTTTTACTTTTTTACCCAAAAAATGATGAATTATCCCCCATGGTTGACATCATCATCTTGAATCCTATTGGTTCTTATCAAGTTTATTTTGGTTGTACATTTTTCTTAGGAGGTCCATTTTAGGCCTCAAATGTTCTCTAATGTATTGATTCATCGTGTATATTACTTTTCTTAAAGGGGCCATGCATATTGAAAGTGTAATTTTAAAGGAAAAGGCAGGGATTGTGCCATTCAATGATTATTACTTGCAATGGGAATTTGGGCACAATCATGTAAAATCCATTGTAATCATACATTCTTGTGAAAATTTAGAATCATAGGTGGGATTCTATGTATAACTCTCCTTTGATTTCACTCGGGAACACTAGAGCCCTGAAGGGAGGATTATATAAGTAGGATATATTATTGTGTGACACCTAAAGGGTCCTTAGATAATACATTAGGGTAATTGGAGTTCCTCAAGCCACAAATTTGATACTTCTTGATGGACCTGTGCTAGAACCTGTTGTGGCCAGCAACAACCCCCCTTCTTATTTAATATTAGTAATAATACTAAATAAGTGGGGACCCTTAGTCAAAAAATCCAAAAAAAATAATTAGTGTTTGTTTCCTTTCTCAAATAAAACTTACTATCATAACTTAGGGAAATTCCTTTGAAAATATTTAAAATAAACCTAAGTTTATGATAGATCAAAACATAATCTTTCTTTGAAGAAAAATACCGCATCCATCACAAAAAAGTGGATATCCTTTGCAAAAGTTGAATCTTATAAAATTTCGATTCCGCAATATTGCGATAGCGCGATCCCAAAGAACTATACATTAAAGTATTGACCACAAACCGCATATCGCAGAAAAATTGTTTAATAAGTTATATTTTGTGAAATTGTGATTTCGAGATTTTGTGATATTGCGATTTCGCGATGATATGAGACTGCGATTTGTGGATGTTGTGATTTGCGATATCAAGGACTACGATATTGCGATTTTGCGATATTGCACAAGATATCACAAATCGCATTATCGCAGATTCTTCTAGCGTCATGTCCAAAGTAAATATTTTCATAAATAAATATCCGTTATGCGCTTTGATGTCAAAATGAATGGATTGTTAATCATTGATGGAAAGGATTTTGTTTTGATTGAAAGGTTGTTTCATCGTTTAAAATAATATTTTTCATCCGCCCTCGCATTTAAAATACTCTCACTTAATTCGTAACACTGTAGGCGCGAAGGAGCAGAAGAATATACCAAGCATTCATAGAGCATTATGGGTAAGAAAGAGAAAGTTCCGAGTGCTGAAAACAAAGAGATGGCTTCCTTATACGCAGACACTGCTTGCAACAAGGACGCCGGTATCACCACTTGGGAAGGGATGCATAATTTGCTCGAAGAAGAAAATCCCAGGGTAATGGAAGTCGCGGCTACTGCAGGATCAAGTAATTCCTCTGAAGCGTCTCTTACAGAATTGGCTTGTTCATTTCTGCACAGAATAGCAACAAGACCGAGAATTCTTCTGTATACAGATATGGTAAAATGGGTGCTGGATAACACCGATATTTCAGACAGGCAATTTAGAACTCCAGGACAAGAACTTATCGAATCATTCACTACAGAAGATTTGAGGCTTATGTATCACTTACCGGAACCTCAGGCGACTTACAACAAACAATTTATGGAGAAATTCGCCAGAGAAAATGCAAATTTGGCAGAATGCACCAAGGAATGGACCAAAAGAGAGGAACCATTGAAGAAAAACAAACACGGTATGTATAGTACTGGTTCGCTCACCTCTCCATATTGTTTTGTTGTTGCTATGTTATGCAGGCTTTTTGGAAAGCCTGACATAAATATGGTCTTGCCTGAATGGCTCCCTTTGTTGAATGCTGCTGTTAACGCTACAATTGTAGACTGGGCCAAAATCTTGTCTGATAATTTAGCCACTGCTATTTTCAATTACCGGTCCAAACGGACTGTTTCTTAGATGATTTATCCTCCTTTTTATCTATTTGCCTATGTTATGGATTCAATTTGTTTTGTTTCTAAATTCCCTTTGATGGGTTGGCAATGGACAATTCATGATCCCTTGCCTATTCATGTCTATCACAAAGAGTTGTGGGAATCAAAGTTTGTTCCTCATTTTTACAAAATTTGCCATCGCATAATGTTGCCTCTATACATAATATTGTATAATAAGGATGCTCCAAGGTTATCCCCGGAAGCAGAAGTCGACATTCTCCCTGTCGCAAGATGGTTTGGAGAAGAGTTGTTTACTTATGTGAGGGTTTTTGGAAGTTCTGCTTCTCCCCATGTTTTACCCCTGTATGTTCCGGACAAACTTGTAGCTCGGGAGATTTCTTATCAAACCTGTGGTGAAGGAGGTTTGACAAAGGAATTAAAGGAGAAGAAGAAGGGAATTTGGCCACAATTTCCCGTAGCCTGTGGAACATTTTCATTTTTTGATGTTGGTCACACATTCAAAGAGGTAAGCAATATTACATGCTTACAACTGTTCAATTTTTTGAGAAGGTTATTTGATCCAAATGATGTTGTCAAAGATTTCACCACTGCAATCAAAGTAAGAGTGTTTTTTGGAGAAGAAGATCCTTTTGATGATATGTTTCAAACAAAATGTTCATTTAAAGAAGTTTTGCATTTAGCCCAAACACAGTTATCCCCAGAAGAATTTCAGGAATTTAAAGTTTACAGAGAGAGAAGACTAACTACTATCCCTTTGGAAAATTTACGCTTGGAACCCGCAAGGGAACCAACTCCTAGTGTCAGTCTTGTGGCAGCTCAGATACAGAAAAGTCTAATTCGAAGTCTGACAAAGAGACTTCTTAGCGTTCTAAAAAGACTGATAATGATGAAAGCTCAGTGAAGGATACAGCTTAATCAAAAGAGCTTTCACAACAACAGACTTTTACCACTCCACAGTTGAATCTTCCACCTCTCAATGTGCAGCAACCGACAGTCAGGACTGAATTGGACAAAGAATGGGAAACTTTTAATCAATTGTTTAATGTGGAAGGACAGAATATACAGACCCCTGCACAGACAAAAAAGGTTTTGAGCACGGGAATAAGTGGCAACGTCACAGAAACTGAGCATATACCTATTACTCCGTCTTCTGAAATTGTACTCAATATAGAGGACATTCCTCCTCTAGATGTATTCTACAGCCCGCAGTATAAAGCAGTAGTGAGGAAGCAGAGGAAAAAGGGAAAGTTGGAGAGCTCAATCTCTACTAAGGCAGAACAATTACATGTCTTATGGAAGGACCCTACTACGGATCCAACTGATAATCTTACCAAGTTATCTCAAATTATAGGAGCTTATGCCTCCGCAACTATTGACAAAGCATCTAAGGTAAGGCTATTATTAAATGAAAAAGAAGATCAGATTCAAGTTCTGCAACAACAATTGCAACAGGCTCATGCCAACAGTGAAGCACAAATAAAACTTGAAAAGTTACAGCAAGAGCTTCAAGAGATGCAAATCGCATATCAAAAAAGTTTGGCCGATAAAGAGAAACAAATACAGATTATCCAAGAGGAGCATAAAGATGACCTAAGCTTCCAGAGTTTATTTCAGAGTCTATTTCTTTGAACAAACAACTACTGCAACAACAAGATATACTATGTCAGAAGATCTCACAATGGAACTCTTTTTGTCAGAAAAGTGATAAAATCACTAATCATGTCGTAGAATTACGACATGATTATGATTTAGCTAATGAAAAAGTTTCTAATTATTTGGCATGGAAAAAGACAGAGGAAGGAAGAAGAGTTGGGGCACCAATTATCAACGACAGTCATAAAGAGATACTTTTCAATAATTGGGATGCACAGATCAGAGAAGCAGAAAAAGCGGCAGAGGAGTCAACTACAGCAGCGAGTAACATTACTGATTGTGTAAATGAAAATTTGCAGAAAGTTAATTTGATTTCAGAAATTATTCCAGGACACCTTCCGCAAGCACAACAATTACAAACAGAATGGAGGCAGAAAGCTGATGAAAAGGCAAAGTCAATTCAAGGACTGACAAGATTAAACTGGGATTCTTACTGGAAACATCTAGTGAAACCACACAGTTAATGCAGTGCGCTTAATTGCATTATTAATTCTTCTGAGAAGATTGCTCCTACACTTGCCGATTTTGTTTTTTCAGGACAGTTGAAATCTGAAGTCGGCCAACCACCTCTTCTCAAAACAATGCTGGATGCTTGCAAGATCAAAGATCAAATTCATAAGTAGATAGTTGATAGTCTTTATTTTTAGATTTAGTTTTAGTTTTACTATATTTTTGCCTAGAAAAAGGACGGTCATTTAAACCGAATCCTAAATTTTTGTAATAAACTATTTTTAGATTTTAGTTATTAGTATTTAAACTCTTCTCATGCATTTAGAGAAGGGTCCTGAAATTTGTCAAAAACTTATCCTCGGAACATGCACTTCTGCACCCTCAGAGGAGGTTTTGATAAATGAATGGAACGAGATTTATTGATATCTGTGTCTAATATCTGTTACTGATGTTGCATTTCTATACTCTTGATAGATGTTGGATTAAGAAAGAGATAAATCATTATTTCTTCTAGCTCATGAGTAGAACCAGTTATAAATGGTATTTTTATCTTCTAATTGTTTCTGTTTCTGTGTTAAAAGTAATATTTATGTTTAGTTGTTTATATGTTAATGTTTGAATATTTGAGTTATCATTTGGCATTTTTTTACGATGATAATTATTTATTTATGCTTGATATATGAATAGATTAATATGCGATATGTTTTCCACAACTGTTTCATCTAACTTTTTATGTGAAATAGGTTATCTTTATTGAATTCTTTTCTCATAATAATTGAATGATATTTATTATCAATTGTTATCTGAAATCCTTTTAGATCGCATATATTGAAAGATTACATCCCGGGTTAGTTTAGAATTAGATATTTCTTAGAATACAGTTTGCATATGAATAGATTAGAAATAGATCAAAAGCATTTTACTTAGGAATTTTATAAAATAAATATCAAATCTCAAACACACACACACATATTGGGAAACTGGTCCCATTATCCCCAGTGGGACCCACTACACCAAACGGAAAAGGAGCTGCTAACCAAGGTCCGGACCGGGTGGGTATCCCCCTTGTTGTAGACCCAATTTTCGGGGCTTCAACATATTTGGCGCTAGAAGGAGGGCCTCGAACTATGAATGGCAAGTGAATCTAAATCTAAATACCATTCTGAGAGTAAATCACCCTCACCATCTTCCCCGACTTCTCCATCATACTCAGAAATTTTAAATCTAGAACCAGAAGTCGAAAGAAGAACAGACACTGCTACAAATCCTGACTTTTCAGAAGAATCTGCTATTGAACCTCCTGAAGTTGAATCTTTGATTCATAAACTTCAGAGATTTTCAATATCACCTCAAAGGTCTGATAAATCTCAAGGCAGTGTGACTTTGCAATATAATCCTGCTCATCCTCTCACTAGATTACAGAGTGAAAAGCTTGGCATTCAGCCAACTGAGTTACCTCTACCTACAAGAAAAAGAGCTAGGAAATCACCCAAAGGGTTTGATAGTGAGACTCTTTCATCATCATCATCCATCTCAAACTCTTCATCGCGAAGTCAACCACCCACTCCTCCACTTCAGACTATTGTCCATCAGTCCACTCAATCTTCCACATCTCCTTCTCAAATCATAATATCTTCATCTTCACAGTCACAAATATTATCATCTGCACTTTCATCTGTTAGTAGTTCAGTGATGGCCCAAATGCCATGGAATAATCCAGGGGCAGTCTTAATGCCTGCACCCTTGAGTCAAATACCGGCCCATCCTGAAAAATGGCTGCCTAAGTTTAATCCTGAAGCAGGCATGCTAGCAGAAGAACATATAAACAACTTTATGTTATCCATAAATCTCAATGGAGTTGTTAATGAAGATGTTGTTGTCCGAATTTTTCCTTATACCCTACAAGGAGCAGCTGGATCATGGTATTTCTCATTACCATCTAGATCTATTACTAGTTGGGATATCTTTCAAGATCAATTTTTGACTAAATTTGGTGATGACAGGTCTACAACAACATTGATCAATGATTTGTCTAATCTTAGAGCTGATTCAAAAGAACTTGTCAAGGATTTCAATTCACGTTTCAATAAATTGTTAAACAAAATTCCTACTGCTTCCAAGCCTAGTGAAGAAGTGCGAAGTGAATGGTACATTTCTGCTTTGCCATCAAACATAGCAATCTTTGTTGATAGGGCTAATAAAACAACTTTAGCAGACAATATGAAGGAAGCAATAGCAGTAGAGAAACGAATCATTGCTTTAGAAAAGAAAAATGCAATAGAAGAACGGAAATCCAAGAAGGTCACTTTTAAGGAAGATCCCAAGAAAAAACAACCAAAAGATCCATTTGATTTAGAAGGATTGCAAAAAGTTTTGAAAACCATGTCCAATGAGATGGTTGATATCAAGAAACAAGTGGCAGAAACATCTTCTAAAAAATATTTCAAGCCTTTTAGAAGAAATCCTTCAACTGATTCAAAACCACCAAATGCTATTACAAATGTTGAATTAGAAGAAGAAGAAGAAGAGACTGTTACTGAAGAAACTACTGATGAAGAAGAGGTGGTAGAAGTACAAGGCATGTGGGATTTCATCCTCCCAGATGAGGAAGACCAAGAAGCATCCCCGGTTAGCACTAGAAGTAGAAATCAACTTGATCCTCCTCAGACTACTCCTAAACCAAAGAGTGAAAGCTCATTGGCTAAGGATAAAGTTGCACCCAAGAAAACGACATCCAAAGCAATTCAAACTAGCCCAGTCCAAACAGATTCATCAATTCCATCAAGAACATTGATTGTTCCGGATGAAATGGAATATAACATTATAGAAGATATGAAGAAGACTAGGGAAAACATCACTTTTTATGAATTGAGCAAGTTAAAACACCAGCAAAAAGTACTTTTGAAAGAATTACATGCTGTACCAGAAAAACCTTTGCCCGAAACTGTAATTTCTCAAGCTTCTAATGACATGGGAAGACCTCCAACTAATTCGATCAGTAAAGTTGATCTTGAAAATATCGCTTTAATTGGAGGAAGGTCTAGATCTCATACTCCTCCATTTCTTCTTACTTATGAAGTTTTTAATAAAAATTTGCATAACTGTTTAGTGGATTCTGGAGCTTCATCTAATATTCTACCAAAATTAGTATGTGCAAAATTGAATGTTCAACCACAAAAATCTGTTGTGCGCATAGTACAGTTAGATCGATCGCAAGTCGAAGTGATTGGAGAATTAAATCAGGTTACCATAAGGCTGTCATCAAATCCTAAGGTATGTCAAGTCATTGATATTTTAGTTGCAGATATTCCAGAATTTTGTGGCTTAATTCTTAGCAGAGATTGGTCAGAAAAACTTCATGGATACTTTGCAACCGATTGGTCGCACATGTGGCTTCCTTACAATGGTAAACCAAATCAGATAAAGGTTGAACGAGAAAAGCATCAGAAATACATAGTAACAGAACTGGAAGGAGAGAATGAACCAGTTGCATACAACAGTAATATCATTGGCAATTATTCAGTTGATTCTTTCTTAGGAAATTTTAATGCTCATACTTCACCTTATTTATAACATTCTGTTTTATCTCAAATAGAAATTTTTTCCCAAACAGATAGTTCTAAATGTATTAATTTTGTAGATACTCCTGTAAATAAATCTTTATTTTGGAAATTATTTTTTGATGGTTCTAAGTCTAATGAAGGAGCAGGAGCAGGATGCGTGTTGGTTAGTCCAGAGGGAAACAAGATTATGCTAACCTGCAGACTTGAGTTTGAGTGCACTAATAATACCGCAGAATACGAGGCTTTAATCCAAGGGTTATATAAAGCAATCGGATTGGATATCAAATATTTGCAAGTTTTCGGAGATTTAGAAATTGTAATCAAACAGGTACGCAATACTATACATTGTATATCAGGTCATTTAAAGCATTATCAATCTTTAGTTCAAGATCTGACTGAACATTTTATAGCATTTAATATTTCACCAATTCCTAGAATCCAGAATGCTAGTGCAAACCTCTTAGCCAATGTAGCCTCTAAGCTTATTCCTGCAGAAGACTTTAGTCCTGATCGATTTTCAATTGAATTAATCTTTAGACCTTCGATTCCTGATAATGTTACCAATTGGAGAATTTTCAACGATGATCCTGATATTGTAAGCTTCCTCACATCTGAAGGATCTTATACTAATCAAATAATCGATGAAGACCAACATGACAAACAATTACAACATGATAGCACTAATAATGCTATTCCAAAGTCAATAGTCAAATTAGAAGACCTCTACGATTTGAAAGACCGATTTAAAAGATCTACCAATTCAAAATTACAAAGTTCAACTTTGAATTATGAATTAGTAAATCTAGGAACTGATACCAAACCACAGAATATCAACCTAGGCCTTGGTCTAACTCCTGAAGAAAAATCAGCATATGTGCGTCTTTTGAAACAATATAAAAGCGTCTTTGCTTGGAACTGCGATGAAATCAAAACTTATGACACTTCTATCATCCAACATACCATCCCAATGATGAATGATGAGAAACCTGTACAACAAAAGCTCAGAAAAATCCACCCCAATCTAGAAAATCAAATCAAATCTGAACTCAATAAGTTATTGAAAGCCAAAATTATTTTTCCTGTTCGACATTCTAAATGGGTTTCCAATATGGTTCCTGTTAGAAAGAAAAACAGAGATATTAGAATTTGCATTGACTTTCGAAATCTTAATAAAGCCTACCAAAAAGATAATTTTCCTTTGCCTCCCATGGAGAAAATATTACAGGCAGTTGCAGGATCAGAATTAATGTCTTTCTTAGATGGTTTCTCTGGCTACAACCAAGTGTTAGTCCATCCAGATGATCAATTGAAAACTACATTTAGAACCAAATGGGGCACTTATGCATATCAAAAGATGCCTTTTGGTCTGATCAATGCTGGTGCCACATTTCAAAGAGCCATGGACATCACTTTTAAGGGATTAGTTAACAAATCAGTGGTAATTTATTTGGATGATATAACTGTATATTCCAAAAAACGAAGCAATCATCTTAGAGATTTGAAGCAGATATTCCAACGTTGTCAAAAGTATGGAATTTCACTTAACCCAAAAAAATCCTTTTTTGCATTAAGTGAAGGAAAACTTCTTGGATTCATAGTGTCAAAATCTGGAATTCATATTGATCCTGATAGAATCAAGGAGATTTCTGAAATATCTTTACCTCACAACAAGAAAGCTATGCAATCTTTCCTCTGCCAAATTAATTTTGTAAAGAGATTTGTACCAGATTTTTCAAGAATTGTATCTCCTTTACAAGAAATGATTAAAAATAATTCAAACTTCAAATGGGGCCAAGATGAATATGAGGCATTCAATCTAATCAAACAAGCAATCATTAATGCTCCATCTTTAGCAACTCCAAATTTTTCCGATCCTTTTATTTTGTACACATTTGCCTCTGATAAATCTTACGCTGCAATTCTCACTCAAGCAAATCAAGACAAAGCAGAAGCCCCAATTGCTTTCTTCAGTTCAAATTTACAGGGAGCTGAGTTGAATTACTCAGATGTGGAGAAACAAGCTTACGCTGTTTTTAAAGCAATTAAGTATTTCAGACCTTTTTTACTTAAAACCTATACAAAAATCATTGTACCGTTTCCAGCGGTAAGAAATCTTTTAGTCCAAAAAGATGTGGGTGAGAAAAGAGCTAATTGGATTACTGCCTTACAAGAATATGATGTTGAGATCAAACCAGCAAATATTGTAAGAGGTCAAGGCTTTTGCAAAATACTAGCTGGAGCATCACAGATTTCTGAGAAATCATCTGAAGAGATACAAACGTATGAGGTAAGCCTAAACGATGTTGAATCATTATATGTTGATATCACTTTTTATCTGAAGAATGGATATGCTCCTCCAAATCTCGATCACACCAAGAAAAGAGCTTTAAGGTTGAAGGCTAAACAATATCAGCTTGTAAACGATGTTCTTTTTAAAATGAATTACGATTCTGTTCTTCTTAGATGTTTGGAGAAATCTAAAACTAAAAAAGTCTTGCAGGAACTTCATGATGGGCCAGCAGGTGGACATTATGCTGGAGATGCTACTGCACATAAAATTTTTCACGCAGGCTATTACTGGCCCACTTTATTCAAATATTCACATAGCTATGTAAGAAAATGTCAAATTTGTCAAACTGCAGCTGGAAGACAAAAGAAACCATCATTACCATTACAACCAGTAAACATTGAATAGCCTTTTGATCAATGGGGATTGGACATAATAGGTGAGATCGTTCCTCACTCTTCTAAGCAACATAGGTATATCATTATAACAACTGATTATTTTACGAAATGGGTAGAAGCAGTTCCTCTCAAGACTACTAATGCTGAGCACATCATTGAATTCATAGATCAGTTCATAATCACCAGGTTTGGTTTACCTTCTGCTTTAGTGTTTGACAATGCATCATATTTTTCTGGTAATGTTATGACCGAATTTGCACTCAAGAGAGGTTTTAAACTTAAATACTCTGCCAACTATTATCCACAGGGAAATGGGTTAGCTGAATCCACAAATAAAAACTTAATTAGAATCATTAAGCGAACCATTGATCAAAATCATAAAAATTGGCATAAATCTTTAATATATGCTTTATGGGCAGATCGAATAACACAGAAGGCTTATATTGGCACTTCTCCCTTTAATTTAGTTTATGGGAAAGAAGTAGTTCTTCCAACTCATTTAGCAATTCCTTCTTTGGCCTTAGTTCAATATATAGATGAAGCACCAACTTCTTCCTTGCAACTAAGACAGATGGAAATAATTAAGTTAGAAGAACAATGAGAAAAAGCCAAAATAACTCATGCTCATCATCAAGCATTAGTAAAAGCTTCCTTTGATTCAAACATGATAACCAGAAAAGACTTTCAAGTTGGAGATCTTGTTTTAAAATGGGACAAGGCTCATGAGGAAAAAGGAAAACATACAAAATTTCAACGAATGTGGCTTGGTCCTTTTCAAATTGCAGAAATCATAGGTCCATATACTTTTATGTTACATGATTTAACAGGCAAAAGAGAGTCTTTACCTGTTAATGGACAAATTCTCAAAAAATACTTTCCATAGGAGATCATTCTTCTATTTTGTATATTAGTTTTCTTTATTTGTTAAAATAAAACGAATTGTTAATGGTTACATTTGGAATTCACAAAGAAGAGATAAATTCTCTTTTTAGATTTTGTTTCTTCACTTTTATAAATAGAATTATTTTCAGAATATTGATCATTTTTATTCAAAGATACAGTTTAAAAAAAAAAAAAACTTTAGTCTTGAAATGATACTAGTTTCAACTTTGAAAACTTTGATGAAAAACACATTTTAGTGAAAGATTGTTTTATATCAGTTCAATGAAAGGTATCAATAACAAAACAAAGTTTCTCTATAGAAAAGTTCCTTCCAAAAAACTCTACTATTGTCGTCCAGAGCTATCTTAAGGAAACAATGATATCCTCCCCACTTAGGAAATTACAATGTTCAAATAATTATCCTATAATACACTTTTTAACTTAAAGAGTAAGAGGTCTCATCACGAGCCGACTTATCATGATCATAGATATTATAGCTTGCTGACTTTGCCAATACTGCATACCATAACAGGGCAATGACTCAAGATTGTTGCAATCAAAAGACAAGGGGTCTCATCACGAGCCAGCTTGTTCAGCAAAGTTATAAATCATGTGAATGCCATTGTCATGAGTTGGCTACCAAACCAAGACATTGTTCTTTAAGAATAAAAAAAGAAAAACAAAAGAAATAAGTGTGAATATGGATTTCTCTTTGAAAATTGTATATTTCTCTAAGTAGGATACAGGATCATTGCTGGGTAACAGGTAACCCTGTCGAGGCTATAAACGCTTGCTAGCAGCAGTGGCTCTACCTACGACAAATGAGCATATTTAAAGCTGATTTATAGAGAAGCCTTTGCTTTTATTTTTTTAAACCAAGTAATGACTGATGTAAATACAAGGACTAGCTTGAGGAAGTGAATAATCAAAAGTTGAATATAGAAGAAATGAAATATCATTTATAGATTAAAGCATAATGTACTTTGTCTTTTTATAATAAAGTTTGATTTTCTGGAAAATTTTCTGTTTTGAAAAGTTTAGAAAATTCAAAAGAAAAGCAGAGATAACTGGTTCTTCCAAGTGAATCGCCAATTGTTGTGGCCAACAACAACCCCCCTTCTTATTTAATATTAGTAATAATACTAAATAAGTGGGGACCCTTAGTCAAAAAATCCAAAAAAATTAATTAGTATTTATTTCCTTTCTCAAATAAAACTTACTATCATAACTTAGGGAAATTCCTTTGAAAATCTTTAAAATAAACCTAAGTTTATGATAGATCAAAACATAATCTTTCTTTGAAGAAAAATACCGCATCCATTGCAAAAAGTGGATATCCTTTGTAAAAGCAGAATCTTTTAAAATTGCGATTCCGCGATATTGCGATAGCGCGATCCCAAAGAACTATACATTAAAGTATTGATCGCAAACCGCATATCGCAGAAAAGTTGTTTAATAAGTTATATTTTGTGAAATTGTGATTTCACGATTTTGCGATATTGCGATTTCGCGATGATATTAGATTGCGATTTGTGGATGTTGCAATTTGCGATGATTGCAATCTGCGATATTGCGATTTTGCGATATTGCACAGCAAATCGCAGATCGCATTATCACAGATTCTTCTAGCACGTTGTCCAAAGTAAATCTTTTCATAAATAAATATCCGTTGTGCGCTTTGATGTCAAAATTAATGAATGGATTGTTAATCATTGATGGAAAGGATTTTGTTTTGATTGAAAGGTTGTTTCACGTTTAAAATAATATTTTTCATCCGCCTTCAGCATTTAAAACTATCTCGTCACCTTTCTCATATCATTACTCTCACTTAATTCGTAAAACCGCAGGCGCGAAGGAGCAGAAGACTATACAAAGCATTCACAGAGCATTATGGGTAAGAAAGAGAAAGTTCCGAGTGCTGAAAACAAAGAGATGGCTTCCTTATACGCAGACACTGCTTGCAACAAGGACGCCGGTATCACCACTTGGGAGGGGATGCATAATTTGCTCGAAGAAGAAAATCCCAGGGTAATGGAAGTCGCGGCTACTGCAGGATCAAGTAATTCCTCTGAAGCGTCTCTTACAGAATTGGCTTGTTCATTTCTACACAGAATAGCAGCAAGACCGAGAATTCTTTCGTATATAGATATGGTAAAATGGGTGCTGGATAACACCGATATTTCAGACAGGCAATTTAGAACTCCAGGACAAGAACTCATCGGGTCATTCACTACAGAAGATTTGAGGCTTATGTATCACTTACCCGAACCTCAGGCGACTTACAACAAATAATTTATGGAGAAATTCGCCAGAGAAAATGCAAATTTGGCGGAATGCACCAAGGAATGGACCAAAAGAGAGGAACCATTGAAGAAAAACAAACACGGTATGTACAGTACTGGTTCGCTCACATCTCCATATTGTTTTGCTGCTGCTATGTTATGCAGGCTTTTTGGAAAGCCTGACATAAATATGGTCTTGCCTGAATGGCTCCCTTTGTTGAATGTTGCTGTTAACGCTACAATTGTAGACTGGGCCAAAATCTTGTCTGATAATTTGGCCACTTCTATTTTCAGTTACTGGTCTAAACGGACTATTTCTCAGAGGATTTATCCTCCTTTTTATCTATCTGCCTATGTTATGGATTCAATTTGTTTTGTTTCTAAATTCCCTTTGATGGGTTGGCAATGGACAATTCATGATCCCTTGCCTATTCATGTCTATCACAAAGAGTTGTGGGAATCAAAGTTTGTTCCTCATTTTTACAAAATTTGCCATGGCATAATGCTGCCTCTGTACAGAATATTGTATAATAAGGATGCTCCAAGGTTATCCCCGGAAGAAGAAGTCGACATTCTCCCTGTCGCAAGATGGTTTGGAGAAGAGTTGTTTACTTATGTGAGGGTTTTTGGAAGCTCTGCTTCCCCTCATGTTTTACCCCTGTATGTTCTGGATGAACTTGTAGCTCGTGAGATTGCTTATCAAACCTGTGGTGAAGGAGGTTTGACAAAGGAATTAAAGGAGAAGAAGAAGGGCATTTGGCCACAATTTCCCGTAGCCTATGGAGCATTTTCATTGTTTGATGTTGGTCACGCATTCAAAGAGGTAAGCAATATTACATGCTTACAACTGTTCAAGTTTTCGAGAAGGTTATTTGATCCAATTGATGTTGTTAAAAATTTCACCACTGCAATCAAAGTAAGAGTGTTTTCTGGAGAAGAATATCCTTTTGATGATATGTTTCAAACAAAATGTTCATTTAAAGAAGTTTTGCATTTAGCTCAAACACAGTTATCCCCAGAAGATTTTCAGGAATTTAAAGTTTACAGAGAGAGAAGACTAACTACTATCCCTTTGGAAAATTTACGCTTGGAACCCGCAAGGGAACCAACTCCTAGTGTCAGTCTTAGTAGCAGCTCAAATACAAAAAAGTCTAAGTCGAAGTCTGACAAAGAGACTTCTGAGCATTCTAAAAAGACTGATAATGATGAAAGCTCAGTGAAGGATACATCTCAATCAAAAGAGCTTTCACAACAACAGACTTTTACCACTCCACAGTTGAATCTTCCACCTCTCAATGTACAACAACCGACAGTCAGGACTGAATTGGACAAAGAATGGGAAAATTTTAATCAATTGCTTAATGTGGAAGGACAGAATATACAGACCCCTGTACAGACAACAAAAGTTTTGAGCACGGGAATAAGTGGCAACGTCACAGAAACTTAGCATATACCTATCACTCCCTCTTCTGAAATTGTACTCAATATAGAGGACATTCCTCCTCTAGATGTATTCTACAGCCCGCAGTATAAAGCAGTAGTGAGGAAGTAGAGGAAAAAGAGAAAGTTAGAGAGCTCAATCTCTACTGAGGCAGAACAATTAGATGTCTTATGGAAGGATCCTACTACGGATCCAACTGATAATCTTACCAAGTTATCTCAGATTACAGGAGCTTATGCCTCCGCAACTATTGACAAAGCATCTGAGGTAAGGCTATTATTAAATGAAAAAGAAGATCAGATACAAGTTCTACAACAACAATTGCAACAAGCCCGTGCTAACAGTGAAGCACAGATAAAACTTGAAAAGTTACAGCAAGAGCTTCAACAGATGCAAATTGGATATCAGAAAAGTTTGGCAGATAAAGAGAAACAAATACAGATTATCCAAGAGGAGCACAAAGATGACCCTAAGCTTCCAGAGTTTATTTCAGAGTCTGTTTCTTTGAACAAACAACTTCTGCAACAACAAGATATACTATGTTAGAAGATCTCACAATGGAACTCTTTTTGTCAGAAAAGTGATAAAATCACTAATCATGTCGTAGAATTATGACATGATTATGATTTGACTAATGAAAGAGTTACTAATTATTTGGCATGGAAAAAGATAGAGGAAGGAAGAAGAGTTAGGGCACCAATTATCAATGACAGTCATAAAGAAATACTTTTCAATAATTGGGATGCACAGATCAGAGAAGCAGAAAAAGCGGCAGAGGAGTCAGCGATAGCAGCAAGTAACATTAATGATTGTGTAAATGAAAATTTACACAAAGTTAATTTGATTTCAGAAACTATTCCAGGTTACCTTCCACAAGCCCAGCAATTGCAAACAGAATGGAAACAAAAAGCTGATGAAAAAGAAAAAGAAATTGAAGGATTGACAAGATTAAACTGGGATTCTTACTGGACATATCTAGTGAAACCACACAGTCAATGCAGTGCGCTTAATTTCATTATTAATTCTGCTGAGAAGATTGCGCCTACACTTGCCGATTCTGTTTTTTCAGGGCAGTTGAAATCTGAAGTCGGCCAACCACCTCTTCTCAAAACAATGCTGGATGCTTGCAAGATCAAAGATCAAATTCATAAGTAGATAGTTGATGGTCTTTATTTTTTAGATTTAGTTTTAGTTTTACTGTATTTTTGCCTAGAAAAAGGACGGTTATTTAAACCGAATCCTAAATTTTTGTAATAAACTATTTTTAGATTTTAGTTATTAGTATTTAAACCCTTCTCATGCATTTAGAGAAGGGTCCTAAAATTTGTCAAAAACTTATCCTCAGAACATGCACTTCTGCACCCTCAGAGGAGGTTTTGATAAATGAATGGAACAAGATTTATTGATATCTGTGTCTAATATCTGTTACTGATGTTGCATTTATGTACTCTTGATAGATGTTGGATTAAGAAAGAGATAAATCATTATTGCTTTTAGCTCATGAGTAGAACCAGTTATAAATGATACTTTTATCTCTTAACTGTTTCTGTTTCTGTGTTAAAAGTGATATTTATGTTTAGTTGTTTATATGTTAATGTTTGAATATTTGAGTTATCATTTGGCATTTTTGTACGATGATAATTATTTATTTGTGCTTGATATATGAATAGCTTAATATGCGATATGTTTTCCACAACTGTTTCATCTAACGTTTTATGTGAAATAGTTTATCTTTATTGAATTATTTTCTCATAATAATTGAATGATTTTTATTATCAATTGTTATCTGAAATCCTTTTAGATCGCATATATTGAAAGATTACATCCCGGGTTAGTTTAGAGTTAGATATTTCTTAGAATACAGTTTGCATATGAATAGATTAGAAATAGATTAAAAGCATTTTACTTAGGAATTTTAGAAAAGAAATATCAAATCTCAAACACACACACACATATTGGGAAATTGGTCCCATTATCCCCAGTCAGATCCACTACACCAAACGGAAAAGGAGCTGCTAACCAAGGTCCGGACCAAGTGAAATTATCCCCTTGGGCATGTTGGGCATTTTGAAACTGTGAGAGTGATGCTTTCAAGGAACATACTGAAGGTGCAGTCCTCAAAACTGATATCTTAGAGGCAAAAAATCTACCAATCATGGAGGGCCAAAAATAATAGAGTTATCATCTTTTCTTTGTTGATCCTATGAAAGAGTGTGTGGAGGTCCAAATTGGCTCAAATTCTCAAGCATGGATCCTTTGCAAGAGCCAAGGACATAAAACGTTGTCACCTTCTGTGACAGCCTTGATTTTTAAGATTAAGATTCAATATGTATTGTGGTTACCTCTGACTAGTAGCCAGTTTCTCTATTCCTTTTTGTCACTACTTGACTGGCTACATTGGCACTAGTGTACCATATAAAGCAGCAAATATTTTCAAATTAGATTAGGGTAGATAGGAAAGCAATAAAGCTCAGCCTATGAGCATTTAGTTTGATTTCTGCTTCAAAGTTAGAAAAATAAAAATAAAAAAACAATAGAAAAGAAAGAGGGCAGATAAAAACAATAAAGGTATAGCCCCATACCAAAAAGAGAGGCAAAGTCTGAAAGTGTGCAAGCTCAAATGCCACTCCTAAAAACACACTTCTAGTTATTCATACGGCCTAATCATGACTAATTAGATTTTCCATTTACTTCTGATAGGTTAGTGAATTAGATCAGCCAAACAACTTAATCTTAGCTTATCAGTAAGGTAGATTAGGATAGAGAAACACTGGTTCTAAAAAGCTCAGAACTTGAATCAGTGAAATTAAAAAGAAGACAACTCAAAAAAAATCAAAACCAGAGCTGAAGAATAATGAAGGATGTTTTTTATTTTCAGATCTTAAGCCTTCACAATTTTGTTTTAATTTTCTGCAAATTTTAGTCTATGTGCAGCTTGTTTTTATTCCATAGATCTGCAGCAAACCAGATTGCTTAATCCTGACTTGGCTGCTTTTAAATTTTCTGTTCTAGAACTTAAAGAATAAAAGTCTGTCAGACAGTCTAATCCTGATAGATAGTAGTTAGGTAGAGAAAATTATGAGTTCAACTGCTTAATCTGAACTCATGAAGAAATAAGAGTAGACTTAGATTAGTTTTATGTTTTCAATAAAAGAATAAAATGATTGATGAAAAGGTTTGCAAGTCCAAGTGCACCTTCTGAAGAAAAAATGTTAGGAAGTAGGTTGTGTAGGTAGTTGATTGGGAAATAACATTGTTTGATATAAATACTGATCATTTTTCAAAGTTGCATGATCAAAGAGAAAGAGGTTTTCAATGGATAAGGAATAGGTCTACGTCCTAGAGATGAATTTCTGTGCTTCTTGACACCTCCAAGGAGCTGCCATCCCAAGTTGGAGCCGCTGTTAGCCACCTATAAAAAAAATTCATACCAAATGGTGGCTAAATCTTTTTTAGCCTTCAAGAAACAATTCATTTCCAAATTTTGAGTTCTTGAATTCTTATGATGACCTTTATCCTTGAGTTAATCTTCATTGCTATTTCATTTTTAACCTTCAAGTACCTGTTGTTTACTAAGAGAAAGACTGCTTAAAAAAAACTCCATTTTCCATCATTTCACTTCCCTTTTCACTCACAAAAAGATCCCATTTTTCACCCTTTCCTTCCATAAAATCCCTCAAAATACCTTCATTTTAACCTCCAAACCATTAAAACCCTCTTTTAAGCCATATATTTCCCTTTTATCTGGTTTAAAAAACCCTTATCTCACCTATCGAAACCCTTATTTGGCTTTAAAAACCCTGCTTTTGGCCCCGCAATCGGGCACTTAAAGGCCTAAAAACCCTTTCTGAACCCTTAATTTCCTTTATTTTTCCATTACCCCGAAATTTTGATTTAAACAAATCTAGACCGTTGATCTCTACAGATCAACGGCCATTGGGCTCCATTCTTCTGCCCATCCATCACAATTGGAAATCGCAAATTCTCTTATCCTTTCCCTTTTCCTCCTCCAATGTTGATCCCCCGATTTAATCTCAGTCGTCGAATCCACAAGAACCGATGGCTAAGATCTCATTGTGCTAACCGTTGATCTCTCATACCGATCCTACGACCAGCGCTTAATCGCACATCGCAAATTCAAAGGCCCCAGTGCTTTGGCCTCTCTTCTTTTCTCCGATGCGATGTAATCCCAGCCGTTCATTCCGCCAGATCCGACGCTTCGCACTTCATCGCATCGTGCTCATCCATCACGTGATCCTCCACTATCCCAACCTCCGATTTAATCTCCACCATTGATCAAGTTTGATCGGACGGTCCGCGTTGTTTCACATCATCACATTTCTCCCCTCCCACCGTACCATCCACGTCCCGCACGATTCCGCGATGCAATCTCCGCCGTTGATCTTCTCAAATCCAACGGCTAACATTACTTCTACTTTTCAAACCCTGCCCTTCTCATTCTCCCCCATCGACAGATCTCGACCGTCGATCCTCACGATCCAATGGCTCCCATTGATCCTTCCCACCACTCCTATAAAACCCTTCTTCCTAAGTAAAAACCTTTCCTCCCTTTATATAAAGGTGGGCCCTCTCTTCTCTCATGTTTCTACCCCAACATTACTTCCCATCTCCTCTTTAAATCTCCACCGTTCATTTTGAAGATCCAACGATCGGGACTTAACCTGATGCAACCAAATTTTCACTTAAATTTTCACCCCGCCACTTGAGGTTTTTTCTACATGACAAAAAAAATTCCGGTCCCACCATCCATGCCCCACACATCTTGCCCCCCATCGCGTTCTACCTGCACCGTCTGATCTCCCAACGATCATCCAATGGACCAAAATCCATATCGCGTAATTTTTGGCCCCTTTTCACAGTGCGCTAGTTCCGCGCGATAAAAGTGGTTTTAGAAATCCACGTGTCATTCATTGTATGGTATCGTGTTCCAAAATTTAATACCGCGTCCCCACCCAAATGCTGCGCAAAAACCACTGATGGTTTTCCCGAAACCGCTTCTTCCCAATTCACGCCATATTTTAAATTTGAAACCCTGTTTCTATGTTTACCATAGAAACTCGTCCTCCGCTGCAAATTTCTCCATCCTCACTCCTCCAAAACACTTCCACGAACCTTCCAAAGAATTTTAAACCAATTAATCGCAATATTTAAATAACCGTTTTGTGTTTTTATGCAGGTTTGATGAAGATCAAGGCTTAATTAAGCCTAAACACATATCCAAAAATAAATCAACGTGTTTATAAAAATAGAGAATTAGATCAGTCGAAGGAAGCCTCCACTGCCACATCAGAGGCTAAAATATCCTTTTAGCTACCAAAAGTGCCACCTACAGCCTCAATAAATCAAAAGAAAGGCATAGTAATTCCCTTAGTCAATGATATTTTGTTTAATGCCACCAGAGTTATTGCCAGCCTACCAAAAGAGTTTTAAAGTCAATAAAATATGCCAAGTAGCTAAAAATTAAGTGAAAACCAATTAATACATGGGAAACATTGGAGATCTCCTCTATTGAGCCTCGCAAAGGCAGAGAAGCATTAACTTGTATTAATTGAACTAGAGACCTTTTCTTTCATCCCACCTCCTCTTTCTTCTATAAATACTTCTGAAGAAGATGAGATGTTGTTGATTGTTGATATAATACTTGTTGCTCGAAACTTTCTGCATGTAAATATTTCTCAGAAGCTATTGAAGCTCTATTTGTAATCAAAGAAGTTAGGCTGAGAAGAGAATTTGTTGTTGTGTTGAAACATTGGACTTAAAGTATGTAACTGGATTGACATCAATATACAAGTTGATTCAGGTATCCTGGTCTATACCATTGGTGATGTACCTCTCATCGTACTTGTTTTCCTTCTTATGTTTTCCATAAAATTGTCCATTTTTCTCTGATAAAGAACAACAAATATAGAGCTAGGATTTACTCTTAGAAGTACCCTACTCTCACTGATAAGCTTTATCTTTATGTTTTCTTCCAATTGTGTATTTAAGAATGATTTAGTACAGTCTAAAACAGTCAAGGAATGTTGGTGAGCCCATGTCTTACTGTCTAAAACTTTAAACATTATTCTCAAATGATATTTTCATTACATGCTAAGTAAAGATTGAACTAGGGAAGTCTATGGTTAGCCCTGTCCTCTAGTTTTTCTCCAACAGTTTGTCTTGAAATTTTCACTGTGAGTTGGTGTAAAAAGCAGAGAAAGTTAAAAGTCTTTCTCTGATCTTAGGCCTTGCTCTGTGTTAATCTTAAATGTTCTCTACTGTCTGAAAGTGGTTATGAGGACTACTGGATTGTTTCCCTTGAGAGTATGCTGAAAGCAGGTTAAGTCAAAAATCATTTCTTGATCTTAAGCTACCCTTTGTGTCTTTATTGATAGCTTCCTTTGAAAATATTTCAAAAGCAAGATAGGTTAAAATTCCTTACCTGATCTTAGGCTGCACTTTGGTTTCTTTCATTTACCTCACTTCTTAATGTTCCATCCCATCATTTAATCTAAAGAGATCCTTTGTTATAGATGACTTGCCCCATGGACCATTCTTGAAAACTGTTGATCAATTAAAACCTTTTGTGACTCCATAGCCCAATGGATTAAGTACTGTTTCATACCCATCCTATCAGCTAAGCCTTATTCTGATTATTCACATCTTTACCCCTCTGAAATTCCTTCATTTTTAGGACTTTCTACTCAAATTAAAATCACAACCAACCAAACAAACAAAAACCCTTGATCTTAATAACTAGCCTAATATCATACTAAAAGCCTTAAATATCGCATATTTAAACACACATATAGAGAGATCCCTCTCTGGATTCAGGAGGGCTAGATCCTAAAATCCCAAAGTGGTTTTGATGTAGGCTCTGCAACGTTTAGTCTTGCCACTCTACTAAATTACGGAGACCTAACAGGAAGGAGAGATCTTATACCCGCAGGAGGGAAGAACGCACAAGGCTCCTCCGCTGGCATAGTGGAAAGATCCTAAAATGGATGAGGAGGGGTCAGGGTATCAAATCCCGCCCCTCCCCATTTGGTTAAACATATTTTAAATAGTTTTTGGCTGGTAGGCAATGTTGGCTCCCCGTGATTTGCAAGATTGGAAAGAACAAATTCTACAGGGAACCACATCAAACCACTTTGGAGTCTAAGGACCTAGCCTTCTTGGACTCATAGAGGAATCTCTCTTTTTTTGTGTTTGCAAATGATTTATCTTTATGCTTATGTTTTCTGATTTTAGGCTAGTTATGAAGTTCTAGGGATGTTTGTTTGTTTGGTTGATTGACAGAATGGTTGGGTTGATTAAGTTATTGAGTGATTCAGCGGGATAGATTAACCATGGGAAACATTAATCCGTTAGGCTATGGATTCATAAAAGGATTTAATTGTTCATCAACTCTGCAAGGGTTTTCGTAGGGCAAGCTAACTATATCAAGTGGATCTCTTAGATTAGATGAAATATGAAATGACAGTAAGTTGTGAAAATAGTAAAACTAAAGGGAAATTAAGAATCCTTTAACTCTACTTCAACAAGAAAAGCCTTTCAGGTAACTGTTTAAGAAGAACCAAAGGACAGGGCAAACCATAAACTTCTCTGGCTAGAATCTACTAAGCAAACCTTAAGACAAAAATCCATCAATCCTTTTATTACTTTCATACAAAGAAAACATTCAAGATAACAGTCATTGAAACTAAATAGAAATTAAGAATTATTTAATCAAACTTCAAAGATCTTTAAAGAAATAGTTTAAGCAAAACTAAAGGATAGGGCATACCATAGACTTCTTTGGCTGAACTCTACTAAGTAAAATTCAAATAAAGGCCCTTAAAACAATATTTCAAGCAAGACCAAAGGACAGGGCATATCATAGAATTCTTTGGCTATACTCTACTGAATCAGTTTCAAGGCAACAAGCTAGGTGGAACCAGAGAGCAATTGAGAATTCTCTAATCAAACCTTGCAGAAGAAAACATTAAGATAAATAAAGAAGATATAATTAAGGTGCCAAGATAGCATATCTTAATCTAAAATTTCTATTCTTTTATCAAAGAAATGATGGACAGAATGGAAAACGGAAGGAAAACATTGACAAAGAAGAATAACTTCACCATTAACATAGCTCAAGAATCCTGTGAATATTCTTGTATTATTGATTTCCAAAAAAATTACATTACTCTAGTGCAGCAAATCTCTGTAACTCAGAGTTTGATCAAATCCAGCCTAGCAGTCAATCCTCTAATCAAGAAGCCAACACACTAACTAGCCAACCAACAATAACAATGAACAATACATGTAGTATTTATCTGCAAAATGAGGAGGTGATCCTAAGCTAGGGTTTTAGATTTGTATTTATTACAGAGTTAATGTATTTTTGACCTTTGAGACCATGCAAGGCCCAAGGAAAAATATTTTTGACTGGCTCACTGCAATAATAACTCCTAACTTAACTGTTGAGCTAATTTTTGGGATATTCTTGACTTTGAGGCTTTTTCAATAACTTTTTCAATAACTGCTGAGTAGCTAGGAAATATCTCTGATTGTTTCAATAACTGTGGTTGCCTCTATTTAGTAAAATAAGGTTGTAGGAGGCTGTTTTTTTTATGAGTATTTGTTGCCTTGCTTTAGCATTCAGATCTGTCTCATGTGCTAATATTCTCTTGATTTGTTCTGTAAACTATGTTTAGCCTTTAAAATTGGATTTGTCCGTTGTTGACTGTCTTACTGATTCATCTTTACTGATGTGTCTTCTAAACTCTTCTCTTCTCCTTTTAATTCCTTTAATCTGTCGTTTGTCCTTTTTAATCTCTATCTTATAATCCTACCTCTTTATCATTAACCTTTGATTTGATCCTTAATCTTTCAACCCTCTATATTTCTTCATTTTCCTATATCTCTGTTTGTATTTGTTGCGTTTAAATGACCACCAATGGTCATGAATCATTGGTGTTTATGTTTTACTCTGGCACTCCTCATCTTTTTGAAGGACAAAATTTACTGGATCATCACCCAGGGAGTTTTTTCAAATGTTTTTCGGACCTTAGAAAAGAAAACAATGCATTTTTACCTCGACAACCTGCACATTAAAATCAATTAATTAATTTAAAGCCTGCATTTGTGGATTTTTGTGTTCATTTAGGCATTTTCGGGCAATGGGAGTGTTTTCAGAGGTTCATCGTGACCACAGGCCTTCATCGCAAAGGCACGGGCCTTAGGAAAGTTTGAAAAGGGTAGTGCTATCGAGTTTCGACGAGAAGGAGAAAGGCGGTTTTCACATACGAGGGAGGTGATTTTCGCGCGAAGAAAAGGTGGTAATCGGGTTCGGGCCGATGGATATGATTCCATTGAGCAAGTGTCGCGTGGCGGGAAGTACGAGGGTAGAAACCACCCATTTCGCGAGATTTGGAGTGGTTAACCCTCGGGCCTTTGGATGTGTGATACGCGATGGGGGCCACTGGATCGGGATGATAGAAATCAACGATGGTCGGGGAATTTGGGAAGGCGGGCAAGTCAGACGGTGGGGCCCGGGGTTATGTGGCGGAGGATTAGAGATATGGTGGGGGTTTAAAAAATTTAAATCAAGGGGCTCTAAAATTTATAAAGGTTCAGGCTTTATTTAATTTAAAACATAGTTTTAATATAAAATATGGGTCCTGAATATTATCATTTTTTTTTAAACAATGTAAAAAGAATTTTTTACATTGTTTTAGTGTGAATAAGGAAGAATGATGAAGGTGAGGGGGTTAATGGGGTTTTTAGAGATGAAAGTGGGTCCTTGGGTAGGGGAAAAAGGTGAGAATGAGAGGGTTAAGTTCAAAAATAAGTTCTTCAAAGGAGGAGGGTGATTTTGAGAAGGCATACTAAGAGATAGTGAATTAGGACAAATAAAGATAATAAGAGTAGTGATATTTCTGAAGATAGCCGATAGTCAAGAAATTTTATCTTCAGCAGTTTGTAGAAAATCCATAGTCACCTAGTGAAACTGTAGAATACAGGAGGATAACAGTGGCTCTGACTGGGGAGGGCAGCTGCTTTAGGAGGTGTCAAGAACCTCAGAGTTCATATCTCTAGAATTTATAGATTAGTGCCTTGTTTTCACTTGGCATATTTTTCTTTCTGCAATTGCTAATCTGCTGCAATTCTTTGTATTTGTGACCTTTAAATCCTGAAAAGATCCTGCTTGTAGCAACATCAATTCTACCTACCCATCATATTTACCTAGCATTTTTTCTTCATTTCGGTGCATTTAGACTGAAAAACCCTTGACATCAATTTTCTTTTGCAAGCAAAAAACTATCTACTTCTACCCTTATATCATCCAAAGGCTCAGATTAGGTTGATGAGCTCTCTTATTCTCTACCTAATCTACTTATCTATCAAGATTAAACAGTTTGATAGATTTTCATTCTCTAATCTATCAACATGAAATTGAAAGCATGACCAACTCAAGATTAAGCAGTTTGATTGTCATGAACTATGGCATTTTGGACAAGCTGCACATAGATTTTATTTTTGCAAAAAGTAAAAATAAAAACTGAGGGCTATAATCTAGAATTTGTCATTCATCCCTCTCTTTTCTCTTTCATTCGGATTTGAACTTGAGAAAAAATATATTTTCCTATATAATCTACTGATAAGCCAAGTTTAAACAGTTTTAAAAATCTTCATTTCTATCCTATCAGTAAAAATTCAAAATTTGTTCAATCATGATTAGTCTATATGACTGAACAAGACTTCTTTTTCAAAATTAGTGGCATTTGGACTTGCATACTTCTAAAAACATTCTTTCTTTGTATTTGGATTTACCTCTTCTTTTTATCTGCCCTCTTTTCTTGTTTTCTTTCTTTTTGTGTTTATTTTTCTGATATTTTTATTCAAGCAATGTTATGTACAATGAAGAAAGACTTAAACTGAGATATTCAACTAAAATAATGCTTGAGCATCCTGCCATTGATAGGACCTCCAAATAATTATGTTCCATCCATTTCTTATAGGAAAAATGCATTGTTACCTTTTACAGAATGGATGATATATGGACCTTTCCATAGATTTTCAAATTGTCCATGCTTGCCTTTATCTTCTCTTCTTGAATCCGACTTCAACACTTTTTATCCAATGCTGAAATCATTTTCCTTGGTTCTTCTGTCAAAAAGCTTCTTGATGTTTTCTTGTATGTGTTGTGTTATGTTGTACACTTCTTCTTTGGTTTGCTGCAGCTGGATAGTTTGGTTTATCCTCCTTTGCATATCACTTTCCTTAGACTGCACTTCCCGAATAAGCTTCATCACTGGCACTCCCAAGCTTGTTGGGAAGACTGCATCTGCTCCATATACTCCCTGATAGGGAGACATACCAATTGATTTTTTATTTTTTAATCTGTCTGCCCATACTGCATGTACTAGTTTGTTGTGCCATGACTTCTTGTTTTCCTCTAGCAACTTTTTAATGATGTTCACCCAACTTTTATTTGAGGATTCAGCTAACCCATTACCTTGAGGGTAATAAGTTGTAGAATGTCCCAATGTAATCTGATATTTTTGGCAAAATTACACCATTTTCTTGGATCTAAAAGTAGCAGCATTGTCAGTTATGATTTTTCTAGGATAGCCAAATCTAGATAGAATATGGTTTTCAAGGAATTTGATAAGTACTAAGTCTGTGGTAGTCCCGGAAGGAATGGCTTCTATCCATTTTGTAAAATAGTCAGATGTAGTAAGGATCCATTTGTGCTAGGCAGAGGAGGTAGGGTGGATTTCTCTAATAAAATTTAGGCCCCATTGTTGAAAAGTAGCTTCAACAGAAATTAGTTGTAAAGGCAATGGCAACAGTTTTCTTTTGCCCTCAAATATTTGGCATTTGTGACAGGAAATCACCATTTTATGGATGTCTTGAAAGAGGGTGGGCCAATAGTAACCAGCTCTAAGGATTTTATTGACAGTTTTTTTCCAAAAGAGGTGGCCTCCACATTCTCCTTTATGAAATTCATGCTTAATCCTATATGCATCTTCTTCAGGCAAAAATTTAAGCAATATACCACTATCATTTTTCCAATATAAAACTTTATCTAAAATGCAGAAATTTACAGCCTTTAATTTCAATAATCTAGCCTTTGTTTTAGACAAACTAGGAGGAACATTCAGATTTAAAATCACATATAATATATTTGCATACCAAGATGAATTGAGAAATGATTCTTCAACGGGTGGAGATGCCAACTCCTCTTGTTCATTTAATGCATTAATCATATTTATGTCCATTGCTTGAAAGTTTGTTTCAGCCATGAGTTTAGTTAGTCCTTTCCCTTTGATTAACTTGGTGGGCTTTATTTACATATCATATTCTAAAATGACAGCAATCCACTTACCTCTTTTTCCATCAGGATCTTGTATTAAGTTGTCTCTTACTACTGTGTGAGGCACAAATGCAATGATGTGTGAATGTAAAATGTAGAATCTGAAATATTTTAGTGCTTTGACTAAGGAAAAAGCCTGTTTTTCCATGATGTTATATTTCAGAGGTGCATCTCTTAGTGCTTGGCTGAAGAAAGCTATGGGTTGCGCTTGTCCTATTGTTTTCTTTTGTAGTAAGACAACAACAACTGTATGTTCTAATGCAAATGATAAAATGAAGAAATCTTTGGTGAAATCAGGGCTTATCAGAACTAGTGTTTGTGTAAGTGCTTTCTTTACTAAATAAAAGTATTGTTTTGCTTCTATGGTCCATTTGACTCATGTTTCTATTTTTAGCATATTAGTAATGTTTCTTAGGAGTTCTGCAAGGTTTGGTATGAACCTTCTAAAGAAATTTATCTTTCCAATGAAAGATTGTAGCTCTTTGAGGTTCCTTGGGTGACTGATTCGAAATATTCCTTCAATCCTTTTTGGGTCAATCTTAATCCCCTCTTCAGATATGATGTGTCCTAAAATTTTTCCTTCTTGAAGGCCAAACATAGTATTCTTGGGATTCAAAGACAAACCATATTTTCTGCACTTTTCAAAGACTTTTCTTAAGTGAGCTAGGTGTTCTTCATCAATTTTTGAGTAGACTGTTGTGTCATCAAGATATATCACAATGAAGTAACCTATTTCTTTAGAGAAAGCAATATCCATGGCTCTTTGAAAAGTGGCCCCAGCATTCATTAACCCAAAAGGAATTTTGACATACATGAATGTGCCCCAGGGTGTGGTGAAAATTGTCTTGTGTTGATCATCTGGGTGTACCAACACCTAATTGTACCCTGAAAAGCCATCAAGCAAAGATATTATTTTGGAGCCCACTACCCTTTGAAGTATGTGATCCATTTTTGGTAAAGGGTAGTTGTCTTTTAGGGAGGCTTTGTTTAAATTTTTGAAGTCTACGCATAACCTAATTTCTCCTATTTTCTTCCTCACTGATATAAGATTTGAGACCCATTCTGAGTATCTAATTGGGACTATTATTCCAACATCATACATTTTTCTTATTTCGTTCTCAACCAGTAGTAGTTGCACTAGGTTTATTCTGCGCAATTTATGTTTAAAGGGCTTCTGGTTTTCTTTGAGAGGGATCTTGTGTTGGATGATCTTAGTATCATATGACTTTAGATCTTCATAGCTCCAAGAAAACACATCAGTAAACTCTTTGAAAAGCTCAATGTATTTCTATTTTACAAGAGCTGGCAGTTTTTTTGATAGTTTTTTCATTTTGGGCTCTTGTTCATTTCCTATATTGCATTCTTCCACATTTTCTTCAGTGGTTTCTATCTTTGGCTTCTTAGCCACATCATTGAAATCAAACAGTTTTTGTAAGGGGACTAGCCCTTTTGGCAAGACATTATCTTTGAACTGTAGTACTTCAAAATCTTCTTTTTCTAAGTCTGTACATAGTTCTATTTCATAGGGTTCACCCTCTTTTAACAGATTTATATCAGCATCATCAAGAGGCTTTTCTTTGTAAGTTTGTTCCTCAGTAGAGAAGTCTTTTTCATGATTTGAGTCTGAATTTGGCATTTCAAACTCATTTTTGGACTGCAAGAAATATTCTATTTGTTTATCTCCACGGAAAATTTTAAGGATGGAAAATTATCTTGAAGTTTAAAAACATTGGCGAATATCACTAGTCCCTAAAATACAAACTATAATATTTTTATTGATGTATTTGTAAAATTATTCAAAATTATAATGATTTTATTTATACTCTCTATATAATTTTGGAGATTTTAAAGGTAAAATAATTTTATATTGTAAAGTTTGGGCGAATCATTTTTATAAAAAATGGAAATTGGAGAATCTTTTTTTTGGAAATATCATGGAAAATTAGCCCACCTGCGAATATTAGCCCCTCAAATTTTCCATGTTTATCTCCTTCAAAAACTTGCCAATATTTTATGTTATCAGGGACAGCTAGTCTATATTTTACTTGTACCGTGTATTGTTTGTTATGATAAGGTGTTTGAAAAGTATTGGCTGAAAATGCTAGCCCATTGGCTAGGATGTTCTGCTTTCAGGGAATAAAGGCAAGATCATATTCTTTGAAATTTTTTAAGAGGTCCATGGCATCATCCCTATATGCTCTTAATCTAGGATGTTTAGCTGAATATTCTCCCTTTATCTTCCTAATGACTAGCTCAGAATCCCCATGGATTGCTATCCTTTTGGCTCCAAATCTCTTGAGTAATTGTAGCCCTAAAAGGAGTGCCTCATATTCTACTATGTTGTTTGTACATTGGAAATTCAGTTTATATGAGTGACCCTCTGCATGATTTTTTTTTTTTTTGTGTACCCATACACCCGCTCCTGAACCAATTTTACCACAAGAACCATCAAAGCTCATACTCCAAAGAGGTTCAATTTCAGATTTGCCATTATGTTCAGCATTATGGCTTCCATCATGTCAGTTATTATGGTGTTCATTTTCTATTTGGTCTGGTTGTTCTCCTTTTTCCTCTTTTTTTTCCTCTTTTTCCACTATTGTTTCATTCTTTTCTACTTATTCATTAATGTTTTGGTCATTGTAGAGGATAAATGAATCAAGGTCTTTGCGGACGGAATAGAGAGGGGATTTTTTAGGATTTTCTTTACTATTGACCCTATATTTCATATGAGTTTCCCTATATAATCTTCTTGGTTGACTAAAGACAGGTATGGTGGCATAGGTCATGTCCATTTGGAGGGTGCCTTGAAGTTTAGCTCCCCATGATCTTGAAAGGAGCATGCCATATTTAGGGGGTATGTCAGCCACTACAATATCCATTACTAAGCTCTTGGCTGGTATTTTTGCTAAATTAACACAATGATCTTTGATTAGGCCTAGACATTTAACTCTACTGGAATCAAAAGAGTATAAATATTTGTATGGTATAGTTATCTCAAGGCCTAGTCTTTCCATTACTATATTTGGCATAAGGTTATGTGAAGCTCTTGAATCTAACATTGCATTATGGAGGATTTTATCATGGATGTTTAGACTGACATAAAATGGAGGAACACCTCCCTCTTGAAATTTTCCTTCTACTTCTGGTCCAAACAAAATTTCAGGTTTGTCATCATTCAAATTTACAGAATCATCATTTTCTCCTATGTTTAAAGCTTTCAAAAATTTGGATTTATACACATCTTGAGTAACTAATTCAATAAGAGGTATGGAGATTTTGATCTTGGAAATTTCATTCTCTATACTGAAAGGTGTCTGTGTTTTTTAAAGGTTCAAATCAGTCTAATTAGACATTGTCTTTACAGCAATTTCAGCTTGCTGATTTTTATTTGAAATATCAGTTAAAACTGTTTTGATAGGGCCACTAGTTGATGTACTAGGGCTTCTTTGGTCACCATTGTGTTGGATTTTTTTGTTTTTATTTTTCTCATAAGTTCCAACCACTATGTTTGGATTTTTTTCTGTCTTTTTAGGGATAATTTCAGGGATCTTTCTAGCAGAAATTTCTAGGTTCTTTCTCTTGGGAGTGTCTTGGGTTTCCTTGCTTCTGAGGTCATACTGCCTATGTACTTCCATTATGGAATTTTTGAAGCCTTGATTATAATATTTGGATTCTAGGATTTCTTCTTCAAATTGGGTTGGGGAAAACACATATTTCTCCTCCTTAGTGGGAAAAACAGTATCCTCATGATTTACTCCCATCAGATTGATTTGAATATGTTCTGGTTCTCCAATTTTCCCCTCATCCTCATCAGCATATTTTTCTTGAAAGGGAGGTTTGATTTACTAATCAGGTTCCCTTTGCTCTCTTTGTCTTATCTGAGGGGGATTTCTTCTAAAGTTTTGGTTTTGGTTCTAGTTTCTATTTTGAGGAGTTGTTTGGTTTTCTCTAGGGTAAGCTCTTATTCATGTTTATTCTCTCCACCACTTTTCCATGGTTCTAACTAAGTTTATAAATTTTATTATCGGATGATGAGGGTGCAGTTTCTTCCCTATATGTGACTCTTTTTTCATTTTTCATCCTAGCCCTTTTGGCAATCAGATTTTCCTCCACACTTATTGCACCCCTCTGCATATCTTCTAAAGTAAGAGGGTCTCTCTCCCTTAATTGGTAAGCCATTTCTGGGTCAAAACCATCTGGAAATTTCATTAGGGCTAGACCTAGTGGAGGTTTCATGTGGGTAGGGAGGGCATTATATACACTATTAAACCTAGTGTAGTATTCTTGGACACCCTCTCCAATGTTTCTCTTATTGTTTTCATACTCTTATAAGATTTGGAGAGGGTTCTTCTTGACTTCCCATTTGTTTAAGAATAATTGATGAAAAGTAGGGAGGTCATGTATATTATTAGGGGTTAGGCTTTTAAACTATTTTCTTGCTTCCCCCCCTAAGCTTTGAGCAAACATTATTAGTTTAATAGTTTCATCATCTATTTCTTGTCTGTCAAAATAGTCATTCATTCTATCCACATGTTGTTCAGCAGTAGTGGAACTACTTGCATCATATAAGGGAATCTTGGACTAATAGTCCTGTGGTAGAACTACTAAAGGTAACGGTAGGACTAATGGAGCATACCAAGTTTCCATGGCTGGGGGATGGGGAAAAAAAGGAGGGTTAAAAGGTGGAGGATTTACAAAAGGACGTGAAGGGTTAAATGGAGGCAGGTGAAAAATGGTTATATGAATGGGGGTTGAAGTTAGTACAACAAGATTCTTCTGTAGGATGGATGGGTCTAAAACTATATGATTTATCCAACTCTTGGATCTAGTCCTGGACAAGCTTTGTTCCAGAGGTGAGCCAGATAAGATATCTTGCATGTCTTTAAGGTTTTCAGGTAGGGAACTTGCCTTGTGAATAGGTCTGCTAATAGTTGAATTTTTAGATCTAGGAGATTTCCTTAGGATGCTCTCAGGGTTCTCAAATATTACAGGAGGGTTTGGGTCAGGATGGAATATGGTACAGATTCTTCTAGAAGCCAGAACTTGGACCCAAGGTTCACAGAGGTTGAAATTTTCATAACAGTTTGAAAAACAAACATGTCTGCAAAAGAAATACTTTATTCACAAAGTATTTGGACTTGGTTCTATTTGAGTTTTGATAATATCGAGGTTTTTCAATAATTTTCCCAGTGGAGTTTGTAGAAAACCAGTGGAGTCAGCAGGTTGATGATTTTTTGACTATCTTTAGGCTGGCTGTTGTCCACCATCAACAACCAGATACCAGTCTTGGCTGACATTTGATTTATCTAATTTTGAATGGGGTTTTTGAGTCCTTGAGGGAATATTAAGCCATTTTAATAACTCAGTTCCACAGTATGGTCATTGCTATATTGGCTCCCCATGATTTGCAATATTGGCAAGAAAAAATCTGCAGGGAACCACATCAGACCACTTTGGAGTCCAAAGACCTAGCCTTCCTGGACTCAGAGAGGCCCTCTCTATGTTTGTGATGAAGATGACGTGTATTTATTCTTAAGTTTTCTGATTTTAGGCTAGTTATGAAGTTCTAGGACTGTTTGCTTTGATTGGTTGATTGATTAAGTGATTAATTGAGTGATTGTTTCAGTTAAATAGATAAAATGTGGGAAGCATTAATCCATTGGGCTATGGAGTCATAAAATGATTTAATTTTTCATCAACTCTGGAAGGGTTTCCATAGGGAAAGCTAACTATATCAAGTGGATATTTTATATTACATGAAATATGAAATGACAATAAGTTGTGAATTTAGTAAAACTAAAGGGAAATTAAGAATCCTTTAACTAGACTTCAAACAAGAAAATTCTTTTAAGATAACTATTTGAGTGGAACTAAAGAGCAGGGAAAACCATATATTCCTTTAGCTAAACTCTACTAAGTAAACTTTAAGACAACAATCAAACAATCCTAGAGAGTAGGAGACCCTTGAATTCTCTAGCTATTACGTTCAGACAAAGAAAACATTCAAGATAACAGTCAATGAAACTAAAGAGTAGGACACCCCTGAATTATTTAATCAAGCTTCAAAGAAGGCCTTTAAAGCAACAATTTAAGAAAAACCAAAGGAGAGGGCAAACCATAAACTTATTTGGCTAGACTCTACTAAGTAAACTTCAAAGAAGGCCTTGAAAATAACATTTCAAGAAAAACCAAAGGATGGAGAAAACCATAAACTTCTTTGGCTAGACTCTACAGAGTAAACTTCAAGGCAACAAGCTAGGTGGAACTAAAGAGCAGGAGACCCGTGAATTCTCTAATCATACCTTGTAGAAGAAAACATTAAGATGAAAGAAGCAAACAGAATTAAGGAGCTAAGACATCATATCTTGGTCTAAAATTTCTGTTCTTTTATCCGAGAAATGATGGAAAATAAGGAAAAAATAAGAGAAATAATGACAAAGAAGGATAACATCACCATTATCATAGCTCAAGAATCTTGTGAATGTGCTTGTATTACTGATGTCCAAAATAGTTACATTACTCTAGTACAATGATCTCTACAGCTCAGAGTCTGATCAAAATCCATCTTTAGCAATCAACCAGCTAACCAACCAACCCACCAACTAACAATAACAATGAACAATACATGCAATATTTATCTGCCGATGAGGAGGTGATCCTAGTCTAGGGTTTCAGGCTGTAGTTATTACAGAGTAAATACAAATTTTGACCTTTGAGACCATGTAAGGCCTAAGGCAAAATATCTGTGACTAACTCATTCTAATAATAACTTCCTAATTTACTGCTGAGCTAACTTTTGAGATATTTTTGACTTTTTGGATTTAATATTAACTCTACAATAACTTTTGAGTAGCTGAGAAATGTCTCTGACTGGAACATTAAGTGAGGTAGCTGCCTTTAGCAGAAATAGGCTGTAGATGGAAAAAAGTGTTTTTGGAAGAAGTAATTGTTGTTTTTCCTTGTCATTCGGATATGTCTTCTGTGCTGAATTGCTTCTAATTTGTCTTTTAAAATTGGATTTGCCTTTTCCTTAATTATGATTTCTATGTTTAATTATTTTAATTCTTCCTTTTATCTCTGATTTCTCTTATAACCTTCTTTAACTATGCTTTTTCCTTAATCCTTGTTTGATATTTTATTCCTTTAACCTCTGACTGTCATGGTGAACTCTTCGACCGTGTTCTTTAACTGTGTTCTTCACCTGTCTTTATCTTTGCGTGCCATTGTGAAAGTCCTTCTTTTCCTTTAATCTGTCTCTTTGACCTTTGATTGAAAACTTGATGCCCTGAGAATGTTTAAATGACCATCAATGGTCATGATCCATTGATGATTCTGCTTGACCTTGTGCTCCAAATCATTTTAATGAAACAAGACACTCTGAATCGTCACCCAAAAGACCTGTTTAAACAATTTTAGGACTTTAGAAACACAATTTATGCGTTTTCTACCTTTATCACCTGCAAAATAAAAAACAATCGTTAATTAAAATTGCACTATGGAAATAGTCCGTAAAATGGGGGCTTGTCGCAGAGTTTTCGGGTTCCAACGTGTTTGAATGGGTCAATGGTTTCGGGTTATGGTGGGGAGGCGGTAAACGATTTTCGCATGGGATGAGGGTGGTGAGGCAGTATAGATATCGGGGATGCAATACTACAGAGGGGATGACATGTGGAGGGGAGGAGAGCCGGTAAAACCACCCATATCGTAAGGTCGAAGGGTTTTTAACCTTCATGCTTTTGGAGGTGCGATAAGGTGCATGGGCCGTTGGGTCGGGAGGAGTTGATCCAACGGTGGTTGGGGCTTTGATTAAATGGCGGGATATGACGTGGGGCCCTGGGTATAGTTAGAGCATAGGCGTTTTAACGTATTGGGAGCGAAGGTTATATGGGAGCGGGGATCCAGGTTTTTAAAATGGGGGGCCTAAAAACATATAAGGGTCAGGTTTTATAAATAAATAGAGTTTATTTAAATAGTGGGTTCCGTATGAAAAATAAAATCTATTCAAAAACAATGAAAAAAGGGTTTTTCATTGTTTTGAAGGGAAAGAGGGGGATGAGTGGAAAGGAGGGGTTAAATGGAGTTTTGGGTAGGAGAAAAAGGTGAGAATGAGGGTCTTAGGGTAAAACACAGAATTCCAGTATCATGAGGGTATTTTGAAAGAGGCAACATGAGAGATAGTGAAAATAGGTTAAATGAAGGTAATGAAGGCAATGAGATTTCTGAAAATAAAATGATATTAAGGGAATCTTTATTTTCAACAGGTTGTAGAAAATTCTTTGTCATCTAGTGATATTGTGAATACAAGAGACTAATAGTGGCTCCAGCTGGGGAGGGAAGCTCCTTTAGGGGGTGTCAAGGACCTCAGATTTTAGATCTCTGGTCTTCATAGATTAGTGCCTTATTTGTACTTAGCTGATTTTTCATTCTGCAATTGCTGATCTGCTGCAATTATTTGTAACTGTGACTTTTTAATATTGAAAACCATACTTTTTGCAAATCAATTCTGCCTACCCATTACTCAATTCTAACATTTTTTCTTCATTTCTTTGGGTGAATTTAGACTGGCAAACCCTTGACATCATTTTTATTTTGAAAGAAAAAACTATCTATTTTACCCTTATATCTTCTAGAGGCTCAAATTAGACTGATGAGCTCTTTTATTTCTCTACCTAACTACTTATTTTTGAATATTTAACAGTTTGACAGATTTTTATTCACTAAATATTAGCATGAAATTTAAATCATGACTAAATCAAGATTAAGCACTTTGATTGTCATGGATTGTGGCATTTTGGACAAGCTGCACATAAATTTTATTTTGCAAAAAGTAAAACTAGAACTAAGAGCTTTGCTCTGGAATTTGTCATTTATCCCTTTTTTCTCTTTTTTGGTTTAGATTTAGACTTTGGAACTAATGTCTTTTCCTATCTAACCTACTGAGAAGCCAAGTTTAAATAGTTTGGAAAATCTTCATTTTCTATCCTATCAGAAAAAATTCAAAATTTTCTCTATCATGATTAGGCTGTATGATTGAACAAGAGTTGCTTTTCAAAAGTAGTGGCATTTGGACTTGCACACTTTCACAATTTTTCATTTTTTGGTATGGGGCTTTACCTTTTCCTCTTTTTATCTGCCCTCTTTTCTTCTTTTCTTTCTTTTCTTTTTTGTAACAATTATTATTATTATTATTTTATTTTATTTTATTTATTTATTTATTTATTTTTTTCTGAAATTTTTGTTTAAGCAATGTTATGTACAATGAATAAAAATTTAAGCTGAGAAAAATGTTTAACTGAAGTAATCCTTGAGCATCCTACCATTGATAGGACCTCCAAATAATTCTGTTCCATTCAGTTCTTGTAAGAAAAATGCATTATTACCTCTTGCTAAATGGATGATGTATGGACCTTTTCATAAATTGTCAAATTTTCCATGCTTGCCTTTGTCCTCTCTCCTTGAATCACATTTTAGAACTTTGTCTCCAATGCTGAAATCATTTGCCTCGGTCCTTTTGTCAAACAAATTCTTGATATTTTCTTGTATGTGTTGTGTCCTGTTGTACACTTATTCTTTAGTTTGCTGTAGTTGGACAGCTTGGTTTATTCTCCTTTTCATATCATTTTCTTCAGACTGTACTTCTTGAATGAGCTTCATTACTGGCACTCCCAATATTGTTGGGAAAAATGCATCTTCTCCATATAATAACTAATAGGGAGACATACCAATTGAATTCTTATTTGTTAATATATATTCCCAAAGTGCATGTACCAACTTGCTATGCAATGACTTCTTATTTTCTCCCAACAACTTTTTAATGATGTTCACCAAAATTTTGTTTGAGGATTCAACCAACCCATTACCTTGAGGGTAATAAGCTGTATAATGTCCCAATGTAATTTGATATCTGTGGCAAAAATCCACCATTTTCTTGGATCTAAAGGCAGCAGCATTTTCAACAATGATTTGTCTAGGATAGCCAAATCTAGATAGAATATTGTTTTCAAGGAATTTGATAATCACTGAGTCTGTGGCAGTCCTGGAAGGAATAGCTTCTATCCATTTTGTGAAATAGTCAGTTGCAGTAAGGATCCATTTATGCTGGGCAGAGGAGGTAGAGTGGATTTTTCCATTGAAATCAAGACCCCATTGTTGAAAAGGAGCTTCAACAGAGATTGGTTGTAAAGGCAAAGGCAACAGTTTTCTTTTACACTAAATTTTTTTGGCATTTATGACAGGAAAATACCATTTTATGGATGAATTGAAAGAGGATGGGCCAATAGTAACCAACTCTAATGATTTTATTAACAATGTTTTTCCAAAGGAGCTTCAACAGAGATTGGTTGTAAAGGCAAAGGCAACAGTTTTATTTTACACTAATTTTTTTGGCATTTATGACAGGCATATACCATTTTATGGATTACTTGAAAGAGGGTGGGCCAATAGTGACCAACTCTAAGGATTTTATTAACAGTGGTTTTCCAGTATAGGTGACCTCCACATTCTCCTTCATGAAATTCATGCATGATCCTATCTACATCTTCTTCAAGCAAACATTTAAGCAATATACCACCAGAATTTTTCCAATACAAGAATTTATCCAAAATGTAGAAATTTACAACTTTTAAATTTAAGAATCTGGCCTTTGTTTTGGACAAACCAGGAGGAACATTAAGATTAAAAATGACATATAATATATCAACATACCAGGGTGAGTTCAAAAATGCTTCCTCAATAGGTGAGGTCGCCAAATCCTCTTGTTTATCCAATTAGTGAATCATGTTGATGTCCAGTGCCTGAATATTTGCTTCAACCATCAATTTTTCTACTCCTTTCCCTTTGATTAGCTTGGTGGGCTTGATTTCCAGATCATATTCTAATATGATAGCTGTTAGCCACCTATAAATTCTGATATACCTAAGTGGTGGCTAAATTTTCTGTCAAGCCTTCAAGAGATTTATTTCCTTTGAAAATTCATCATCTTTGAATTCTTATGATGATTCTATGTCCTTTGAAATAATCTTCACCGCTGTTTCACTATAAGCCCTCAAGAACCTGCTTATTACCAAGAGAAAACTGCTTGTGATGCTCCATTTCCCATCATCCATTCTCTTCATTTCGCCCCCACAAAATCCTCATTTTCATCCTTGTTTCCTTCAAAAATCCTTCTATAAACCTTCATTAAACCTCCAAATCATCAAAACCCTCTTTTTAAACCTTATATCTCCCTCTGATTTGGTTTAAAACCCCTCCTTTCATCTATCGAAACGTTCATTTTGGCTTAAAAAACACTATTGTTGGGCCCAAATCACTTTTCTACACTATGAGGTTCTTAAGCCCCTGAGGGCTTATTTGTTTTAGCCCCTTTCCTCATATAACCTTAGCCTCTCAATCGGGCGCTAAAGGGCCAAGAAACCCCCATTTAACCCTTTTCCTCTATTTATTTTACCATTTCCGACGTTGGTCCTGAATGAATATGGACCGTCGATCTGCAAAGATCAATGGTCATCGGACCACCATTTCATCGTTCGTTCACTTACCCTGCTTTCCTCTTGTTCAAAAACTCTTCTTTCTCTTTATCTCCAGTCATTCATTCATGCAAGATCTGACGGTTCACACTTAAACCGCTGTTCACCCCGTGACAAGCCACCTTACATCACTATCGGGCCCCACCATATGTTCTGCCCGCAAATATTGCTGCCTATCACGTGCAACCCGCACCGTCCGATCTGACACTCCAGATTCGACGGTCGCTATCCAATATCGCGAAATTTTTGCACCCAAAGTTTAACGTTTCAAAATTGCGCGATATGGGTAGTTTTCATTTTCCACATGTCAGTTAGTGTATGGAATCGCGCTCCAAAAGGCAATACTGCCTCCCCCCCATTTCGCCGTGCGAAAACCATTCCCAGTTTTCCGCCTTACCGCCTACCCTCCACAAAGTAATTTTAGCTTTTAATCCTATTCGTTGATCTCTGAGATCGCACAGCCCATGTTATATCGCAATATCAAACGCATTTGTCTCCCATCTCTCCCCAAACGACTTCATCAAGCGATATCCACCGTAGATCATTCTGATCTAACGGTCCACGTTCATCCTCACACCCAGACCCTCACTGAACCTGGTTAGCTGCTCTGCCAGGTTTTTTTCTTGATTTCTACTGTAATAACCACCTCCTCACTGCTCCTCCACCACCCCAAAGCCTCTGCAAGCAATCTAAACCAAGCCCGCAGGTTTTTATAACAAGTTTGTCATGTGTTTGTAGGTTTTTCATGGCCAATGAAGGATAAATGTTTTACAGTCACGAAGGTGACCCAAAGGCTCAGATAGCAATCTCAGGGCCAAGAATCAATATCAGAGGGACCAGAACAGAAGGTGAGGTCGTGTCAATCAATGGATCAGATCCATGAATCCTCAATAAACCCTTCGGCTCAGCAAAACCCTCCACTTGTGCACATAACACTCAGAAAGATGAGAATCACATATCCAGTGGCATATGACAAGGCATAGAAGATTAATAAAACATTTGAAGGCATCATTACAAAAGCAGATCGAGCAATTAGCAAAGTTAAAGCATAAACAGAGCAAATCAGGTTAAAGTACAAAATAACATAGTAGTTATGGGTGCAGAAGCTGACTGACATAGATATTACCCATATCCATGCACACAAGCCTGCCAAGCAGTTATTACACCAAGGAAGCTACTAAAAAATGTTAGAAGCAGTTATTTAGAAGTATGGGAGTCCTCATAGCCCATTCTTCACTTAACTCACACCTAAGAAGATAACAGTACCACTGTAGATAGTATTTCTTCCCAAAGGACACTCTGTAGGGTGTTTTGTGTCATGTCAAAGGAACCTCAGCAAGCAACAAAATTACTAAGTCTGTCGAGAAATTAATGTAATATTTATGGCTCAGGATGGAGCATTCGAATGCCCTCTCCTATTCCTGATGATCATTAAAACCTTCTTCACCTAATTTTCCTCATTTTTCCTATAAAGACTCTTTGAAGTCTCATTGTAAAATGTTGGCATTTGGTGATTTCTAAAGTAATACATATTGTTGCTTTGAAGAAGCATTGGTGTTCTGAAGTAGTGTGGAGGTCTTTGTTTTTTCTGTTGAAGAAGGAGGCTGGACCATTGGATGCATGCGCCTGGTTTTGGTGAAGTACTTCTTATTGTTAATGTTATTTCCTGTTTTCCACTTTGTTCCATCATGCTTTGCTTACAGTAGGATACAAAGTTTAGGCAGAGAAATGTATCTCAGAAGCACCTCTGACCTGTTTATCCTTCACTGTTTTTATGTTTTCTGCTACTAAATGTGACAGGGTAGTTTGACAGCTCTCTTGAATATTCAGTTTGTTTTATTTCAGAAATGGTTAATTCAGTTGTGTTAAAGACTGTTTAGGCGTTCCCTCTTTCTTTACCACTAAATATTGTATCTGAAATATCCCTTTGATTATTATTGTTTGTAGTTTGATAGAGAGGTCTGTTTCAATCATACCCTCTGTTTCTTATTGTAATTATTGTGTTGAAGGTCTCTATAATTGCAGTCCTAGATGTCTAAGGCGTTCCCTCTTCTTTGAATGCAATTGTATGTCTTTGTTGATTTAAGTTCTCAACAGTGAACTTGTAGGAGGAAATAGGGCGTTCTCCGAATCCTATAACACATTTAAAGGGTTTAGTCTGAATTTCTCCTTTCTTTGAGTATTTATGTTGACTAAGTCCAAAGCAGTGAGCTTACTGGAGGAAATAGAGCATTCCCCGAATATTTTAAACCATTGTGAAAGGGTTTAGTCTACTTTTCACTCTTAGTCCTTAATGTTTATCCCATTTCACCTATATTATTCAATAGATCCTTGACCAAGTTAGATTTGCCCTTTGGTTTCCCTTCCTTCTCATTCAGAACTATTTGGAATTTCACATGACTCCATTGCCCAATGGCTTGTAGATTCCCATGCTCTATCTATACTACATGAAACATACTTGTCCAACCAAACAAAACAAAAAACCCTGCACTCCATAACTAGCCTAAAATCAACTTCTAAAACATTCAAGACACATCCTTATAAACATATTGAGAGATACCTCTCTGAGACTAGGAGGGCTAGATCCTAGAGCTCTAAAGCTTGGTTTGCATGTTGCCTTGTCACTTGGCATGCCAATATGCCAAATCACAGGACCCCAACAACAATAACCCACTTACCTCTTTTACCATCAAGATCTTGTGTCAAGATGTCTTTGACCACTGTGTGAGGCACAAATGCAATGATGTGTGAATGCAAAATGTAGAATCTGAAACTCTTTAGTGCTTTAATTAAGGCAAAAGCCTTATTTTCCATTATATTATATTTTAGAGGTGAGGTGCATCTCTAATTGCCTTGTTGAAAAATGCTATGGGCTACTCTTATCCTTCTATATTTTTATGTAATAAGACAACAACAACTCTGTGTTCTGATGCAAAGGAGAAAATGAAGAAATCCTTGGTGAAGTTAGGGATGATCAGAATTGGTGTTTGTGTAAGTTGTTACTTCACTGAGTCAAAATATTTCTTTGCCTCTGTGGTCCACTTAACTCGTGTTTCTCTTTTGAGCATGCTATTGATGTTTCTGAGGAGTTCTGCAAGGTTTGGTATGAACCTTCTTAAGAAATTCGTCTTTCCAATGAAAGATTACAACTCTCTCATGTTTCTTTGGCGACTGATTTGAAATATTCCCTCAATCCTCTTTCGATAAATCTTGATCCCTTCTTCAGATATGATGTGGCCTAAAAGTTTCCCTTCTTGAAGGCCAAACAAAGTTTTCTTGGGATTTAAAGACATACCGTACCTTCTGCACTTTTCAAATATTTTTCTTAAGTGAGCTATATGTTCTTCATCAATTTTTGAGTAGACTGTTATGTCATCAAGATATATCACAATGAAGTAACCTATTTCTTTAGAGAAAGAAATATCCATTGATTTTTGGAAATTATCTCTAGCATTCATTAACCCAAAGGGCATTTTAATATACATGAAGGTGCCCCAGGGTATGGTGAAAACTGTCTTGTGTTGATCATCCGAATGTACCAGCTCCTGATTGTACCCTGAGAAGCCATCAAGAAAAAATATTATTTTGGAGCCTACTACCCTTTGCAATATGTGATCCATTTTTGGTAAAGGGTAGTTGTCATTTAGGGATGCTTTATTTAAATTTTTGAAGTCTATGCATAGCCTAATTTCTCATGTCTTCTTCCTTACTGCTGATACACGATTTGAAACCCATTCTGAATATCTCAGGGACTATTATTCCAGCATCATACATTTTCTTTATTTCTTTCTCAACCAATGGTAGTTGTACATGATTTATTCTGTGTAATCTCTATTTAAAGGGCTTCTAATTCTCTTTGAGAGGGATCTTTTGCTGGATGATCTCAGTATCATATGACTTTAAATCTTCATAGCTCCAAGCAAACACATCAGTGAATTCCTTGAACAACTCAATATATTTCTGTTTCATAGGAGCTGGTAGCGTTTTTGATAGTTTTATCATTTTGGGTTCTTGTTCACTGCCATATTGCATTCTTCTACCTCTGCTTTAGTAGATTCCATCCTTGGCTTCTTAGCAACATATTTGAAATAAAAAAGTTCCTCTAGAGGAGCCAACCCCTTTGGAAAGGTATTATATCTGGACTGCAACACTTCAAAATCTTCTTTTTCTGAATCTGCACACAGTTATATCTTATGTGGGTCATCTTTTTCTAGAAGATTTATATCAGCATCATCATGAGGCTCTTCTTTGTAAGTTTGTTCCTTAACAGAGCAGTCTTCCTCATGATATGAGTCTGAATTTGGCATCTCAAACTCATTTTTGGACTGCAGGAAATCTTTAATCTATTCTTTGTCATAGCCAAAAAACTTTACCCGATATCTTATGTTCTCCGAGGAATTCTTAGATGCATGTGACTTGTCTTGTCTATTGTTTGTTATGATAAGGTTTTTGACAAGTACTGGCTGCAAATGCTAGACCATTGGCAAGGATATTTTGATTCCTTGGGAAAAAGGCAGGATCATATTCTTTGAATGTTTTTAGGAGGTCAAGGGCATCATTCCTGTATGCCCTTAATCTAGGATGTTTAGCTGAATATTCTCCCTTAATCTACCTAATGACTAGCTCTGATTCTCCATGGACAAAGATCATTTTGGATCCTAATTTCTTGAGTAATTGTAGCCCTAAAAGGAGTGCCTCACATTCTACTATGTTATTTGTACATTGAAAGTTCAGCTTATATGAGTGGCCTTCTGCATGGTTATTCTCAGTGTTGTGCACCCAAACACCTGCTCCTAATCCAGTTTTACCACAAGAACCGTTAAAGCTCATACTCCAAAGAGGTTCAGGTTCAGATTTACCATTATGTTGATCATTGTGGTTGCCACCATGTTGGTTATTATGTTGTCCATTTTATATTTGGTTTGACTGTTCTAATTGTTCCCCCTCTTTTTCTTCTTCTTTTTAAGCTGTTTGTTGATTTTCTGCTACTTGTTCATTAATGTTTTCATCATTGTAAAGGATAAATGAATCAAGGTCTATGTGGACTGAATAGAGAGGGGAGTTATCTAGATTTTATTGACCAGTGGCCATTTATTTCATATGAGTCTCCCTATATAGTCTTCTTGGTTGACTAAAGATAGGTATAGTAGCATAGGTCATGTCCATTTGAAGGGTGCCTTGAAGTTTAGCTCCCCATGAGCATGATAAGAGCATGCCATATTTAGGTGGGATGTCAGCCACTACAATATCCATTACTAATCTTTTGGATGGTATTTGTGCTAGATTAACACAAAGGTCTTTGATTAGGCCCAGACACTTAGCTGTACTAGAATCAAAAGAGTATAAATCTTTGTATGGTCTAGTTATCTCAAGGCCTAGTCTTTCCATTACTACCTTTGGCATGAGATTATGTGAAGCTCCTAAATCTAACATGGCATTGTGGAGGATTTTGTCATGGATGTTCAAACTAACATAAAATGGAGGTACACCTCCCTCTTGAAAATTGCCTTCTATTTCAGGTCCAAACAAAAACTCAGGTTTGTAGTCATTTAAATTTACAGAATCAACATTTTATCCTATGTTTAAAGCTTTCAAAACTTGGGATCTATATGCATCTTGGGTAACTAATTCAGTAAGAGGTATGGAGATTTTTATCTTGGAAATTTCATTCTCAATACTGAAAGGTGTCTGTGTTTTTAGCAGATTTGAATAAGTTTTATCAAACACTATTTTTTCAGCAATTTCAGCTCGCTAATTTTTATTTGGAGTCTCAGTTAAAATAGTTTTGTTAGGGATAAGAGCTGGATTACTAGTGCTACTTTGGTCACCACTATGTTGGCTATTTTTGTCTTTATTTTTATCAGAACATTTAACCAGACTATTTGAATTTTCTTCTGTCTTTTTAGGGTTAGTTTTAGGGGTCTTCCCAGTAGTTTTTTTTGGGTTGTTTATCTTGGGAGTGTCTTAGGTTTTCTTGCTTCTGAGGTCATACTATCTATGTACTTCCATGATGAAATTTTCGAAGCCTTGTTTTAGTCTTTGAATACTAGGCTTTCTTTTTCATTTGGGGAAAATATGCCTTGTTCTTCCTCAGTGAGGAAAATAATATCCTCATTATTAACTCCCATTAGATTGATATGACTTTCCTTTGGTTCTTCAATCACACTGTCATCATCATCAACATAGTTTTCTTGGAAAGGAGGCCTGATTTGTTGGTTAAGACCTCTCTGTTTTATTTGAGGGGGATTTCTCCTAAAGTTTTGGTTTTGGTTCTGGTTTTGAGGCGCTGCTTGGTTTTCTCTAGGGTAAGCTCTCTTATTCATGTTTATTCTCTCCACCATCCTTTCCATGGTTCTAACTAAGTTATAAATTTTATTATCGGATGATGAGGGTGCAGTTTCTTCCCTATATGTGACTCTTTTTTCATTTTTCATCCTAGCCCTTTTGGCAATCAGATTTTCCTCCACACTTATTGCACCCCTCTGCATATCTTCTAAAGTAAGAGGGTCTCTCTCCCTTAATTGGTAAGCCATTTCTGGGTCAAAACCATCTGGAAATTTCATTAGGGCTAGACCTAGTGGAGGTTTCATGTGGGTAGGGAGGGCATTATATACACTATTAAACCTAGTGTAGTATTCTTGGACACCCTCTCCAATGTTTCTCTTATTGTTTTCATACTCTTATAAGATTTGGAGAGGGTTCTTCTTGACTTCCCATTTGTTTAAGAATAATTGATGAAAAGTAGGGAGGTCATGTATATTATTAGGGGTTAGGCTTTTAAACTATTTTCTTGCTTCCCCCCCTAAGCTTTGAGCAAACATTATTAGTTTAATAGTTTCATCATCTATTTCTTGTCTGTCAAAATAGTCATTCATTCTATCCACATGTTGTTCAGCAGTAGTGGAACTACTTGCATCATATAAGGGAATCTTGGACTAATAGTCCTGTGGTAGAACTACTAAAGGTAACGGTAGGACTAATGGAGCATACCAAGTTTCCATGGCTGGGGGATGGGGAAAAAAAGGAGGGTTAAAAGGTGGAGGATTTACAAAAGGACGTGAAGGGTTAAATGGAGGCAGGTGAAAAATGGTTATATGAATGGGGGTTGAAGTTAGTACAACAAGATTCTTCTGTAGGATGGATGGGTCTAAAACTATATGATTTATCCAACTCTTGGATCTAGTCCTGGACAAGCTTTGTTCCAGAGGTGAGCCAGATAAGATATCTTGCATGTCTTTAAGGTTTTCAGGTAGGGAACTTGCCTTGTGAATAGGTCTGCTAATAGTTGAATTTTTAGATCTAGGAGATTTCCTTAGGATGCTCTCAGGGTTCTCAAATATTACAGGAGGGTTTGGGTCAGGATGGAATATGGTACAGATTCTTCTAGAAGCCAGAACTTGGACCCAAGGTTCACAGAGGTTGAAATTTTCATAACAGTTTGAAAAACAAACATGTCTGCAAAAGAAATACTTTATTCACAAAGTATTTGGACTTGGTTCTATTTGAGTTTTGATAATATCGAGGTTTTTCAATAATTTTCCCAGTGGAGTTTGTAGAAAACCAGTGGAGTCAGCAGGTTGATGATTTTTTGACTATCTTTAGGCTGGCTGTTGTCCACCATCAACAACCAGATACCAGTCTTGGCTGACATTTGATTTATCTAATTTTGAATGGGGTTTTTGAGTCCTTGAGGGAATATTAAGCCATTTTAATAACTCAGTTCCACAGTATGGTCATTGCTATATTGGCTCCCCATGATTTGCAATATTGGCAAGAAAAAATCTGCAGGGAACCACATCAGACCACTTTGGAGTCCAAAGACCTAGCCTTCCTGGACTCAGAGAGGCCCTCTCTATGTTTGTGATGAAGATGACGTGTATTTATTCTTAAGTTTTCTGATTTTAGGCTAGTTATGAAGTTCTAGGACTGTTTGCTTTGATTGGTTGATTGATTAAGTGATTGATTGAGTGATTGTTTCAGTTAAACAGATAAACTGTGGGAAGCATTAATCCATTGGGATATGGAGTCATAAAAGGATTTAATTGTTCATCAACTCTGCAATGGTTTTCATAGGGCAAGCTAACTATATAAGGTGACTTTTTTAGATTAGATGAAATACGAAATGACAAAAAGTTGTGAAAACAATAAAACTAAAGGGAAATTAAGAATCCTTTAACTATACTTCAACAAGAAAATCCTTTTAGATAAGTGTTTAAGAAAAACCAAAGGACAGGGCAAACCATAAACTTCTTTGGTTAGGCTCTACTAGGTAAACCTTAAGACAACAATCCAGAAATCCTAGAGAGCAGGACACCCCTGAATTCTCTAGCTATTTCTTTCAGACAAAGAGAACATTTAAGATAACAGTCAGTGAAACTATAGAGTAGGACGCCCCTGAATTCTTTAATCAAACTTCAAAGAAGGCATTTAAAGCAACAGTTGAAGAAAAACCGAAGGAAAGGGAAAACCATAAACTTCTTTGGCTAGAATCTACTAAGTAAACTTCAAAGAAGGCCCTAAAAATAACATTTCAAGAAAAACCAAAGGACAGGGCAAACCATAAACTTCTTTGGCTAGACTCTACTGAGTAAACTTCAAGGAAACAAGCTAGGTGGAACTAAAGAGCAGGACACCCCTGAATTATCTAATCAGACCTTGCAGAAGAAAACATTAAGATGAAATAAGCAGACAAAATTAAGGTTCCAAAACAAAAAATCTTAATCTAAAATTTATGTTCTTTTATCAGAGAAATGATGGACAATATGGAAAACAGAAGAGAAACAATGACAAAGAATGATAACATCACCATTAACATAGCTCAATAATTCTGTGAACATGCTTTTATTACTGATTTCCAAAACAGTTACAATACTCCAGTCCAACAATCTCTGCAACTCAGAGTCTGATCAAAATCCAGCCTAGCAATCAACCCAACAACCAGCAACCAACCAACCAACCCTAAAAATGAGCAATACATGTAGTATTTATCTGTAAAATGAGGAGGTTTCCCTAACCTAGGATGACAGATTTGTTTTAATTACAGAGTTAATGTACCCTTGACCTTTGAGACCGTGCAAGGCCCAAGGAAAAATATCATTGACTGACTCATTGTAATAATAACTTTTAACTTAACTATTGAGCTAACTTTTGAGATATTTTTGAATTTTGGCTTTAATATTAAATCTACAATAACTTTTTAGTCGCTGAGAAATATATCTGATTGGAACATTAAGTGAGGTAGCTGCCTTTAGTGGAAATAGGTTGTAGGTGGCAAAATGTTTTTTTGGAAGAAGTAATTATTGTTTTGCCTTGTATGGGTCCCTATATTACTAGTATAATTATATTGTTAGTGTAACCCCTTATTGTTATTATTTTACCCCTGTAACCCCCATATTGTTATTATTGTGCCCTTAAATCATTATTGTTAGGTCTGCTAGGATTACATTGTGGCCCACTAGGATTACATTGTGGCCCCATGGACTCCTATATATAGAAAGGAGGTTTTGTAATTTGTATCATCCAAGAATTGTTCATTCATGTAATGTATTGGAGGTTTCCCCCTCGAAGTGGCTTATTTCTAAGGCGTTGATATCTCTCTTCTTCTATTTTTGGAGCTGGTTTCACAACATTTGGTATCAGAGCTTTGGATTCTAGGGTTTCGTTGCTCCAAATAGGTCATCGTGGAATTTTCGCTATATATTTTTTTCTACAAAGGTTCAGAAGCTGATAGTTTTAGAGGCCAAAGCAAAAATCCTGAGGAACATCGTCGCAAAATTATAGAGCTTGGTGCGCAACATTTTTAGAGATATGATCTGTGGAAGTTAGGGCTTTTTGCAGGCTCCTAAATTTCACTTAAAAAGGTCATCGCGGAAACTTTTCTATAAATTTTTTTCTACGAAGGGTCAGAAGCTAAAATTTGTAAAGTGCAAAGCTGAAATCTTGAGGAACATTGTCGCAAAATTTTAGATCTTGATTCGCAATATGTTCAGAGATATGATCTATGGAAGTTAGGTATTTTTCAGGTTCCCGAATTTCATTTCAAAGAGGTGATCGTGGGAAAATCTTAATAACTCTCTCTGCGAGCATCAAATTGGAATTATATAAAAAGTGACTGGAATCACACAGATTTTAGTTTCCTGTCTATAAATTTCAGAGCCAAAGGAGCAAAAAGTGACACGTGGCAAGTCGTACAAGTTCACTCTACTAAACTAGTCCATAATTAGGTCATTGTGGGAGATTGGACATAACTTTGTCTTGAAGAATCCAAATCAAGTCAGACCTGTGGCATTTGAAAGAAGCTTTAGAGGAATACTACAAGGCCGAATTTTAGATATTTATGATCTTCAAGTATAGAGATAAGTCAATTTCAATATTGAGCTCCTCCAACTCTCAAGATAGAAGGAAATATCA